>BGPR01000081.1:184685-233567 GCA_013235015.1 Araneus ventricosus
TAGTTTTGGAAAGCACTAAAATTCGCTCAACTAAGTCACATAATGGTCGAAGGCCAATAACTATTCTTAGCCGGAACTGGATTTTCGGATGTTCCTGCTTTGCGCTAGCCAACTAATGTTCTTTTTTTCCCCTTTCAATCTCACCCATGGTTCGCCTTCGCGCTCTTGATTTTTTTTATTTTTATTGGCTGATTTTAGGTTTCGGATTCACTTTCATGTTTCTTCAGCGGGAACTTGGCTGGTTACTACATATTCGAATTCTGTTATAAGTTACTCACCGAAAAAAAAGGACTGTAATTTTCTAAAATACAATTCGGATAATTACAACTACAAGTTTGGACTATTTGAAGGTAAAGCTATTTTTGAAAAATTGTATTTCAATTGTATTCTAGTAATATTTTTATAGCACTACTTGTTTCTGGGAAAATGAGCCCCACTGCTCAAATGTCACCGTAGATATTTTTTGAACGTTCACAAGATGAACTATTTTTGTAAATACTTTAATTAACGTATTATGTGACTATTTTTTAGATTTAACAAGAGTTAACAAATACATTGTTATTTCCTGATTCCTCCCTTTAAATAATCTTTTGAAATATGTATATTATCCCTAAAATGTACATCGAAAGAATGGATCAAACAGCAATCAGAGGTATGAAAAAGTGGTCTAAATCAGTAACTTTGTCTTCTTATATCTCTGTAAGTTTTACAGATAGAAAGGTGCAACTTTGTATGTGAGTAGATGAATATAAGAAAAACATTTTACTAATTGATATTTTTGCTCTACCGGGGCCGCATAAAAATTTAATTTTTGTAACTTTTTATTATCAAACCCCTTGGATATCAAAATATTTTCATACAAATTCTTACCTTATTTGGTGAAACTTTGTAATTGGAGTATATGTCTAGGACCAATATTTAAGGAAATAAACGCTTGCTCCACTTTTGAGGGACACCCTGTATTTTATCTATAACGATAAAATAATTACTTCGCAAATGGAAAAATGTAACTAAACAAAAAAAATTTGATTCGTGCAACAGAAAATAACAATATAGAAGTTTTTAAAATGTTAAAATTAAAGAAAGCATTCCTGGAAATCGCACTCAAATAACCAAAAAAAAAAATGATGCAGCCGAATATTGGGCGATTCCGATATTTTTTTTAAATGCCGGTGGATCTCTCTGGATCTCTGCGTGTTCTTGTATCCCCTAGTTCATCCGGTTTACATTTTCTATGTGATCCTGGCTTGTTTTTGTGCTTTCTACCTCCCCTAATAGTTTGTGCGTTGAATTTTTGAATTACTCTGTACGTCAAGTACACCAATCCAATTTATTTTTGACTTCCATTGCACATCTTGCATTTTCTGCTTGTGCAACACAGAGAAAGACAATCCACATTACACTTTGGATAACATGCATCGTGACATTTACCACTGGGACTGTGACATCACCTGAATTGGAAATAACCTTTGTCCCATTTTAACAATTTATGTATTGATAACTTATGTAGTACACAAGGATTTTTACTTTCATCGCAATAATGTTTCAGTGCTGCATGTCCAAACTGAATATGTATATCATCACAAAAAAACTCGTTAATTGAGAAAATTACCCAGCTGTGTTATAATGAAAGATATTCATTTCATGTTAAACACATCGACATTTCAGATATTTTGCATGTTCATGCCTCTTTTTTCATTTCGTAGTATCTAATAATAAACATTTTTCAGATTTAAATCTTTCTGTGAAAAATATCCCTTTATTTGGAACATTCTGCTTTTCTTTGAGCTTGCAATATTGCTCGTTTAATCTGTAGTGAATATGTGAAACATGCGCCATCAATCTTATTTGTACATGTAATGTTGATAAACTTCAAGATAAAATCTGATCATCCCTCTTTCGTTGTCGAATCAGCTCAAACTTATTCATATCTTTAGATATATCTTGGAAAAGTGGTATTTTTGCGGTTGTTTTATTTAAAGCTAACCTTCCCATCAACTATCGTTTCTTTAAATAGGTGACTCGTTTTAATGAATCTGATTATTAAATTCAGCTAACATCCGAACAAAAGTTGATAATTCACTTACAACATTTTCAAATACATTCCTTAGGGATTTTAAATTTTGTGACTTTACAGTGTGAGATAGATGGCGCTTGAATTTTCGGCAACAGTATGATTTTTTTTTATAGTCAGTGACAACGCAAATTGACAGGACATAGAAAGTTATATGCCACTGTAATACGCTCGTGAGTGAAGTAATATGTGTTTTCGAGGCGTCTGCCGCTATAAGAAAGATTTCCATGAGATAAAAGAAACTTCTGTTTCAAATGTATAGTTTCACTGCACAGAATTTTGGTTTATAGAGCTTAAAAATAAATCCTGTTATAATAAATGTATAAATTACTTTTAAATACTGAGTGATTCAAAATTCAATGTACAAACTGTTAACCCTTTGCGGACATGTACGGCGTATAATGTGCGCCATAGTTCACCGAACTCGAGATTGAGGTGTAGGAAATCCAGTTAACGAAGAGAATAGGGGCTAAAATTCGGACACAAATGTGTATATTATCCATCCATTCAAACCTCTAATCTTATTACACTATGAAAAATGAAGTTTTATATAATTAAATAAGCACAGAATTAGCAAAATTTGGATGGCGTACAAAGTGCGCCAACCTGATCTGAGTGTTCTAAAAAGTTGCCTGTCCGCAAAGGGCTAAGGGAGGTAGGAAACAAAAAAATCAATTCAAAATCACATAAGAATTTATGCGCGGAAACGCCAATGGCACTAGCTTGAGGGCGCTGTTCGCCAGCGAGGATTTCAGAGCTAGTCATTAAAATTTCCGACTACGAATGGACCCTATGAGAGAGTTTAAGAGTGCTAAGATGTCGGATATGCTGACAACATGACAAGAACCTTCATCGTCCTGCGAATGTCCGCAAAATGCCAGGTGTTTTCAAAAGGGTACACCAATCCATGCGTTGCCGACGTGAAGCATACATAACTGTGAAATTTTAAGATCTCTGGGCAGTTTTTACGAAACTGGATGTGTACACGTACTACCCAAGTGTAAATTATCGCCCCCTCACAAAAAAAAAAGAATTTCCACCTGTTATTGACTTGCCATTTCTGCATCTTCATGTATCCTCTAACTGAACGAGGGGGAGGGAGGCATTTTCGATCATATATTCCTGTGTAATTCTGTCTTCTCTTTGTGTCCCATGTCCATCCAACCGGTTCGGTTGCTGTAATGGCATCGGGCATGGGGCGGCGTTCTGTCTACTCTTTGTGCTTTCTACTTGCCCTAATAGTCTGTACGCTGAATTTTGAATCCCTCTGTAAATTATAATCATGTTTAGGGCTATTTAACTGTGTTTAACGCATGACTGTGAGTAGCTTTTACCATATTGTAAACTTAAATTATTACTGACTATAGCTGTACTGAAAACATGTAATTGCAGCAATCTCATTGAAAATACTAAAATACGCGCATTTTCACACTACCATTTTCTTTTTTATTTCTATCAATTTTGTACACTGTTACCGTCATATTTCTTTGAGAAAATCACCGCCAAAACTTTGTAAAATATATTTTTCATCATAAAGAATATTTAATAATTCATTTTGTACGATGCAAAGTCATTTTCTGATGAATTCTGCTCGGCTTACACTCAAAGATTAAACAAACATTTTCGATTACGTAGTATTTTTTAATCTTCTTTGTAGAGAGACAGATTTTCTGTCCTTTTATTTTTGTAGCTGAATGTTTTTATAATCTGAAATTTTTGGTGCATTTATTAGGCTACGATTTTTAAAATGTTAAGTATTTAGTTAAATGATGAGATGGTACATTCCTTGAGTCTAAAACAGAATTTATTATTTCAGTCGTTATTTTTGGAGTTATTTCCTTTCCTTCAGTTTATCTTTCGTTTATTTTTAACAGACTGTCTGATTTTGAAATAGGTCGGAAGTGTTAACTTAGTTAATGCGCGCTCTGTGAAGAGGGATTTCAGCTACCTTGTGTTAGATTTCAACTCATTTGATATGAAATTTGTGGTTGGTTTACTATTTTAGGACAGATCTCATAATTCTGTACTGTGGTCAGATGACAAGGACGATACCTAAGCCGGCTCACCCTCTTCTAACTTCCACGCCACACCAGCGGAAGGAAGTTTGACTCTGGACGTCAGATTTAGCATGCACCAGACCCACATACACGACGGATCATTGGTGGAGTCTGGTTTCGAACTTGGGAATCTCGGTTCCAAGGCCGACACCTTACATTCAGGCCACCGCGGCCCTAGGAAAAGTTTAAGAATCCTTGTTCCAGGTTTTACAGTTTTATATATTAAAGTTTTTAACTAATCTAAACCAGTGATTCTTAAGCTTCTTCCCCTTTTCGGGAGGAAATATTTTAAGGTATATCTTTTATATTAGAAAAAATTTATCGTAACTCTTAAGTTGGGGAATAATTAAAAAATAACCCAGAAGCATTCAGTAACTGTAACTAAAAGAAATTTCAATAAAAATAATAATTTAGGAAATTTTAATAAGTCTTATAATTTAAAACATTATTAATTATTTTTGGTTTCAAGTGTTGACAAGACTCATTGAAAAAGCCTTGTAATAAAATTTACCGCCCTAATATTTTTCAGCGCAACCCCCACTTGGTGTCGCCATCCAAGTTTAAGAAGTTTTGATATAAAACGATTTGTATTAGTTTCAAGCTAACTCAAAGTAAATAATTTATAAACCAGTTTGAAAACAAAATATTCAAATGACATCCTTTGCTTTTTTTGGGGGGGTGGGGTGGGGTGGGGGGTCGCAAGTGTTGCGCATGTGTACGGGTCAGTGCGTTTTTCACCCCAGGTGAAACGTGATTGACACCACCCTGTAAGAATTGGTCACAGACTATCATCGTCTTCCGTTTCACCTATCCAAATAAAAGTTCTTAAATGTGAAGGCGAGGTGTCAAAATCACTTGACGTGAGGGGAGAAGAAATGAGATACTGGTGACTCTCTCTATATAGGGTGGCTGACATCTCTCCAGAAGAAGAGGTGACAGCTCAACAGATAAGTTCATAGAGATTTCTTCTTGATCTGTTGGGGAGATTTTCTCAAGGTCAGAGGAGAAGGGTTACTTACTATCAAATACTCCATGAAATAATTCCAGTTTTAGACTAAAATTTTCAGATTTAATTTTATGTAATGGTCGAAACAAAATATCTTTCAGTGTTTGATTTTGGGATTTTATTTCATTTTATTTTTTAAGAGAATATTATTTTCTTCTACATAGGTAACATTAAAACAGTGCCTCTGAAGTTTTTTCAACTCTCAAACCCTCTTTAGAGTTAAAAGAAAGAAATTCATAATGATATTTAAAATAAAATGAAACGTTTATTATTTATTACTATTTTTTATTAATAGTTGGCTTTTTTTTAGCATGAGTAATTTTAATACAGGGCTTCTTAAAATTTTTCCACTCGCGACCTCTTTCGGCTGTAAAAAATGTTCGTAATCTCATTTCCGTCAGAAAAATTTCGCCGCTATTCGGAAAATAAAAAAAAAAGAATTGAAGCAGTGATTAGTGATAACTGAAAGAAATTCAATTAAAACTAGTGATTTAACAAATTTTAATGAAATCTTTAAAGTTAAGATGATTATCTTAAATATTTTTGCTAATAAATTTTGAAGGACTTGAAAAAGAAAAGATAATAGGAGAGATTTCGCGACCCAATCGTTTTTCGTACCTTGGATGGCGATTTAGAAGCCCTGCATTCGAATAATTTTTTACAAACTGTGGGAAATCTAAAGATAGGATTTCAGAAGGCTTAGACGACACTGTGATGTTCTTCAACACCGGAAAATAAGCAATATTTCATTAATTATTATGACTGTTTTAAATTTAGCTTTATGATTATTGAAAATATAGATATTTTGTCGTTTTTACTATGGAATGCACTTAAGAAGTTGAATATTCTTCTTTTTGAGTAACACATTTACGCCTTATTGCTGTGACATTAGCATGTTTTACTATAAACTCTGTCAAGTGCAGATGAAAATGAAAATAAATAATTGATTCACTCATGGGAATTAAAAATAGTTGTCATGAATACACTACTTAATTACTCTAATCAATTAGAATACTCTAATGATGAGCAAATATTTTAATAATTCCAAGAAGAATATGACCAGATCTTATAATGGAAATAGTAATATTTACTTTTATTTTATTTTTATTTTCCCCGTGATACTATTTTCAGTAATATTCTCATTGCTATTTAAGATTTGTGTGCTTTCCAATCTTCCTGTCCCTCAATGCGATTTTAAGCAGTAACGTTATAGTATTTGGAATGTGAATCAAAAATTTTAAAAGCTTTTCTTGCTTCATAAATTTTTTTAGTTTATTCATAAAGGATTTAAATCTTTCCCTTCCTTAATTTTTTTTTCTTTGCTCGAAGTACAGTACTACGAAAGCAAAGAAATGTCCAAGTGACTTTCAAAAAATAAATAAATTGTCCATCTCAAGCTGAAACATCTTAACGTATTGAAAAATAAATAAATAAAAACCTCCCCCCTTCTACAGCTGGCTGGCGGTCGGACATATTTCGCTGCAAAGCAATCAGATTAAAAAATGGAATCAGTTGCTTACCGTTTCGTTGTTGACAGTGAGAGACGGCGGAAGTGACGTGGTAAAGACGTCACAAAAACTAATCTCCATCTCTCCAAGTTTTCTCAGACGAGCACGCAGAAACACAAAAGTGATAGCAACCCTCATCAGTCATCGGAGCTGACAGTGACAAGCGTTGTCCGAATAGTCGCATTTATCATTCCGACCAGGCTACTGACAAACGCAATTGGGGGATGGAAGAAAGCCACGGACTCAAAACGCGCCAGCTATTCTATTCCAGCTTACAAATGTGACGAACGACTGGCCTAATTGAAAACATGTCTCGGATTTGACTTTTGACTCCACCTGGTCTGCTGGGGCTAAACAGCCCAGCTAGTACCACCTGTTTGATGTGGGGAGGGAGATTTCCGGTATCTTTTGTTGGAGTGTCCAGTGAGAGTCCCTTAAGTGATTGATTGTGAGCAATGAGCCTGACCACAGAAAGATGCTGCATGTCCTCGACCAAACCGCGATTACCTTTAAAACTTAATTTTTATTGGGTAAACTAAGCAGATGGACAACACGTTAATATATGTGGTGGTTATGGACTCCCAAGTCAGTGATGGATAGTCGGGGGTTCTCTATACTGTCGATTAGTCACTTTCCACCCTTTCGGATTATCATTTCAAATTGATATTTAGGTAAAAGATTTTATTAGGTGATATTGATTTGAAATAACTATTAAATAGACCCTTTGTTCTCCACCAAAAATTTAATATTTCAGTCAATTATTTATTTTTTAAACTTAATTTCTGATCCTGTAATACTGGTGCATAGTGTTTGCTTTTAAGAAATTGTGTATGGAAAGTACTTCCTATTCGAAATAGATCTTCCTGAGCATAACCAGTTGTTATAGCTACCGCCATCAACTAGACAGTATGGCGACGAGAGTTCTCGTGGCGGACAGACAATAATTCCAAGCGGAGAAAAGGTTGCTTTTTCTCCCGACTGAGAGCTTCGCGTTGCTCAGTGCGCGAATTTTGATCCTTAGGAGGGATAAAACTCTATGCAGCTCTGGTCTGTCTCTCCCTTAATTCTTGATTGATTTTCAATCTTCCTTTTTCCTTTTACATTTTTATTACTTTTTTGCCCTTTTCGTTGATCATTGAACTCTTAAATTGGAAAAGTAATCCAATTAGAATAAAAAAAGAAAATACAAACTTTTTAAATAATTTTAGGGGGGGATTGCGTCTCTAATGGACGAGCCGCCACTGCATTCATATTACATTTTAAAATTGGATAACAACTGCTTCAATACTAAAAATTTTGCTTTATTTTTAAGTCATTCAAAATAGTAGATAAATACTGGATATGTCATACATGTATATATATGAAATTTATACATGTAATTAAATATAATAAACGACATTAATATCCCGCTCACGCAGAAATAATACAACTATTTACAAAGAAGATACCTATCATTATAGATGTTCAGAGTTTCATCCAGCTAAATGCAAGAGGGCCTGTGGTAGGATCTCCGATAGCTTGTAGTAATCCCTGTGGTGAGTAGTAGCTTACTGCATGGGCTTCACCGCAAAAGAGCCTAATTTTGCTGCAAGTTCAGTACTAGATGCTATTAAATTCCGGTCGTGGTGGCCTGTTGGTCAAGTCTCAACTGGGTTCTAGACTCAATTCCACCTAAGATTCGCTGTGTACGTAAAGTTGGCACACGTAAAACTTGTCGGAGTCAAACGTTCTGCCTATAGTGTGGTGTGGACACTTGGAGAGGAGGAGAGCTGGTTAAAGTATCATCCTTGTTATTTGATAGTGTCTCAAAATTGCGAGGTCCGTCCAAAATAGCCGTCGCGCAGCTTCAAAACGGCATATTAATATAACTAAAGAAATTAAGCTACTACATTAACCCATTTCGGCAGTATGGCATGTCGCCACTATTTTGATTGCTATAGTGTCAAGTGGAAAAAAATTCCAATACTTTATTTAAATTAATAGAAAGCGGATCGAATAAAGTATTCAGTTAAGAAAATGTAAAATGATTCTCCTTTAATTAAAATTATTCAGATGATCTAATAAAAAATAGTCCAGAGTTGTTAGAATTAAAGATTAGATGTCTGGAATAAAAATGTTTTATATAAGAAATAGGAAGGTTGCATATTTTTGTTTTAATTTTGTGTATTTGAGACATAGTGGAAACTCCATTTTACAGCTTTAATGAAAATAATCCTTAGTAGATTTTGTTGTTTTGCATGTAAAACCTAAACTTAAATTTTTTGTTGTAAGTATGAATTATTTTAAACATACTTTAGTACAATGTAAACAATAGAGTGCAATCTTTAATTTTTACATTTTTAGAAATAAAACAGCTCTTGAAAGCGATAATTTTACTTGAAAGCATCCGGTGATAACTTAACTTCAAAGTTTTGAATTGACAAATACTAATTTATGGCAGAAGACATGGCTATTGTGCAAAAGAAGACTAGCTCTGGCGAATATTTTATAAAAAAAAGTTTTCTTAAAGGTTGCACTTGATTTTTTAAAAAAAAATCTAACTATATAGGGTAGATAGGAATCATAGAGGTATATTCATAACTCTATGATAGGAATATCCATTCTCGTACAATAACGGCCCACAGGAAAATCTCCAGTAGCCTGTAACTAAAATCATGAATTCGTCGATATGAAAGAATGGGAAGATTTTAATAAATGAGAAGTTTTAATAAAAGCCTGAATGAAAATGTAATTTAGTTGCATAAGGCTGCAAGTAAATAAAAAATATGCAACATCTATATATGATTTAAACACTTTTCTTCACATTTTGTACTTTTAAAGTCAGCTTTTAAAGGGCAAAGGCAAAGTATAAGAAGGTAATACATGTATTTTCTAACGTTTCTACATACATAATAGTTTCGATATAGCACACATTCTGTAAGTCTACAATGGATTCTTTTGAGAAAAAGTTTTTTTTACGAATTAATTCATATGCAGTTGAACATTTCTATAAAATTTAACCAAGAAGTTTGCAATCATAAAATAGATCGACTTAAATAAATATACAGTTATTTTCCCTCAATCTTATCTTAAAGCATATATATAATATGAAATGGAATATAATGTAAATAATTAATTGAAATTACATTTACTCTCAGTTTCAAAGTAAAACCTTTTAAATTAGAGTTTGTATTCGTCAGATTTATACTATAATCAAAAAGATTCACTTTGACTTGGACATATAAATGAGTGCAATAATTATTGTAAAAAAAATACGATGTCGCGTTCAATGTATGAATACGTTGTCCAAGGGAAAAATGTTTCTCATATTTGTAACTTCTGATGCCTCAAGAAATCCGACTTGTGTGGTTATTAATTTTTTCAATGTCAGAATGTTTTCTTTATGTAGTTTCTTAATAAATCTGATGAGATTTTATGCAATTTGATTAAGATCCAAAAATTGATATCACTTCATTACTTTTCGCCTCATTTCATGTTTACACATGGCGCCATCTTGTGGCGGAGCTTGATAGCATTCAAAGCCAATCTTCTAGGAATTCTATTTGTTTTTTCATTTGCCTTTTAAATTCACGAACTTTTTTCCCGCCAGATCCAAACCGATTAAAATCTCATGAAATCAAGAGAAGTTTAGTGAAGAAAAAAAAACTCTCACAAATACAAATGAGTTCAGATTTTGTTCTTCCATTTCGAGAGTCATCATTTGTTTTAATTAATTTTACACTTTCGTTAATTAACAAAAGGTCTGAAATTTCAAAAATTATTTGAAATTTCAGTTCAATTAAAAAAATCCACGATATTCCTTTCAGTCCAAAAAGTTACAGTAAAATCGAAGTATATACTATTTTTTTATAGGAATAAAAACAGATGTATTCAATATGGGTACAACTTTGAGTAACAAGATCAGTGGACTTCCTCGTAATTTTGCTACTTGTAAGTAATGTGAGAAAAAATTAATTTTTTTTGAAACACAATTAAATTAGGCAAAGAATGCTGCCAATGCAATTTTGATACCAGAGTCTGTCTCAGAACATTAATTAATTTCCTAAAGAAGTTCCAGACTCCTATACTTGTAATGTATTTCGTAAAATTAATATTTAAAAAGAGACTATCTCTATTTAAAAGCCATTAAAGGATTTTTGTTGCTTTAAATATTTTTCTATTTCCATTGAGTAGCATAATGCTGAATAGGTTTTAACAAACTCGTTGGAAAAATTTGGATTACGATGTCTGGTGGACTGCGATGGTTTGGTGGTGTCAGAGTTTTAGTATCATTTTGGAAGAACAGTATTTTTGAGGCCGCGCGCGCGCGCGATTCCATCAAAGATCTCCGTGTATGGGGTTCTTGTGTACTATAAATTTAATGACATCGGTCAAAGGTTCTCATGCAGGTAGGTGTGGAAATTTAAAGTGTGAAGTGTTGATCTCATCCTCTGAACGGCGGTTCAAAATTACGAGATTCTCTCCATCTGCCCTCGTGTACCTTCAAAAACTGGAAGCTAATCCAACAGATGAAAGAAAATCTGTTCAGTATCCTCACTTAGATGTGTGTAGCAGGGACTGCACGGAAAAGGCCGGCTTGCAGTCCAGATTTTGCCGAGAATAGGAAGTATTATATTTTAATTTTACTAAAAATTATATAAAAGGATTTTCAATAAAAGAGAAAATCACATAATATTGTAATAATGTATTTTTTCTGAATGAAATAAAAAATTAAAATACATTTTTATGTGCCTTTATATTTGTATTTTTGTCATTCTAAGCAAAGAATGAAAGTAAAATAAGAATTTTAAAAAATGGACAGGGAAATTTCGGGAGGGCACAAAATATTTTTTCCAGGTCTTCAGCCAAGAGCATTAAGGTGAAAATATTTCAAACTTGGGTTGGCCGAAACGAAGGGAAGTTTTACACTCGGGCTAGGCGTAAAAATTCAATTCTTCAAGACACTAGTGCTATTGTATAGCAATACTATTATAGCTGAGACACCGGCTAATACTATTATTTGATCTAACCGGCCCATAAGGATGCATTGAAGACATATTCATAGATGTGTATCTCAAACGAACTGCTATTTTAATACCCAATTTTATGAAATAGTTAACTTTTATTGCCAAAACAGGGCGCGTAATACTATTATAGCATACATCAAAATAATAAGGTCTAAATAATAAATTGTCTTATTTAAAATAATAATGCATTAATGAGTAACAGTTGGTCGATTTCCATTGTTTAAAAATGCCCATGAAACTATTTCTTTTACTTCAAACATGATCATTAAAATTTGTCATGAGAAATATATATAATATAATTAATTTACCTCATGAATTCTTTAACTTCGAATTCCAAGAATTCATCAATGATCCTTTTCACTTCTTTTTCTTAAATGTAAAAGTTCCTCCCAAATAATGAAGCTTGTTATAGCGCCGACTGAACTTGTCTTGTTTAATTTCCAGTTAACCCTTTGACTACTAACGGGACATATACGTCTCCCCCATATTTTAAAATTACTACTGGGATAAAAATTGCTTTGAAACTCGTTGTAATATGTCCCAGTTGTAGAATAAGAACAATTGTGCCCATTTCATCTTGAGTCACATAGATGGTACAGCCTATTTTCCCTCCGAAAGTCATTGTTTACTGAAGACTTTTCTTCTGTGCATGTTTGTTCGACAGTTTTGATCTATTGGTAAGCAATACACATTTTTTTTTGCAATACTATTGATGAAATATAGTAAATATATAAATAAGTTTTCCCAATAACTAACAATAATCATGTTTCATGCATAAAAATGTAATGTCTTTTTGGTTATGGAACTATTATGTCCTAGCCATTGGTTTAAAATCCGTTTGGAGGGGGGAGAAACCCTCCAAAAATTCAATTTGGCTTATTTGGAGCTTATTATCTTCAATCACATAGGAAATTGGATAAAAAATATCCCGCGTAGAAAATTGGATAATTTTTTAATATTTTTTTTTAAAAAAAATTCGTTGTCAAAGGATTAAGCTCTCCGAAACATGCTTATATGATATTCAACTTTCATTTAACGCGTGTTGTATAAATGATTTATATTTTTATATTAAATGAAAAAATACTAGAAATTATAAAAAAAAAATATTTAAGGGAGAAAAGTAAATAACATAAATAAATTCTTGATCAATACTTACATCTATATGAACACAGATCAGAAAAAAAAACCGACGAAGAACATAGAGTTATGAAAACTGTAAGCTTATAGCAATAAAATCTGTTCGTGTCAAAACGTAATGGACACAATAAATATAAAGTATTAGTGGTAATAGTTGCAAATATATATATATTGCTTTCATACAAACATAATAGTTGTGCTGAGATTAGTTCAGTCAATCCCAATCCATGCAGTTGAAAAGAAAGAATATAAAAATCAACCAGATTAAAATTGATGCTATAAATTTTAAAGATAAAACAATACAATATTAGGAAGGAAAAGAGGGCAATTGGTGTAATAACCTACCTCATTATACAGATCTACAAGGCCGAACTTGGGCTGATATTGTATACATTTGATTTGAGATGGGACAGGAACTTTTAAAACTGTAGGCTAGAACTTAGCTGAGAAATACGAGGAAATGATTTTATTTAAAAACGAATTGTGCAAATGTCTATACATGGTATCCTAGAGGATTATAGTTTTAAAAAGTAGTTTAGCGAAAGTTAAATCTTTTTTTTAACTTTTTGAGCTGAATAGCAGAACCGTGCTTGAACGCTTGAGACAAAGAGATAATTTAAATCTCTTCCCTTTCTTTCTTTGAAAAACAGAGTCAATTCATGCGCATACGACACACGTCAAACGCGACGCGACAATATACTTTTGGAATCCATTACGTATATTGCAGGAGAAAATAAATTAAATAAAAACAGTTTCAAAAACCCACTTTTATTAGTATACTAAAAAGTAGAAATTTTTTTATTTGAATTATATTGTCTACTTTTTCTCTTTAAAATTGATTATTATAAATATGAAATCTTGAAATCAGTTTTTTCTCAAATTCCCTACCAGGTGGCACCACTTGTATAGAATCAAAATTTAATTAAGTTAATCGATTAACTGATAATTAAGTTTTGAAATCATTAAAATAGTGTATTGTCATCCAGAACACACAAGTGTGCGAAATTTCAAAGCTCTAGCGCATCAGAAAATGATTTGAAAAATTGTTTACAAAATTCCATCTTTACAAACATAAACAAGTCAAGTTAAACAAAAGTCTTTAACAAAAGGGCACGACGTCACAGCACAGTGCAAAGCAACGTGTTGTTAAATTTTAAGTGATGCGTGCGATTATCTTTGTCATGGGCCGCCGAGGGGGGTTCGAGGATCGAGGATGAGAGGTTGACTTATAAGAAGGCAGGTTCCCGGTTCTCCTGGCTGTCAAAAAATGGTGGTGTTGGCTGGTTAGCGATCCCATCACCGATTACGGGACGTACCTCCTTGCGAGGGTTTTGCGCATGAAACGCTTGAATGGGGTCAATAATGCATGGTTCATAGTACCCGTATTGCTATTTGCGACGGCCCGGTCCTTACCTTTTGTCCTACTGAATAGTAGGAGTTTTCTTTTATGAATACCTTTGTCGTGAGACTATGATGTTACTTGAATGAATCCATTATGATTCTGGTTAAAATAAGGCACAAATATTGAATTAAAAATAAGGCACTGATATTAAGTTACTATTGGTAGATATAAATGTAATTATAAGCCGTTAGTATGCTTATAGATTGTGATATAAACTGTCAATTGAGGACCCTTTCAGATTTTTTATCCTCCTTCTTCTCACCCTTATCGCGACCTTCCCCAGTTGTGTCGAGTCAAATAATTTTGGCGTCACAAAAGATTTCAAAAAATGTTCTTCTATCCTATTCTTCAAAAGTAGTCAAGAAAATCCTTTAGCCTTAGACATATCGAAATTTATCCAAATATTCCTTCAAGAATTTTTTCATTTGTCTTCCATTTATGTCTTACATGCGAGTTTTATTTTTCTTTGCAAGAGCTTTCCCTTTCCTTTGCAATGTTGTAAAATAGTCTTTTCAGTTTACCGAGACAAGGCTGCAAAGTGATTGTAACTCGAAAGAATTTAAGACACTATGATGCAGCGAATATATACTTATCTAACGAAAACCGAAGTTTGAGCGTCAAAGCTGTACAAATCATTCTTTGTGCGAATCTATAGAATTGATCTTCGTGGTCCTCTTTTCTCATCCTTCTTTCTGATAATTTTCCCATAATTTTTCTAACAATGGTCTTTTCAACAAAGAGAATGTATTCATGCGCAAAAAAGTGCTGGTTCAACCCTCATTCTCCTTAACATTCAAAGGAAAATAATCATTGACTGATGTTCATTTAAGCGGAGCTCTGACAGTGATAGCTAGTGATTATAGGATCAATCCTGAGATCAGCCGTAGCCTTTTATTCCATCAATGTCATCGTTTAAGCCTTTAATCTCACCTAACACAAGAAGATCTAAAAACACCTTTTTTTTATTAACGGATTTTCTTTTCTTTTTAATTCTTCCTTTCGAAGTTCTACCTTTTTAGTAGAATTCATTTATTATTTACCTGGTTTAATGTTCCGAAAATTAATATTGTAATGTACTGTATAGTTTTTAGAGTCTCACTTCTTTAAATATTCCTTAAATTATCAATGAACTCAAATATGTTACTTTGTAATATTTTAGAAATTTAGAGTTTTCTTAATGTTTTAAAACGTTTTTTAAAAATAAATATTTAGGTTACTGCAGATTGGGTCGCCTTCGGTTTAATTTTTTTATATAGGAAAGCAAAAAGAATTAACAAAGCCATTTTAAACTGAAATATTGCAAATGAATTTTCCACATATCTGTTTTAAATTAAACGTCCCTTTGCTTTGATTAGTTTGATTTTTTGCTTTGATTTTTTTGAAGTTATGCTTTCTTGCGTTTCTTTATCTACACTTTGGGGCCATAAATTTTTTTTTAAACATTATAAGAAACATTTAATTCAAAATCTTAGAAATAAGGTATAATATGGAAAGATTTTTGTACATTAGTGCCTTGTATTATTACACTGTAACTTTTATTTCACATCATATGACATACTTATGCGTTTTTTAAGAATAGTTTTTATAAGTTATCAGAGTCAGATCCTGCAATATCCTCAAGTTATCTGTTGTGATTCTTGGATAAATAGATAGCGTGTGTGCCGTAAGATATATAATTTATTCCTCTCTTTCTCTAATGCATTTTAAAGAATCGAAATTTAAGAAACGGTTATTAAAGTAAAACGAGTATATCAAGCATCTTTTATACGGATATGAAGGTCTAGTTATATGCACAAGGGTTACAGAAATGAAAATTTACTCATGGTTTACAAAAACAAACTCAAAAATATAGAAATAAGAATAAAAGTATAGAATAAAGAAAGTTACTTTTTATTTATTATATATATTTTATTTGAAAATTTTCTTTGCTTTTTCATCAATTACTTTATGTGACTAACAATTTAACGTCGGTTTTTTAAAATCGTTATTTAGATTCAACAATTGCAAATAGATCAAAAGGCTTTTGCAGCGGAGAGAAATGTTGTTTATATGCAACGCTATTAATAATGATATAATTCACCACTGCAGAAGTGTAAAGTGCAGAAAGTAAAACCCAAGCCCACCGAAATCGCGTTATACAACAGAAAAAGAGACAAACTTTCAACCTATATAAATAGCGAGTTCGCAACTATATATATATTTCCTAAAGTAATAAAGCCTTTTTTAAAATTGTGTTTTCGATATTGATCTTTTAAACTTTCAAATCAGATTACCACCTATGATGAGAAAAATATTTTTCTTATCCATAGCATATAACACTGTAATTAAGATCATCAATATTCCACCAACTCTATTTAGTGTGTTTTTCACCAAAAGATTGAGGCCGTGAATGTGTATTGAGAAAAAGTAAATCCTTTGTTGCAACGTAAGGAAAAAAAACTTGGTTGGAACAATGCCATCTTTTCCTAATTTATGGATACAATACTTTTACCCTGGGCCTACATTTTCTGTCCTTTTACATTTTGTTACCTTTCATTCATAGAATGATTCAAACAAATTTGATACTTTTTATATTTATTTAAGATAAATTAGGAGTTAAAAGAAATGGTTTAGGAAGGCAAAAAATGCAAGAAACGTTCATTTTTGTAAAAAAAAAAAAAACTATCATTTTGTAATACTCAAAGAAGTAATATCTTAATGTGACATTGATTTATTACGGTTATTGGTCAGAATTTTGACTTATGATCATTGTTCAGAACGTCTGAAACACGTCTGTGCAATTCTGACACATAATCGAAATGAAAAATATAATGGAACTGATACATATTTCTTGTAAAAATGACTTGATCTAATTTATATTTCTTTCAAATGTACAAAACTATTCATTCGTAAAAAAACAACAACAAGGATATTAAAAAAAAAGCTTGTATTATCCTTACCATTTTACTGAAAAATTTTAGCATGAGCATTAGCAGTAATGAGCAAGATACCTGAGCAATAATCCAAATCTTTCCATTTACGTGGAAGCACGCGTATCCAAATAACACAAAGTTGTTGCATAATATTTTTGCAATCTTATACGAATTACATCTGTTTTTCACGAATGCTGCAGTTATAAAGAGAGACGCCAGTAAGGCCAGTGGCGGCGATTCGCGGGGGGGGGGGGGAGCTGTCGCTCCTTCACTTTTTGCGGAAAAATTACATTTTTATTTCATTTGCCAACTTTCAACTATCAATTTTTTCTTCTCTATCCCAGTTTGGCCAGAGAGCATCCATAACTTACCATTTTGTAGCTAAATTTTTAAATCATGCTGTCTACTCCCATACTCCCTGGTACTTATAGTTGTCTTTAAATTTTTGGCCCCCGAACTTATAATTCCCAATCGCTGCCACTGAGTAAGACGAGCTTCGAAGTGATGGTACAGAACTAAATGTTATGGATCGGATGGTCGGAACTAAATGTTAATTTCATCTGTCCCCCCCAAAAAAACCCTCAGAATTCTGGGTATCGAACGGAAAGGAAACTGAAGCATTTAATTTTGTTAGTTTTTAAAAAAATAAGTGATTCCTAACATAAATTTTCTGATAATTATTTTAACACGTATCCGGAATGTTGGTTTCTATCTCTGTATTCATTTGCAACATTCGTAATTCCGTTCTTCATGCCTGACGTGGAAATAAGCACAACAACAAAAAGTAATTAAAAAAAATGGGTTTTTAGTGATATTTCCCCAGTCAATAAGTCTGAAATGATACTTACCAGGGTTAAAAATATCATAAATCTGCTTATGATACTACTAGAACTTGCAAAATGTCGTTGTTCCTTATGTTTGTTTATATTACTTCAGTCTTACTTTCCGTAGGTTTAACTCAAAATGTTCTTTTTTGAGTTGTGTCATAGTTTATCGAGGAGTGCGATGTATAAATCTGTACAATTAATCTAAAAGGTAGTCAGGAAATGGAACATTTGACTTTTCACTCCATAAGGCACCGACATTTTTCGGTGTTTAAAATATAGCTGAACAGACTTTACTCAATAAAATCTATAAGGTATAAAAAGCGGATACTAATTATTCGAAATGGATTTCAATTTCTCTAGCTCATTGTTAGGGAGACCGAGCATTTCGTAGAAAATGACAGTAATCAACAGAGAGAATATAATTTGGTTCATTTTGTGAATCATGTTTCATAAAGACATAATTATATATTTTTTTAAGTTGGAAAGCACACCCAGTAATTACAAGACAAAAGTCCTTGAGTCTATAAATAAAAACTCCGCTAAGACAGTAACCACGTTACGAAACACAACTGTCAAAGACGGGCTCAATTATTAGTGAAAATTACGACCTAGACAGAGGGGAAACTGGAAAAAAAGTCAATTGTATATCTTTACAATTGTTGCGGCAATCGAGCTTTACGTTTTTAATTGAATGAGCTCTTAGTATTATATACTTTTAAGATCATGAAGTGTTAAATAAAAGTCTCTCGAAATTGAAATCGATAAAGAAACAAATAATGTCCTTTTAAAAGCTCGTAACAAAATAATCTATTCAAATATTAGCTCCCTCCTTTTTAAAACAATAATCGTACGTGGTATTATTTTTCCACAATTTCAAAAACCAAAGCCACTTCGTTGACTGAAACCTGGAACTTGGAAAGCGCATAAGGAATCGATTTTAATTTAACAAGAAAATTACTGATTATGTGCTTTCAAACACAGATCCACGCATCCAGGGACTGTAACATATCTATAATGAAAATTCTCTTTCCTCCCTCTATTTTTTTTCCGATTCTATTCTGACGTCACGGGGAAGAAGTTTTCATTTGTGAAACAGTTTGCCGTTCGGAGACAAGTATGATGAAAAGTAGATAGGTTGCCTTACAATCCTGTACCAGTTCCCTCCTTTTCGGAGCCAATACAGAAAATGTCGAAACAAAATGATTGATTACAGCGTCGGGCGCCTGCGTCTTTCCGGCACTCCATGTGTGCGTGTGCGCACAACCCCCTTTTTTTAACGCCCCCTTGCACATTCATATCCGCATGTTGCGGGACTATTTTCTGATGTCCCCCAACTGCTATTTCAGTGTGAAAGCCCAGTATCCTTTCTTTTTTTCCTTTCTCGCTCCCATCTACGTTTTCTTGTTATTCTCCTAAGCGAGTGTATTTTCTTTCGAGGAGGAATCCTGTTGCAGTTGCGGAGCAGATGGGAAAGGAATAGGAATGCTTCCCATCTAACCGAGCATTCCATCGCAAAGAATCAACCGAAAACTGTGTTGAAATGCTGATAATTAATAAAAAGGAAGGATGTGCAAATGTATACAGGGATAAGGAAGAAACAAAGAAAAAGCTGCAAAAATCTTGCGGAATTCTTTTTCAGTTATGGAGCAGATGGCGTAGGGAGGCTTTGCATGGGTCCGAATTTAAATATACTATTGCGATAAAAAGGAGAAGATGTAATAAATTCCATTTTAAAGACTCGACTTAAACTAAAAACTGTATTTTAAATGATGATCATAACTAATAATAATAATAATAAAAAGGCGTTTAGGGGGGAAAAGGACAAGGGTAAGGGGAACAACAAAGTCAAATCTGGTAAGAAATCCATTTTAATTTGTGTACCAGCGCTTCTTCATTTCTCTTGCAATAGGACAACTGGTATAATACGGGCATTTCCATCAAAGTTGATTCATTGGGTTTAGAGAGAGTGAAACCTTATTTGAATATGCTGCGCCAAACATACTGTAATAACTTTAAAAAACTGAAATCCAAGCAAGTAAGATAAAGAGTATTTTTGATGCAGTTTCAGCCTTTTTATGACATTGGGAAATACTAAAATTCAGATTAAGAGCAATGATACATATTTTACGAAGTTGTCATTTGCGACTTTTCGTCGCAATAAAAATGAGGAATTCGATGTTCTCGCTCTAAGTAAAAATTCTGCCTAAACGAATAAAGTTTAGGGAAAAGTCATAATTTTGGTTTTAATTTTTTGGAAAAAAGAAGGTTGCTTATGGTCAGAAGTTGAAATGTAGAAGAGGGGGAAAAAAAAAGAAAGGTTGGAAGAAATTGCATTTTAATGTTTGAGAAACTTCTTTTTGTTTCTTCTAGAAATTTTGGAAATGTTAAACCGTTATTAGAAACTAGTTTGCCGTAATTCTAATTCTCTTCTAAATAAACATTCTATCTAAAAGATTCAAATTAAAGCAAAAACAATAATTTTGATATTAATCAAAAAGAGCCTTTTGCTTGTATAGAAAATAAAACGAATAAAGGAAAAAAAAAAGAATTTGAAGTGATTTTGCTTTTCCTTCAAATTATGATTTGCATTTCAAATTATGATTCGCTTATTTTATGGTTTGTTAAATGTTCTTTATGATTTGCATTTTAAATTTAAGTAACCCCTCTTCGTTTCTTCTACAGATCTATAAAATACTGCATTATTGTGAAAGGGATACTAGATAGCAATTATACGGATATTTAAATGTGGCAATGATGAGAATATGTTTATTTGATTTTAGTTTTTAACTACAATTTCTGATTCGGAGTAATTTTCCGACGAAAAATAGTAGTATGTATCTGAAACATGAAATCATAAACATGTCTACGAACACTTAACACCTTCTTTTGCATTACTTTGTCTTTGAGATTCCTACTGATATTTTAAAACATGCAATAAAAGCTATCATTTTCTTTATATTTAAAAATATATATAAAAATTCTTTATATATTTTTCCATCGTAATGCCTTTCTTTACGGTAAACGGCTTTTTCTTTCCTAAATGAAAAGTCAGCAATTCGCAGTTTTGGAAGCAGGGTCGGCAGTAGAGTTGTTGGAGACTGTATAAGAATAATAACTAATCTTATACTGTTGTTGTTATGGTGTTATTAACGGGAGCTTATCTTAAGACTTGAGTGAAAATGAGTAAGATTCAAATGTTCTGAATGTAATGTATATAAGTATATTTATTAACATTTTAAAAGTAACTCATTTGAAGCTTCCAGTTCTAGAACAACTTATTTGAGTATTTTTATTATATCGATGTTCTCTTAAGCGCATTATTATGTTCGTCATTCTCATTGTATAAGTGATGTTAAATATTTTTTTAAACAAACCTTTCTACTGTTTACATTTATACGTGATAAGTTCTTTATCTAATTGTAAAGTACACATTTAACATTTCCATTTTTTATCGGTTTGATTCCTGCATTCACAGGCCGCGGTGGCCTGCAGGTAAGGTCTCGACGTCAGGACCGAGGGTTCGAGGCTCGAAACCCGATTGCACTGAAGAACCGCCGTGTAAGCGGGTCTGGTGCACGCTAAATCCGTCGTCCTAGATAGTGCGGATGTTTGGAGAGGGAATTGCCAGCTCAGGTGTCGTCCTCGTCATCTGACAGCGGTTCAGAATTACGAGGTCCGTCCCAAAACAGCTCTCGGGGTGTAAATATAGATAAAATAATCCTGCGTTCACACTTCCTTTGTTTTAAGATAAGATCGGTATGCAGCCTAAATAACTTTTGAATTAGGCAAAATTTTAAACTCAATTTTTTTTTTCAGCTCGAGTTTGTTTTATGAGCTTGGCTGACAATTTTATTATACATTTTATTATAAGAAATTTCGATTTCAAAGTACTTTCATCGAAAACTTTTTTAACTTTTTAAACTCAATTTAAAGACATTTCTTAACTCATTATAACTTTCTCTTCCCTAGGGTCTTGCTGAAAGAGCATAGACTCCCAGGCCGGAGGGTCGAAGGTTCGAGACCCGATTCCATCGAAGATTTTCCGGCAAGCGGAGATGGTGCACGTTAAATCTGCTGAGTACCAACGTACTGCCGTTGATGTGGTATGGAAGTTTGGAGAGGGAGGCGCGGGCACAGGTCGTCCTCGTCTGTCCTGACCATGGTTCAAAATTACAAGATCTATTCCAAAATAGCTCTCGTGTGGCCTCAAAATGGGTTTTTATCCAGCTAAACTTTAGAAAAAAACCCTCTCTTTTCCTCCTTTCTCTTATCTTGCTGTCCTTACATAACTAAAATGATACATACCAAATGGTACTTTACTAAAAGAAAATGAATAATCATGGTTTTAAAGCATTTAGAAGCTAAGACTTCCTACTATCATACATCTTATTTTTTAAATTCAAGCACAATATTTTTTAAAAATTTGTGCAGACGTTTACGGCCATACATGGATTGCATCATCGCTTTAGAATGCTCAAACTAATCAGATATTTTAAATAACCAAAAGTTTCTTTAATAAAGGTTCAGAACCAAAAATTATGTTCGAGGGAAAAAGAAAGCAGGGAATGGAGAAATAGCTGCACTCATTCTTCACAAATCAACGAGGGCCATCGATCTATTATTTCTCAAGTTTTAGTGATTGACATTTTAATAATCTTAGGTTAACTGGGTTCACTTTCTTTAGCAATTATGTTTTGACATACCTTTAATTAGCGATTTTCCAGTTTTTCAATTTTGTTGTATGCTAAAGGCGATAGACAAATGCATATTTGAGATATTGGAATGCGCGCAGTTTTGATATTTATCATGGATCAACCTTTGTTTGAAATACTTAAATGCCAGAGTCATAAAATAGAAATATTTTGTCTTATTTGATGTTGAAATTAATGCATGAAATGAAATATACAAATTGCAGCACTCTGTATTTTGTGATAAGGTAAGTGGAACAGATTACTCACCAGAAAAAATAATAACATAATTCATAGTATTATATCATAATTGAAATTCCCAACCAAAAAGCTTCAGCGGAAATATTTGTTCTTTCGCTTTTCTGAACACAACTGCGGATTTGTTTTGCTTTCTTCTTTCAAAATCAATTTTTAAATATGCAATTTTAGGAAGTGGGGGCGAAGGGGAGAAGGAAATCCTTTGTGAAACACGTCTGCTAAAGCGTCCCAGGCATGGTCTGGGTGAATTAGATTTGATGATAAAGTTTAAAGTGGATGATAAAATTTAAATTTGATGATAAAGTATACAATTTCTTCAGCTAAGTGTCAACTTTCTGTAGCTAAGTAGGCAATAAGCATCTTTAGTAAGATAATTCACATTATTCAATAGTTACATTCACTATCCTCAATCCACTTCTTTTTGTGACTAAATACTGTGGAAGGAATGGGAAATCTGTTACCACCGTTACCAGCAGACAATCTGACAAAAGACGCACTCCAATGAAGAAACACGTACTTATCTCGCAGAATGTGTAGATTGTATATAATAGAAACTTTTGCTAGCGTATTAAATGCTTCAGTAATCTGTTAATTTTTAAAGAAAAGTATACTCCTAATTACATCACAATCAGAAAATGCATATTTTAAGTTAAAGTACATTAGAACCCTTGTATTTGAAGAAGGAAGTCCTTCTAGTATTCAAAATAGAACAATCACTTGCAATTCCAATGTAAGATTACGAAATTGACGTTGCGTTTTATCTCTTTTTAACAGTATAGTTCATTACATATGATTTAATTTCTTAAATTTTTGACTTAATTTCAAGACCCAAAAACGGTTCCTAATCACAACCTTTATCAGAAAAATATTGTAGGGAATGAATAAATATGATTTAATCATGTTCGAAGTCTTTTTTTAGATGGCTACGATTTACAACAGCAAGAAAAGAAATAATCCGCTCACTCTTAGCAGCAGTGACGATTCTTTTCTTTATTTTTTTTAAATATGTCCCCTCCCCCTTCCCGTGCTTAATGTTAGAGCGGTTAGCGGTTACTAAAATGCTTTTTCCCTCTATCCTCTGTATTCCCCTATCACCTATCGTTAAACAGGGGTTTATGGATTCTAGGGATTTGTTTTCAGTAAAGCTTCCTTATCCTATTACTTTACAACTCAAGTCCGCCACAATGGGATTTTTATCGCTGCTTTGGCGCTTAAAATCGTAAGAAATCAATAGATATTGCTACCAAAGATAGAGCGGAAGGTCCTTTAAAAAATAAAAAATGCGTAACTTTATATAAATGTCATAACCATCATATGCAAAAAACATGAGACATAAGCATCGTTTGTTTCCGGTGATATGAATAAGCTTATATAAAATAATTTAGAGGTTGCAGAAATTAAGAATTTTTGAGTATGCGCAGAAGATTAGTGAACATCTTCCTAAATTTAATACGGATTTACAGCTGCATTAAATATGGCACATGACCTAAGTTTAGGAAAAACCGAAATAAATTTATTCCTTGTACACTAAACAGTCAATTATTGTAATATTAGTGAACTCTTGGATTGAATTTATATAGGTAAACTGCATATAAAACACATAAAGTGCACGAAATTTACAAACGCATAATTTAAAATCACGGACAATTAGTCGACAAGCACTTAGCCGCCAGTCGATACATCCGTTTAAACGATATGATATTTTAGCCGACATATCCTTTAATGTCCATGACACTTAACTGATTTATATATTTATGGAAATTTTCCCTATTTTTATAATTAACTTATATTAAATAATATAACAGTTTTAGAATATCATAGTAAAATATATGTAATAACCAAAAATTGTTACCACCTATTTGATTTCTAAAGGGATGCAAGTGGAGGAAACCGAGCACTAGGGCTCGGTTTCCCGATTTGAAGGCGAAGTTGAGATGCTTGAATTTATGAATATTTGACTGCAAGATTTGGTAATTGCAACTCTGAATTAATGATTATATTTTAAAATTATGATTATTAGATTAAAATACTAATTATATTAAAAATCAACTATTTATAAATTAAACAAGGTTTGCAGATTTTATATATTTATGTGCGTGTTAGCTACAGGACATGTCGGCTTGCAGTTGTCGGTAGAGTGTTACGGACTCCGTAATTTCAGGTTATGAATTTTCAGTTTTCGAATAAGATCTCGAAGTCGAAAATGAAGATCAAATTGATCAGAATAAAAGTATTTCGGTCCATTTCGACAAATTGGTAATTCATATTAATTCTTTTCAGGAATGACTTTCAATATGGTTCTTCCAAACTTAATGGATTTTTGCGTTAAATCTTTGAGTTTGGTTTTAAGTCTTCTGTTTCTTATGCACAGGAAAGAACAGAAAGTTTAGCATGTGAACATGAAATTTAGGCGAAGTTTGCGTTTTGCATGACTTTTCCAGTGCTGTACCAAAGCTTGCTTATTTGGAGTCTTGATATTTCGAATCACTAATTCAAGACATTTGCTGTTAGGTCAATGGCAATCATTCAGTTTTCCAATAGATGGAAAGTTCTGTAATTGAGTGAATACCTGCAACAAATAACGCTAGCCAAACATGAAATGTTTAGTATCCCTGAATTGTATCGACTTTATTTGCAAGCTTCGTTTTTGATAGCTGTATTGTTATGTTCCAGGTCTAATGTTTAGCTTTTTTTTTTTTAAATTTTGAATCGTGGTCAGATGATGAAGACGATAGCTGTGCCTACAGTTTTCCTCTCCAGACAAATCTTTCCACGTAATTGTAAAGATTATTGGTTACGGAAATTTTATCTTGCTTCTTTACGTAATTTGAACAAAATATAACTTATGCCAGCCTAATAAAAAGATCTATTTCTAAACATAAAAATCCAAGAATTAAATTTTCGGAATATCATTTTTAGATTAAACATATCAAAATTAGAAAAGTTTCTCCCAAGAATGCTTTATAATTAAATATGCAGGATGTTCACTCAAGTTGTGGCCGGTAGATAAGCCATTAGAAATAGGCATATACTCCCTGCTGATGAAATGCTTAAAATGCCATAAAAAATTATTCTTTTATGTTGCAGAACGAATAAGTAATGTAAGTACTGCTGAAAAAATTACGAAGTCTTAATTTTTATACAGTCCGTCCGTCCTGTAAGTCATATTTAGTAAAATATTCTTGACATATTAACATTTTAAACAATAAATAAATAAATAAAGTCCTACTCTCCTGTGGCCAAAATTAACAGACTTATGGAGCTTTGAATTTCATTATTTTAGGCCAATAAACAGCCATAACTTCTTCGAGGCGACCGTTGATTGGCGGATATTATTAAAGCGGCCTTTGAAATCGTCTAAAATAGTGATATTCAAAACTTCATAACTCGGTCAGTTTTAGTCGCTGAAGATTGGATCCTTTTTTTGTTGAGAATTTTAATGTATCATGAATATTCAACCCTTTAACTGCTGGTGTAATTTATAAACCACATATATAAGAAAGTACCCGCAGTTAAAGGGTTAACTAAATATGACTAATAGGACCAGGAGATTATATAAAAATTTACGACTTCATAATTTTTTCAGCAGTACATTGACTGACTCAAACGATATAAAATATAATTCTTAATGACATTTTTCCAAATGGAAGTATATGTCTGACTCGAATGGCTTCGAAGTTAACTATTGAGCGACGATCAGAATGTCCACCCTGTATATATATTTAATTTTATCTAGTTGGATATTTCTCATTCGCTTATTGAAAAAAAATGGAATATGTAAAATGAATTTGATTTCGTCTTCTAAGTCTAAGAGAATATTACAAACAAACAAATGCTAGGATAAAGTTTTTCATTTATTTTTAAAACATCCCTTATTTTATTACATTCGCAAATTACCGATTTGATCATTATTGTAAGTAAATTAATAAACAAGCCATTCTTATACGACATGAATATTCCAAATTTCTATGACTCTTATAGAATATTTTTTGCGTAATAGATATTTTTCTTCATGAATGACCTTCCAAAAAATAAAAGAAATTAATTACCTAATAACCCAATTTATCTGTTTACGCTTTTTTCTCCTTCCCCCCTGCTCATAAAAGAACACTTTCCATACAAACCCCTACCTGGAATTGGCGAGTGATTTGTTTTGGGCCCTCCTTGGCAACCCTGCCCCTAAACGAATAAGCGGAACTTCGCTTAAGCGGTCCGGTTATTTGCTCTTCTATTGCGACAAGAGCAGGTGCTTCGGACAGGGCGGCCACAGCGTCTCCAGGCGGTTGCTATAGAAACGGAAACTACTCAGACGTCAATGTTTTTGAGTATTTTTTAAAACTTCCGTGCGGATCAAGAGGAACTTTTTTTACGAAGCCGCTGAAAGCCGACTCTCTGTTTCAGTTTTCAGCGCATTTATTTCACCTAGTGAAGGTCTTATTTCTTATGCTGAACACGTTCCAATCAAACGAATTGCACATATTGGTGTCTGCTTTGGTTGGATCACAGAACACGTTCAAGTGCAGGTCACGATGCAAGTTTTTATGCACTGCTTTTCATTTTTATGCACCGTATTTTTTAAATACTTTTTTGAAATTGCAAAGATATTTTAGTTACGGAATGTTTTTAAGAAAGGTTCTAAACGATATATATAAAATATAATTTTTTAAAATTTTAGATCAGCGCCCTGTTTAGAAGCTACTCAAGGGCTACTTTGGAACGGATTGCTTTATTTGAACCGTGGTAAGATGATGAGGATGTCTCCTGATCCGATACTCTACTGTCCAAACTTCCACGCCGCATGATTAATTTAGTTATATTAACGTGTCGTTTTGAAGCAATACCAGAGCTATTTTGGGACGGACCTCATAATTTTGAACCTCGGTCAGATGACGAGGACGACGCCTCTCCAATCATCCTCACCAACGGGAGGACGTTTGGCCCCCTACGTATGATTTAGCGTACAACAGGTCCAATACACGACGGATTTTCAGTGGAATCGGGTTTAGAACCCACACCGCATGAACATGAGATCGTTTGACCTTCGACTGCAGTTTTAGCGTGCACCAGTTCTAGCGTGTCAGATTCTTTGATGGTCTCTAGAAATAGACAATAGTGTGCCCTTTTAATTGACGTTTTAAGCGTTATAATTAGCACTTTATTACCGATTGGCTTTTCAAAAACTGAGTGTCGAAAAGCAATCGGTAATAAAGTGTCAACCAATAGGTAAATGGACAATAAAATGTCAACCAATAGGAAAAGACATTAAAATTTCTCAACGAAAGTTCAAATGTTGGAAAGATCTCAAATAAGATTATTTATGTATTTACTTATTTTTTACATTTGTTTCCCCCAGAAAACTTTCTTATTCATTTAATCCTTGCTGAAAAAAAACAAACAAATAAACACTGCGAAAGTTATCAGTTGGCATGTTTAAAATCCACGAAACTTTCACGATTTATACTGCTTTTCGGAATTGCGTGATATATACGTAAAGATGGCTTACTGTCGGAAAGGGCGAGTGCAGAATTTTAAACTATCTTAACTTTATTTTCATTGTCAAATGGTTTATTTATGAATTGTCAATACTGTTTTATATTCTATCGTGGCAGAAGAGCGACAAGACACTCATCTAAGTCGCAGCAAAAACAAAAAGGGGAAATGGCAGGAAAAAAAGCCTTCGAAGCGAATTTAAAAACTTCAGAGCTCGGCAGGAAAAAAGACTTATATATAATTTAGATAAATCTCTTTCCTTGAGGTTTAAAGAAACCATTTAATATTCCTATTTCTTTTTAATTACATTTGCGTCGTTCTTGTCATTTTTGTGGAAACATAGAATTGACACGCATTCCTTACCATCCTGAAATATTTCACGTTCTGAAATTGGTCCTTCTTTCCAAAATATACACATATTTTTTATTGCTTAAAGAAATCTTCTTAAACCATATTCCACAATAGAGAGAGAGATCAAGACTTTGTGGGGAGGTCTGCAAATGAAAAACAACAAAAACTATAATTCTTTAAATATGAAGATGTCAGTTGCCACCAGGAGGACCGAAGGGATAGATTTTCATTCTCTTTTGTGGAGAAAAATAACTTTTAGCAATAATTTTTCTAAAAGTCATTCCACAATTTTACTAAAAGTGTATTCTGATAACAACCTTCTTAACCTTTAAAAATAGGAATTTTCTTTTTTTCGGTAAAACTCTCGCATGATTCTTACGGGGCTCTATATGTCTGGAATAGTACTTCTGTAATGAGAACAAGTAAAGTTTTTTTTAATCTTATAATGTAGTGTCTTGTAATGAGTAATTATAGTAAATTTCCTGAAATGATGATGCCTGAAGAAAGGACTCGATTACAAACCAACAAATCTGAAAAAAGATCCTATTTTCAAATATTATCTTACGTATGTACGTATGCATATATTGATTAAAAAGTTCTTTTTTTTACCAATATGAGGCAATTCATAATACGAGACACTTAATAATATGAGGCAATTAATCTAGGCTACTGTTAAAAAAAATTTCTGACTTGAAATTATCTTACACATTTTATTATCATGAAGCTAAACTTTTTACGCTGTGTTAACAAACGGCGATGAATTCATTTTTGAATCACAGTTATAAAATAATTTTAATTCAAGACTCAAACCATACATCTCCAACTCTGCAAGCAAATGCTTTATCTTACGATTTGTAAGCAGTGAGATGACCTGCGGGACAATGAAATCTTCGAACTCATGTGTAGCTATTTTTTTATAGTTTTCAAGTAGCATGCACATTAGCGTAAAAACTGAAAGGAAAAAAAATAATATTTCTGAAATAAAAGTGATCTTAGGAATGTATAAAATTACTTAAAGCGATGTTTTAAAATTACTCCTCTCAGTCTAAAAATTATTTCCGTATGTGACGCAAATTACTTCATTTTGATTTCATGAAATTAAATTTTATGCTATTCAACTCACTCCGTCTAAAATTACTTGTAAATAAATATAGCCATTAGTTATAATAGCAATAATAATTAAGGGATTTACGTATGCAATTCTCTAGATTTTTTACGTCAAAGAAGATTTTAGATTGTCTAATCCTAATTGGATCAAATCTATCTGACGAGATTTGGAAAATGAAGAATCAAGAATGTTTCTATACTATTAGAGATTATTCAAGTAGGTAGTTCGAGGAAAGCTACTCAGTGTATCATTTACGCCCGGCTTAGTCCTGATAATGATCCTAATGTATTTAAAAATAATTCATCTAATCCCGATAATGAAGAAAGCGAAAGTTTTTTCCCTTCTGAGAGCTCTTTCTGTAGGATGCGTAGAAATACTTATGACATCATATAATGCATTATGCAATCACTTATGGCTTAACCACGAACTATAGAAGATTCTCGTAAAAACCATAGCGATTTTTTTTTCTGAGTACGGAAGAAATAATTTATTTATTTCGGTATCTAAAAAAGATTTTCTCAGCAAGTAAAAGCGGAATGACGGAAGAATAATAGAGTAGAAGGAGAACTTAATATTGAAATTTGCATCTGCCATATTTGAAGGCCATAGGAAAAACTTGCTTTGAGTCAATGGCAGGAAAAATATGAGAGTCAGCAAGTTTCATTTTCTCTACTTCAAGTTGCTATGTTTAGTTCAAAGCAATGGGAAAGGGAGACATTGAATTGAACAGAATTTAAACATTAAGTACCAGCTATTTCAGAAAGGATTTGTCAAAAAAGCATTTGGTAATTTTTGTGATTACTTTTGTTAACTAATATTTCGGGTATTTGAGAGATAGTTCAGTCAACGAAGGCCAAAAATCGATGATTAGAAGAAAAAAAAATGGTGTAGTTTTAGAAATTTGGAACAGTTGTTTGGGGTAGTGTCCTAAACGATATACTAAGTCCCTGTCGGTGTGTGTGTGTGTGGTGGTGGTGGTGCGCGGGGGTTTAAAGGGTGTTTTCAGTTTTTCTTAAATATCTCGAAAATTATGGGCTCTAGCGAAAAACATTCAGTTACAAAATTAAACTACATGAAATTTCCTCCAAAAATATCCTACATTTTTTTTAATTGCATCAATAGTTTAGAAGATACAGGGGGATTCAAAAGTGAATATTTCTAAAATTCCTTATTGTAATAGAAAAATCAATTAAAAGTGCTGAATCTACAACCCTCAGAAAAACCTCATGCCTATATAATAATTATACAAAGATAGTATTGTATGTATAGGAGCGAGGGAAGGGGGATGTCAAACCCATTTGATGAACAGTCGCGTTCCCTTCCTCCCCTCACATCCGTTCCCCTTCAAAGTCTCCTTCTACTCGTAGTCCAGACAACGAATTGCTAATTTAAAAAAGGGTGCAGTTTTGAAATTTGGCGCAGTTGTTGGGGGTAGTGTCCTAAGCGATATACTAAAAGTCCCCGCCGTTGGGTGTGTGAGAGGGGGTTCAAAGGTGGGATTTCTCAATTTTCTTAAATATCTCGAAAACTATAGGTTTTAGCAAAAAACTCTTAATTACAAAATCAATTACATTAAATTTCCTACAAAATTAGCCCTGGATATTTTTTCTTAGGATGAATACTTTAGAATAGATAGCGGTATGAAAAAGTGCATAATTAAAATAAATGATTCAAAATGCTAGTTTTATTTTTAAGAATGAAAGTTTTTATTTCAAAATGGCGGCTATCAATTACAATATGTCTATAAAGATATAAATACGAATTAAGGGAAGTTTTAATTGTAAAAGAGTTACAAATAATAACACACAACAATGAGGAATGAGAATCTGGTGGATGACGTCATCAGAGGCCATTCATCCATGCAGATTCAAAACCAAAATAGGTTTTCTGCAGAGGAAAAAGACTTTAGGGTCTAAATTTAATAAGAATTTTCCTCTAAGGCCTGAACCTACTCCGGAATAAATTGGAAAGAAAAACATTTATCCACGAAGAAGAACAGTCTTTTAAACAAAGTCTGAAAAGAAGGGCTTAAAATCTCTTACCTTTTACTTAAGATGTGGAATGGAAGAAAGGAAAGAACACCGTTACAAAAGTCAACTTTGTATGTAGGTGTGCGCACCTATCTCAATCTAGTGAGGGATACATTAACTAAAAACTTAATAATTTTTATGTTGATTTTTCATAAAATTTTTTGTAGTTTTTATTTTGTTTTTTAGCATTTTTATACTATATATATATACATATATATAAACAAACAAGAAACAAAAGACATAAACTCAAAAACAACCAAGACACTGGCAAAAAATAGACAAAAACCATAATAAATTGAAAAATATCATAGCGAGCCGCTCGTCAGGAAGCGAAGCTCGCTTGTGATATTAATATGTGCTTTTTTCTGCTAACGACATACGAAACCCGTTAAAAAATGTCGCCATCCCTTCGAAAAGCACAAGACAATTAAAAATGGAAAAATTCTGGAATAAAAGACAAATACATTGAAGATGATTTAAAATAAATCGAAAGCAAAAAAATCCGAATACAAAAGATATAGAATAAAATAAAATAAAATAGTAGTATTCACAAAAAAATAAAATAAAAGCGAAAAAGGCTTACAACCGCCAGGAATAAGCAAACATGTCTGTGAGAAGCACGAGGAAATGGACGCCAAACCAGTTATTGCTGTTACCAAACAGAGGAAGAAAAGCAGAAAAAGTCTTTGCCAATAGCCCCTGATTCACTGCTTGAGATATCGTCGCACAAAGTTCTCGAAAATACCATTATTTAAAAGTAGATCATACAAAAGCTTTAATTGTCTCGATTTTGAATTTTCATTCGAACAAATAGATTTAATACGAGAAAATTGAGAGAGAATAGTGTTTCTATAAATCGTAATAGAAATATTAGAAGATCAATAGGAAAGACGGTTGACACAAAAATTAAAATCCATTCTTTTGTCAAAAATATCGATACAAAAGTTATTAACAACATGTTTAATATCCAGATCTAAAAAATCCGCTTCAAACTGATTACTGTTTGTTTGTTTAAGAAGCAAGGCTGAAGGATAAATATTTTGTCACGTATTATTAAATGTTCCATGATTAGAAAACAACAAGATTATCTACGAATCTGAAAGCCTGAGGATGAAGAAGTAAATAATTCTTTTCAAAGTAATGAAGGGAAGGGTTAGCTGTAATAGAAGAAGAAGAAGAAGATCCTTGAGGAATGAAATGAGATTGGAGAAAAATACTTTCCCCAATGTAAATAAAATTATTAAATATGCAACAATTACATAATTTATCTCAATACTCAAAAGAAATATTGAGAATATTTTTGTAATAAAAAAGTATGAGTTAAGAACCTCTCGAAGAGTGGCTAAAGAAATGCTTGTAAAAAGATCTTGGAAGTCAAAAGTCTCAATATAAGAAATACTGTCTTTATTATTGTGAATGAAATCAATAACCGGTTTATTATTGATAATAATCCAAGTGAAACCTTCTGAACAGTATGTAAAATGTAACCAGGTTGCTTCATGTATGAAGAAGTTCCACGAGTGATAAAACGATAAGGAATAGGATTTTTGTGAAATTTTGGATTAATAGTAATGTAAGGAAAGCATAAATTATATTTCTTAATTTTGAAGAATTTATAGAAAGCAAAAATTTTTTTGGATATTGTACTCATATTAAAGTTGGACTTTTTGTACGTTGCTGAATTTTGAGAATATAACAGTAATGCTGTTTGCATAAAAAAAGCATAGTTATTGTAAGCTTTGTCGATTGGAGTGATGATGAAATTACTTTTTAAGTCTTCAGTAGCAATTTTAATATTAGAAAAGCTAAAAGAATCAAAACATTTAGAATTATAATAATGGAGGGAAAGACCTTTTCAAAAGGTAATAAAGATTCCATTTCCACTCAATGAAAAATTCAATGAAGATAGAAAAAGCATTAGAAGTTTTTAAACAGAAATCATCAATATTATTCAGTAATTTATGCAGTATGGAAGGAAGAGAAACTCGAAAAATCAGTCTGAATTTTGGACCTTTTAATATGATATTTTTAAGATCTGTATTCTCTACAATGTCTAGATTATCAGTAGCAGTATGGCCAGAATCTTTGTCAATAAACTGAGAAAAAAAGTCTGTCACAAAAACATTTAGCTGTTTTGTTTTTTTTAAGTTTTACAATGTCAGAAGAGGCATTATTGTAATTGAAGATTTTTCTGCCAAAAGGAACATTATATTTAAAAGTTTTTTGTAAACTAATATTTTTAATAGGAAAAAATTGCTGTGCATTCTTGAAAATGGAAGAGAAAGGAATCTTGTCAAAAGTGGGATGCTGGAAATTAAAAATGAAATGCAACTTTTTAATGGGATCTTTAGTAGGAATTTTTGACAATCGCTGTTTCATAAGATCAAAAATGAGAATTTTGAAATGTAAGTTATTGGACTTAAATGAACCAAAGTTCGAAAATAAATCAGGAAGCAAGCTAGATCTTAAAGAGAAAACAAAATTCTTGACAGAAGCCCACAGATAGGAGTTTGCAAAAGAAAGTTCTAATGCCTCCAGTTCACTAAAAAGGTCAGAAACAGTTTTAAGAGGTCTTTTCTTAATCCTTTTCCCTCTGCAACCTCTAGAAGTTTTCTGATGTGTGTTATGAAAAAGCTTAAATGTACATGAATTTTCTGGAGAAATCTGCGAGCACGACTCTTCGTTAAATAGGTTTGTCGCCCCCTCCCCTTCCCTGACACCACCACTACTCTCGACACATACAATGCTACCCTTGTATAATTATTATATAGGCATGAGGTTTTCTGAGGGTTGTTGATTCAGCTCTTTTAAAATTGATTTTACCACTACAATAAGGAATTTGAGGAATATTCACTTTTGAATCCCCTTGGATCTTCTAAACTATTGATGTTACAAAAAAAAACTTAGGTTTTTTTTGGTAGGAAGATTTATGTAGTTTAATTTTGTAATTTTGTGCTTTCGAGATATTTAATAAAAACTGAAAACGCCCCTTTTAACCCCCCGCGCACCCCTCACCGGCAGGGAATTTTACTATGTCGTTTAGGACACTACCCCCAACAACTGTACCGAATTTCAAAACTACACCATTTTTTTTTTCTGTTTTTCCTCCGTTTACTGGACTAAGATGCGCATTCAAATTTTTGTGACATCAAACTCTTTTTCCATTTAGGATTGGAAACTGTGGCTGCATTAAGGAAGGACAATGATGTTGTAATTCTGAAAGCCCTTCGAAAAGATCAATTAAATATTTACTAATGAAGGATCCTTTATGTGATTATAAAATAATAAATCGAAAAATGTTTGTAATTTTAAAAAACCGATTTTTGTAATTATGCGTTTCTAATATTTTTATTATTATATACATTATTGCTTTTATGCATATTGCAGTATAAGCTTTCCATAAAATAATAAAATATAAAATTATTGTTTATATTTGCACTAAATAAATTAATTTTGCACAATCAGCTTATTATAAGCAATTTATAAAAATTATAATACATCTGACACCCCAGAAGAAATATATGCATAGATGATGATGATGCTAAGATGCAAAATTAACCTTTTTGACGATACTCAGATAAAAGTAAATAGGATAGATTTGCATGGTGTTGAAAATGTAGTTGCTTCTAATTTTACAGATAGTGAAATTAATTCCGTATCGAAGCAAAGCTTCCTTAAATTGAATAATTATATTATAGAAAACATTAGTATTTATTTAAATATGAAAAGTACAGATTATTAAACAAAATAATGTCATTGAGGTTAAAGATTAAAAATAGGAGACATTTGTTAGTTCGCTTGGATTTTACAAATAATAAATAAATAAAATTAAATGTTTCGAAAGTAAGAGTGTAATAAATTGCAATTGTTTTTCCGAAATAAATTCCCGCCTATTTTCTCTATCCGATGAATTTTCAGATACTATTCTTACAGAAATTTGAAGTTTTTGTAAATGTGAGTCAAAATTCAAAATAATACGCGGATATTTCTAAAAATTGCATCTCTGGCGGAAAAAGAAAACAAAAAGAGTTACAATAAATCGATTTGATAACGTCATGATGCAGAGATGTCCGATTGCTTACTTTTATTTGTTTGGCTGCTCAGTGATTTTGGAGAGAATAGTGTTTAGTGTGCAAAAACTCATGGAGTTCTGCTGGCCTAAGTCAATGCCAGTCAGTTTTTTTTTTTTTTTATAAAGAAATGAGAAGAAGCAATTTCATTGTAGTCCTGAAATAAATTGTGCAATATTAAATAATTTTACTTAAATATGTTATAGTTGCATAGTTCTGTGCTATTTATATTAGAATTTTCTCAGGATGAAATTTTAACAATAAATTGAATGAAATTAACTAATCTGACTGGCTAATTAACTGAAACAAATTGACTAATTAACTAAAGGAATTGATTAATTAGCTAAAATGAAAAAATACAAACATTTTTATTTTATTCATACGAAAGAAAAAAAACTATCACAAAACCATTTGAACGTTAAATACTTTAAAAGAAAGTTTTATAGAGTTTTTTTTTGTGTCTATTTATTTATGCTTCTATTTCAATCTTGATAAAATTATTTAATTATCTCCAGAATCGGCTCAACACACTGTTTATAAAACATAATTTTCGAAAACCGATACTATCAAGTAAGTCTTACGTTGGTGTGGTCATGGAAACTGGAGGAATAAGGTACCAGTGTAAGCGTTGTCCTTGCTATGTGACTACCATTACAGATCACGAGATTCACTAATAGTCCTAATATAGCTTCAAACAGGACGTTAATCCATCCATCAATAAATAAATGAAATGAATGTATTTACATGTAATATTTGAAATATGTTTAACGTTGCAGAAAACGTATTTCGATTTTTTTCTGTAGTTATCATTGTTAAATGTACAATGATTTGATGTTTAACAACTATATTTTTTCACTATAGGCATATGTTTATCCTTTTTATTTTCTCAACAAAAATAAACAAATGTGTATGGATATATTTTATATCTAGGTCCGTTCCGAGAAAACTTAACGAAAAAGAAGAAACGTCAATTTCAGTCATGTGACCATTTTCAATGCGGTTGTCATTATAGTGCTGTTGATATGCCAATATCAATTTTAATGTAGAAAACAAACAGAATATTATTTCTTTATATTTAAACTGGAAGAAACCGTAATTATAATGGGCGTCAAAACGTGCTTTTTAAACCATTTGTTGAATAAAATAAAATCATTTATTAACAAGATTAATAAAGGCAGTGTTTAAATCTCTTGTAAAAACATGTCCCATACATTGTCATTTATCTTGTATTGAGATGTGTATTTTCTTTGAGAATTTACTTTCAGCTTATTTAAGAAGTAATTAGTTGCACATATTGAAACTTGATACTTTTGTTCACTTTTTGTGATTTTTTTTTGTTTTTAATTTATAATTCATTATTATAAAAATAATGGAATCTTGAAACCAACTTTTTCTCAAATTCGATATCAGCTGACTCCGCGCGTATGGAATCAAAATTTAGTTAAATCAATCAATTAATCGATAATTAAATTCAGGAATTATTAAAATAGTGTATTGTCATCGAGAACACAAGAAGTGTGCAGAATTTCAGAGCTCTAACACATCAGGAAGGGATTGAAAATTCGATTACAAAATTCTATCTTTACAAACATGAAGCAAGTCAAGTTAAATAAAGGTGTGTAAAAATATTAAAATGATTTCTTTATAAAATAGAATTGCGCTTAAATATATGTTTTTTAGTACTTTCTGAGAATCTAAAAAGGGCAATAAATATTTAAGCGTACTATTTATTATTATTATTATTATTAAAGGAAAACGATTTGTACGTGAGTTTTCTATGATTATAAAATTTATCATTCAAATTTGATTATTTGAAAAGTAGTTTAACAATTCGAAACAACTTTATTTTGGCTTTGAATATTGATCATAACATTTTGATATATTAATGAGAGTTGTGAAGCAATATTAAATATTATATGTTATTCCAAGAAGATAATTTTTGAAAGATACGTATTTCACTGGAAGAAAAGTCCCACAAATGAAACATTCTTAAACAGAAAAAGAATTTCTGAATGTGAATATAAAACCTCTCTAATGTACACTGTAAAAAATATCCGTTTTTTACCCGGACTTTTTCCGTATATTTGACGGTTTAAAGCTGTTTTGTTGACAAAACGGTTTTTCACCGTTTTCCGCTCCAGCCATAAACGGTTTAAAACCGTCAGTACAAATTCTATTTTTCGTCATATGGTATTGCTTTCCGTACAATAACTTTCCCTTTTCTTAAATGTAATTTTCTTGCATTCATTTCATGTTTTTAATAGGGTTCCATCTCCGCTATTGTTTATACATGTTGCAGTAACCTGTTGTCACTCATGGAAGCTAACCTTAAAACACGTGTTCTGTCAATAGTTGATTTTTACACCACTAGGTGGCGCCACTAGAGCTATAGTGACTTTAAAACTCAAATAGATTATTTTTACATCATTTTATGAAGTCTGCGGTGGTCTAGTGGTTAGAGCGACTGCCCTTTATTTCTGTGAACGCGGTTTCGATCCCCAGCTCGGAGGAGTTAGAAATTTTGTCACTATCTTGCATCGAAATCGTCCAAGTAAGTTCAATTAAAAATTATATTGATTAAACGAATTGAAATTAATAATTAAGCCTTGATTAATCNAATTGAAATTAATAATTAAGCCTTGATTAATCTAATTGAAATTAATAATTAAGCCTTGATTAATCTAATTGAAATTAATAATTAAGCCTTGATTAATTAATATTCCTAATTGATAATATACATCAGCACATTTCAACTCAACTCGAACAGAAGGAGAAAAACAACTCAACTCAGTCGATGACATCACTTACTTCGATGACTTAATTTTTACGGAGAAAACTTGATTTCATACGGTAAAAAACCGTTGTGACTACGGATTTACTTTGTAACTTTTACGGTTTTGCACAACCAACCCAGCTGCCAGTTTAAAACCGTAAATTTTACGGGATTTTTTTTACAGTGTATAGTACAATATTAAACTCTTTATACTATTTGAATTCTAAATCTGAGATGGTTCAGAAACTTCTTAAAATGAAAAGCAAATTTCTTTCTTTTGGAACACCTCGGAAGGATTGAATTCTGCCCCTACATAACAATTAAGACATATTAACAAACAAATCATTTGTTATACTTCAATCTTTTATATTTCGATACGAAGTTTTAACGAAAATCTGGTGAACCAGTATTTCTTATAATATGAATGGCATGTATTGATTGAATTTATTTAATTGAACAAAGTGGTTTTATATTCATTCAACGTACTGACTTCTTATTAATCCTCCTGTTCCAGTCTAAGTGTACATAATCTTCTAAATAATATGAGAGACCACAGAAGGGCTTCTCTTCTGTGCGTGAGACTATCATTTTGTTTTTAAGGGGCGAAAAGTTGAGTGAGGCGATAACCTAAAACGAAAATCAACAAAATATTTCATTTTGATTAATCACCAGCGACTCCTTACCTATCCAGTTTGGCCTTTCTTTCTTTTAATTGAATATTTCGGTATGTTTATGTTTTCTAAAAATTTTGGGTATTTTAAAAGCACAGCAACAAACATTTCACAAAACTGTAACTAAAAGTTGTTTCTTTTTTAGAGTTAGTTTCACTCATGTCGCGTGAACTATTTATCTCTTATAATAAATCATGATTTTGCATGATTAGTGTTTGTTTACTTTGATTAATTGTATTGAAATGAATTAAAAAATACGACGAACCTTCATGCTTTTGCTAAAGCTAAATTAAAAGCATTGCTATGCTTTTCAGCAAATTATTTATTAAAAAAGAAGGTTGTTGTTTCATGTCCCCCTGGCCCAAGATTAGACCAGGTCCATGACACCATGTCGCTCTAACAACTCCACAAGTCCTTTGCCCTCCCCACTCCACAGCTGCGTCGCAGAGGCGCCAATGCAGTCAATGATATGGGCAGGAGAAGCAGGACAGGAACAGGGGCAAGAAGAAAAAGTCTTTTCCTTATCGATGAATTTTAAGCTTTTAAAGTGTCCACTACGCAACCTGGCCAATGCAGTCTGAGCGGATCTTGTGCCTACAGACAGTAGAGACAGACCAGGACGGTTCCCGGTATACCAATCATGTGTGGGAGGATTTCTCCAAGCAGAATTTGCTATAGCCTTGTGAATAGAATATATTTCGGACGTGAAGAGTTCACTAGAGGTTGCAGAAGGAAGAGTACTTCCCTCTTTCGCAAGCACGTCTGCCTCCTCATTGCCAAATACTCCAACATGGGATGGAATCCATTGGAAGCAAACTCCACTTTTCTGCGAAAGTGTAGCAATTTTGGAAAAAGTTTGGAAAAAAAAAAAAGGTTTAAGAAACGATTGATCTTCAAAGGCTTCTGCAACAAAAAGTAGCAACGAATAAAACAATAAATCAAAAAAACATTTTTTTAAAACAACCAATCCAAAATGAACAGGAGAATAATTTCTAAAAAATTTTGGGTAGTGAAAGTTTAATAATCCCTAAAAGAAAAAGTCACTGAAAAATTTAATTTGAAGAGACACATAAAAAAAAAGAACTCTCTGAATATCTTGTTAATTTCTTCAAATATGCTATAAAATATCTAATTTGAAAATTACTTTATATCACGGAATAAAGAGCGATAATTTTATAAAAAACAAGTTTCTGCTAAAAAGAGAGAAATATCACAAACAAATTGCTTTTCTTCGTTAAGATTCAGATTCAAGAGAGCTTCTTTCATTAATTTCTGCTGAACAAAAATATCTAAAAAATCATATATACAAAGATTTGTCATTAAGAAAAGATGAAAGATTTAGAAAAAAAAAAGAATTTGCCAGTAAAACAATTATTCTATATTCTTTTTGTAGTTTAAAGCCTTACTACTTTTTAATTAATTTATTCTACAATTAGTTCTTGCAAATTTTAAAATTATCTATGAGAAAATTATCTATTTGGGTTTAAGCCTTTTAGTTTTCTTATGATAGCTCATTATATTTCTCACTAACGTGTTTAAAAACAATCTAATGGATTAAATGTAATCGTTCAGATTACCCACTTTTCTGATACTGACAAGATATATTCAGATAAACAAGAATAAAACAGCTAATTTATATATAAAAAAAATCTTGCTTTCTTTCTGAGACTTTATATAATGCCCTAATTGAGATGCCTGGATTGATATTCCAAATTGGATGCTTAAATAACACTAAAAAGTGTGGTAGAACACTAAAAAAATAATTTTGAATCTACATATCATAATAAATTAAAATTTAAAATGTATAGGAAATCTTCAAACCAATTTTAAAGATTTGCTCGATCAAAACTGGTTGCTATATGAACCAGAAGAAACGGAAAATACCAGAAGCAATGTACAATGCAACAAAATATAAGGCATTTTACATGCTGACGTTTTCGAGAAAAACGCAAAATAAGAAATTTATAAATAATATTTATACTTTTCAGAAAAGAGAAAAATATCCTTTTCATTTCAGAGGAATAAAATTAATCATATAATTAGGCACTCGATTCAATCGAATAACAGAATTTTATTTAAATGTTCTCTTCTGTCGAAATTCTTTAAAGGTAAATAGCTCGTTTTCCGGTCGGCGATCAAGCAACAATCCGACAACATTGTTCACCACCAGAGAGCGCTGCGAGTTGAAAAGTTACTGCTATTTGCATGGGAGAGCAGCTTTCGCTGGGACTCTGCCGACAATATCCAATTGGCCAGCCGAGTTTCACTTTTAACCAATCAAAAGGAAAGTTTCATGTATCTTGGGTGGGACTTCACATACGATTAGCGAAGAGTTTCATATTCATTTGATGCACAAAAACAAATGATTCTTAAACAACGCTCAGTGAACATTTAGTTTTATTTGAAATACTACCTTTTCTGTTATAGCCTGTCAGTCTGCATTATACGACGGATTATATTTCTTTGAAATATGAACGCGTGTATTGTAACAAGGCGAGTGAGAAAGAAAATTTATGAAGAGGTGATTTTTGAAGCATGATTTTTTATTTTTTTTTACACGCAGAAAATAAAACAATTTCAGAGATAAAACAGATTGTTTGACGTTAAACAGATCACAGAAGATTGATATTCATGAATTTTTTTTCACTTATATCAGAAACTGAATTAAATAGTATTATTCCTTCGTAAATTTATGAATTTTTCAGCCATTCATTGTTTAAATCTATTTTTAATATTTAAGTTATTGCAATTGCGCAATTGTTCATTCGACTTAATTTAGTTGAGACGTGAACAGAATGTTAACTATTTTTAAGTACGTTTACTTGAAAAATGCTCCGGAAGTTAATAATGTTGAAAATATTTGAATTAAAATCACCAAAGTAATAATAATGAATCTTTGACTAGAAATTTCTAGTTTTCTTAACTAGAGATACAAATGAAAGAATCAGCAATTTAAAAATTGCGCATTTGGTCTTAACGCAAAACGTACCGCGATCTGTCAAATTATCGTAGGAGAGAGAGAGAGAGAGAGAAAGAGAAAAGAATAAAAAATTAAATAAGTGTAAGTAATATTTTATCGTGTATTAAAAATTAATTTAAAAATCTAATTGAATTAAATTTTTTTGGATTTAAATATAATACTGATGAAAATTTTATTTTATTGGAAATTCATAATTTCGCATTGATAAACAATGTTGCAATTGGCACACAGACTTTTACAAAAGTAATATACTAATTCACTAATGTATAAATAAAAGCATTTAACATCCTTCAACAAATTTATTCGTTGTTTTGGTTCTAATTTACATGACAAAAATGAGAATAATATAGCATTACAATTGTTGAGAGACAAAGCAAAATACTGCTTGCTTTCCTAGTTATGTGAAGAACAATTGAAAACGTAATTCAATTAAAATTAAATCTCAAGGTTTCAACCATTCATGTCCTACCAAAGTGTTTATGATATCTTACTTCAGTAAACATTCGGGTAAAATTTTTGCAGAGGGTTAAAACGTGAGCATCTCTATTATATATTTTCTCGCGACTATTATAAAAGGAGTCTTGATTTAAAAGATATTTGAAAGAAGAGAAATCTTGAATTACTATGTCATCTTGACTAATTTAACTGAAATTTTTAAATGAAAAATGCGCTTTTTTGAATTTTGTAAGAAATATAAACAACCCACTTAATATTCACTTTTTTCTCGCAAAAAATTTAGACAGAGGATTTCATGGTGCTTTCTACAATTTCAATGAAATTGCTACATTTTTACAAAATAAAACAACAGAAAAGGGGGTAAAAATATTTCAAACAGTACTTTATACAGTTCTGTAAGTCATTTTTATTTATTTTAAATCATTCCGGTGTAGTTCAGAAAAACTTATATAAGGAACCGCGTTATCGATACAAGAGTAAGGATTACAAAATAGTTTATATTTGTTCCCATTCTAAATAGCTTCATTTAATATATCCAGAAATAGATGAAAAATATCAATATTTGATAGAATATTTAGCGAAATATAAAAGACTTATTTCAGCATGAACTGCTTGGTTAAGTGTTTGTATGTGCTAGTTTCTCGTTTTGATTATAGAATGTTATTCGTTGAATGTTGTCTTTCAAAAGAGCAAAAGTAAATGATAAAATTTGGGAGATTTTAAATTATTATTTAAATGCTTTTGAAAAACGTGATAATATAAAAACAAAGTTCTATAAATATCTCGAAAAATTTTAAACATACAAGGTAGCTGTATTTTATAAATTAAATAAAATTGATTTGAATAAATTGAACTGACAAAACAATCTGTGCTAGAATTTTTCCAATAACAATATTTTTCCCTCATTGTTTACAAGGAACTAATCAAAACAACCATCCCTTACAGCAGTTAGAGCTGTGATCATTGAATAAATGAATATAAAAATAAAAAATGTGAACTTGTGAAAGATACATTTCAGATCAAAGGGATGAGGCTATAGCTGTTATTTCCACTGTTGTAAAGTTTTGCACTTCTAGAAAGAAGAATATTTGAGTAATTTGTCTTACCGCTTGGTCTTACAACTTACTTAAAAACAATTTCTGCCCCATTACATTATTTATTGTATTAAGATGAAATAACTTACTATATTCATTGCAACAGAGACAGAGGGGGTGGATAAAACTGGTTATTATTTCAGGAATTCGAAACCAAGAGCACAATATCAAGGAGACTTGCCTCAGACCCATCCAGGTGTTACAATCATCACTAACTCCACTTTATGGCTCTTACAGTCAAAAGAAGACGGAAAACTACCGTATTCCTTATCCTTGCCCATCAATTTGTGGGAATGGGGAAAAGAGTACTTAGCTACTGCGGTGAGCAGATACCCTTTTCATAGGCTGTATTCACACTGACCAATTGAATGCGTTTCACTTAAACCATCTTAAAGAGGTGCCCGATTACTTTACGCTCCAAAATGTTTTATCAAGTCAAAAAACGATAAAGATTTGAACCTTTTGAGGTTTGAATAATAGTATTTTGGAGAAGATACGGTATCAAATGCTCGTAATATTATTGAAATTGGCAGTTTACGAGAGATTGAAACTATTATTTCAAAGGAATATGCCTGGATGATTGCTCAACCTTTTATTTGTTTGTTTGTGTTTCGTTTTTTTCAGGCGCAAGTACAAGATTTGGCTGTATTACACCTAAAAGATGGTGATAGGATGATTCCACAAATCTTCAAACATTCCTTAGAGAAATTTCCATGATTACTCCGATTCTTTTCCACGTGTTAGATTCTACAATAACTAACGTAAGGGATGTTGATTCAATCCTAATTTTCCATAACGCTGAACCACACCAATCTAAGTGCATCGATTTATATCTTAATCAAAGTATGGAACGAATGTGGTGACCATTGGGGATTTCTTGGCCATGTTGATCCTGTAAATTTTATTAAAAAATTGTTTTGGAAGGAAAAGCTTTCTACACGGTGGTTGCATGAGCTTAAGCAAATGTGTATGTGAAATAACTTTTTTTCCTTTTCAAATTTCTAATAATGGAATTGTAGTTCGAAAATGATCTAAAGAATCCATTGCAGGTAGAAGGTGAAATTTTCAATAGTTAAAACTTACTTCTTAAATAAATTTTACTAAAATTACCACTTATTTCCTTTTTCCAAATAACGGTTATTTTTTTAAAAAAATATTTCTGAATGTATCATAACGCAGAATATACTACTCTTTGTAAAGAGCGTAAGCCATCCAAATTTCCTGATTTTGCATTGTTTTCCCTGGCAGTTGAACAAAAAAGACGGATTGTATTTTTACTTTTGGAGGAAATATATTTGATGTACCTTTCTAACCATGAAGTTATACAAAACTTTCGATACGAATAACTTTTTATTTTAAATAAAAGAAATATATAGAATTAGATTCTTATCATTAAACGTACATAAGCTGGAACTTTAAGTATCGACACTGATAGAATGAACGTTCTGGGATCGAAACTATCTAGATCAAATACTTTTTCATTAATTCTTCCCTAGCTTTACTCTCGGTACGCATTGAGGCATTATTAATTGAATGTTTTAACTTAATTCTTGATATTCTCACATTTATCACTTATAGTGATAATGATTTTTTTTATGAGCTAGCAGTATAACGAAGACAATTTGTTTCTCAGTAAACTCTCACTCTCTTCCGAAATCTATACCTTCAAGAGGGGCGAAAATCTTGAAAAAAAAAATGTTTTTATTAACCGTTTGCCCTGCGATAATTAACTGTCCCATTTCAAAGGTGGAAAAGGTTCTACTTTGCATAGACTTTTGTTCTTGCTCATTGAATGCGAGTCACTAACCTTTATTTTGACTGGAATGCTAGTGAGTGATGGGCAAGGGACGGGTGTTAATTTTAGTTTCGCAGAAATTGTTATGAAGTCAAGGGAATGCTGCAAATGCCGAATTGAAATTCAGGACGTCACCGGCATAAATTTTCTACCTTGTTTCTGGGCACCTTTTTTTTCTTTATTAACTTAATTAGTATCACGAAATGCCGACCACAGATGGAATTTTGATGAGGTAAAGAAGAGGCAATGGTGATTAATTAGGATGCAGAAGGGCGGGGTCTTTGAGAAAGCAGGAAAATCGTCGTCACGGTTCCCCTCCTCCGAACTTAATATTTTTTCGCACTTAAGCTAATTAAATTCAGCGTTATTATAGGAATAAATGCCAAGGTTATTTTTATGAATTAGTACTAGGATTCTGTAAAAATGAATTTTGAATTTGAAGTATTGCTGAAATTTAAAAGTAAGGCAAGCCTGAAGTTTTCAATTGCAGTATTTAGCTTTATGAAATAATAAATTTGATAAGTGAGTCCATTTCTTTTATAAATTATATTTGAACAAGAAATATTATACTGTTTATGAATGGATTCTTTAGGGATGGGACTTTCATAAATCTCATATTATGATTATTATCTTGAGTTCTAACGATGGGTGTTGGTGAACTTTATAAAGCACGTTCAGTAGGAAAAATAATTTTTGGGAGGTATTTTTTAAATGTTTATTTCAACCAGAGCTTCAAAATACATGTTTATTTCAATATTTTCAGTGTGGTTGAACTTGACTCAATTAGACACGCTCAGTAGGAAAAATATTTTTTTTGTATTTTTTAAATATTTATTTCAGTCAAGTTCCATTGACCTTCATACAGTTCCAAATGTAATCTGTTATTTTCAGAAAAAGAAACTACCCTTAAGTTTTTGTTATTTTCTGGTCTAATTTGAGACGATTTTGATACATTGTCAAGTGAAATACAGTACAGCACAGAGAAAAACATTCCTTCTCACCTCGATTCTTTTTCGTTACAAATCTTGATGGAATCCCTCAAAGAGAATTTTGTAGCACTTTTTGGAGCAAAAAGTGTTTTTAGGCATTTTAACCCTTTAGGTGCAACTTCTTACTTGTTCAACCCATCCAAAAAATTTTCTAGTCCTGAGTAATCAATCTTGATTGATGCGGTTCCCCTCCCGGGAAAAGCACTGCAAACCACAACAGGTGCCTTCCGGCGATTGTTTGCTTTGAATGACCTGATTGATGACGCCAGACACAATTTAAGACCAAAACATAAAAGAGCTTCTTGTCTCCTGCAGCGGGCTTCATGAACTCAACTTCTTACCCACCGAAAGATCGATTCGGAGGAGGGGGCCCTTTAGCATAGGGGAGACCCCGACACACACAACACTATCATTTAAGGAAGTTGAAAGATTTAGGTTGGCAAAAGGATAAAAAGGGAAGAGAGGGTGTGAACACTTTGCTTTCGTTTTTGAATCCTTTGAAGGCAATTTCTTTACAAGGTGGTCTGAAAAGTTGTTAGTATTTATTGTCTTACACAGAAAAATCTCTGGGATAGGGTTGAATTCTTTTTTGTGCACTAAAAGAACTCGGTTTATATTTATATATACATTCCAGCAAAACATTTAGGATATGTCTACTTTTCGACAAAATTCGGCAATGCTTGCTTGGATCCATAATAGTCATTGATACTGCTTTTCTGATACTCAGAATGAGGATATGTCGCATATTCCACGTCGCTGTATTTTGTAATTTAAAGCTATAATATTAATTTATTGATATTTTCTTTTTACAAAATTTGCATGCTATTCTGTATCTGTTGGGGCCCTTTGAAAGTATAACTCATATGTACTTGTGAAAATTTCAACTTATCAGTTATGGTGATTTAAAATAAGATAATTTCGCAAATTTTTAATCATAGTAACTATATTTTTGTTAATAAAAATTGCTTTGTAATTACTTTATTATTTGATTTTAATTATCTGATTAATTAGTTTAATTAATATTTGTCGATAATGAATATGCTTTGTATTAAGTAATTTTTAAATTTATATCTGAAATTCGTGTTCATAAATATTTACATGAAAAATTATTGAAATAACTTAGGATTCATTATATAAAAGTAAAAGTAATTCGCTTTTTCCTTGCAAAATCACTTTTAAGTATAACTATCAAATAAATAACTATTGTATTCTACGCAACATTCGGTCAGTTATGAATCCCAAAATGATAGTTAATTTTATTCTAAATACTGAAATATGATAAAGCAAGAATGATAAACACAATAAATGTAATATTTAGTAAATCTTCATACTAGTATAAACAACACGTCTTTTTTCTTCTTCGGGGTTCTTATCTCGAAGGACCACGGGTCTATAATAAATCCTTTTATCTCTACCTTTTTTTAATCGTTAGAAATTTTAGAGGTGTTAAAGTATAGGAACGCATTTGAAAAAAAACGCAAAAAAGAAGAGGGACGTCAAATGTTATTCTACAAAGTACTTTCAGCGAAATAGAAGGTTGATACCAAATTCACTCTTTCTGAAATTTGTTCAGATTATTCCATAATTCGAAAAAGGAGGTACAAGATAAACTTAAAACATTAGACCATTTTCATTGATAAATAACATAATACTCTAGTATACTAGGAAAAATTAAAATAAATCATTAATTCTAATCAATCCTCTCTGTCGATAATGAAGATCTGTCGTGTATTGTTGCATGCTAAATCATACGTAGGGAGTCAAATGTATTCTCGCTGGTGTGGTGCGGAAGTTTGGAGTAAGGAGTGCCAACTCAGGTGTCATCCTTGTCATTTGACCGTGGTTCAAATTGCGAGGTCCGTCCCAAAATAGCCTTCGGGTTGCTTCAAAACGGAACGTGAATATGACTATACTAATCAAAGAAAGACTATTATAACTGTTTTAAAACTAATTATAAATAAAATTCCAAATTCTTCATTTATTTTGGAGGTATCAATATTATCTAAAATAATTCTCTAATAATTCAGTAATCTTCTATCACAATCAATGCCAAGATAAAAAAAAAATGGGAATAGAACACATTAAAATTTTTACTCTTCATTCTAAATAATAAATAAATTTACTAAATATAAAGAATTCTTTTGTTAAAAAAATGAAAATGTTACCCTGAATTTAAATAAAAGCAGTGTGGTTCCTAAGT
>BGPR01000081.1:233577-248082 GCA_013235015.1 Araneus ventricosus
TTGCTAAGTTAAAATCGGATATGTGAACAGGTTCTTAAAAGGAAATTATCTATTGCGATATTAAAACAAATAACCGCTTCATTTCGGCGCCCCCAGGCGCTCGCCTGGTGCACCTAACTTTTAATACGCGCCTGTATCTGCCAAATAAATATTTCAAATACAGTAATGAAAGTCTTTGGCAGTGTGTAATCTCGCTTGACTTGTCTTATTGAGTTTAAAAAAAACAAAAACATTTTTACTTATTTTCGTTTCTTATAGACATTTGTTTTACGATTGCTCTCTCGTATCATTTCGAAGTTTCAATCACGCCTTTTAGTTTTTGTTTCATGAAAGAACTATAACTTTAAAAGACGCAATAGTATGTTTTAATGAATACCACAATTTCTTTAGATGATATTTAGCTTAAACGGCTTAACAAACACAATCACAATTGATCTAAGAATAAATTTCACAAAATGTAGTATCTACACTACTACTAATATTATGCAGTTTCAGTCTTCCTTCTTATATTAACAATATTTGAACTAGAAAATGCATTTATGAATAGTTGCGATATGATTTGAATTAGTTTAAACGAATGGATTTCACATAAAAAATTGTTACTCCCGTAGTTGGTTGCAATTTTCTACTTTCACTAACCATGCATGGTTTACAGTTTGTGAACAGTCATTTTCAATTAAACTATTAAGACAAAAGTGAAAATTTTCTTTTACGTTCTCCTTCCACGACGAAAACATTTTTCAAAAATTTTGGAGTTATTACTTAAAATATAAATTTGAAGTTGTTAGAATACAGTAAAAGGGAGGCAAGGCAAAATAACATTTGAAAAAATATCAGATTTATTTTCTTAGATATTATGCGGGAAGTTAGTTTTTTTCCCCCTTCTCAGTTAATGTAAAATTTCTTTCCGATGAGATTTTTTTTTTTTTTTGAACTTTCTATTCAGGTGACCTGTTCTTTGGAAGTCTTCATTTTTTAAAGGAATTCTGGCCTTTTTTGTTAAGGTTTATACGCAGCAAGATAAATAAAGTTTTAAATAATTAAATAAATTGGATGTTCTTCCAGGCACTTTCTCGTATACTTCCATAATCCAATTTTCATGATTACTTTTCCCCATTCATTTTCCCATTCATGATCTCCATTTCATTAGATATTTTCTTGGACGTATAGTATTAAAAGTAATTATTAAGATTGAAAATATATAAAAATTTTACGGTTTCATCCTATTCAAAAATGCCATCAATATTTATTAAAAAATTAGCAATTTCTTGATTAATCAATCTGATTAATTATAACATAAGATCGTCTTACATAAAAACAAGATTAATTTGTGTTTAGAATGAATGAGTTCGTTCGAAGAATATTTAAGGTTTTTTTCAGAAATCTTTTTGTTTTCTGTTAAAAATCAAATGAATTGCTTTGTGACTTTTTTGTCTATCAATTCGATCTTAAATGAATCTTGACCTAAATACGAAACGCTTTAATAATTAAGTTAGTTTTTAACTTCACTCAGGATATTTAATAAATTTGGACCAATATTTAAGGAATTCCCAAACTTTCAAATTTCAATTCTCAATTACAACGAATACGTCTATTTATTAATACTAAACGAGAATCTGATCCTGAAATAACAAATTGCCAATACCTTTCGTCAGTTGAAAGGGCTATTTATCTTCTTATGAGTGAATAATACTCTCAAGCATCAATCAATATATGTGTTTTTTGCTATTATTTGTTCTGAAAAATATATTTAGTCCGATGTTTATTGTAAAATTAGCGCCTATCAATGAGGATTGATTAAGCAAACCAGAATCCATCATTTTATTAATTAGTCAAAGCTCATGAACTTAAATTTGTTTTTGCTTTTAATGAAAAATGTTGAAGTGAACTGATTTAGTGTAGATTAAAAAATAAATAAATGACAAAATATTAGGTGTATAAAAGATGCTTTTTGGTAATGCTCTTTGTTTTAAACTTTTTTAATGGTATTTTTGTACAATTGCTCTTTTATTAACAATGGAATCTTCTATCTATATAAATACAAACGAGTCTATTTATCAAGATGAATGAATTGATGTGTTTGCAAAATTGCTGTTGATCTGGAACTGATAGCGATTTCATGAGAGCATTAACCAAAACTGTATTTAAGGTATACAAAGATGATATGTTTTGCTTTAAAAATTTGAAATGTATTATTTTACAATCGACAGCTTTATATCTTTGCACTCAGAAAAGAAAATTAGAACTCAATTCGATTTCATTCTTGTCAAAGAGTAATTGCAGAAAAATGAGCAATTAGCCTTCTTTTTGTATCATGCGGAATTTTCTTTACATCTAAGCTACTTATAAATTATGTTACTTATTATTATGTTGCCATTTTTCTATATATTAGACACATAGATATTGATTGAAAACACACACATACACTAAATTTTCAAACATGAATCTCATAAAATATCTTGTAAAAGGGCGTTTAAGATACAAAGAATGAAGTGGATTGCTTGGACTTTTCTTTAGCTAATGAGGAAAGCAAAACTTAAAAACTTATTCGTTTATCGTTTGACAAGTCTGTTTGAGAATGGCCCAAGATCAAAGTTAAGACGGGTGGAATGCATTGCCGAAGACTTCAAATGTTTTTTGAAAGGTAAATCACAGGCTTGGGAAGGGCTAGACAATCTCTAAAGTAAGTCATAATGTTGTGTAGCAAATGAAAAATTAAAGGAACTCTCGATAATTTAATACAGAAGAGCAAAAAATGGGTGGTTTTAAGTTGAACGATCTTAATTGAAGTATAATGTTCCCGTCTTTTACCACAAACAGCATCAACTTCGACATCTAGTAGTTTCAGAGTGCCGTAAAATATCAGCATTTTTCACAACATTATCCGCGTAAATTAAGGGGATTGCAGGCGAAAAAACACCAACACCTTTAGGGAAGAATTCGTGACTGGGTTGGCGTCATTTAATCTTTGAAAGCATCTTGAATGCCAAATAAAAATTATGTACTTGAGATTTTCCTCCGGTATTTTTTTGGTATTCACCCTATAACTTTAGTATTGTAAAAACTATAATTTTCCTCATCGAATGTCAAACCCGACGCCTGTAACTCCCGAAGTCAGTAATTTTAGAGTGACGTCTTTGTATAAAAATAAATCTTCCGCATTAAACATTTTAGTTTTTTTTTTCTTTACTACAAAGCATGTAATGATAGTTATTTTAAGTATAGTAGTTATCGAACATTGTTCTCCCCTAAAATTATCTCATACTAGATAGTTAATATATGGGCAATGCAAGTTCTGCAAAGAGTTGTTCTCTTGAAATAAATATATAAGCATGAATTAAGGTGTATGTTTGAATATGTTATATCAAGTGGTTTTCAAATGGATACAAATAAAAAAATGGGGGAATTAAAGCTTAAACGTTTACAGTTAAATATCAACATGTCATCTATTTACAGAAAGTTCGTTTTATGTGGATTGATGTCAAATCTGAAATAGTTTAATTGCTACAAAGAATAATACTAAGCAATTTTGGTGTAGATATTTTTAATTTCTACTTCCGAGATTCCATAGGGTACTTAATAAATTCTGAAAATTACCCTTATTCCAATACCTAACAATTATATTGTTATAGAATTTATCGTGTAGATTTTTCTACTCTGCATGCAGGTAGCAATTCAGAAGCAAAGATTACAAAGACTTTCAACACGTTTATCTTTTATTTATTTTTTTATTTTTAAAGCATGTAGTCTTTCCTGTCTTATAAGTTTTTAAAACCAAATCTTTTCCGGCTTCCCGGATTTATGTAATTTATTTTTTTCACTCAAATTAAATTTGAAGTTAACTTCAGACAGATAATTGGCCATTTTAGTCTTTGGAGGCATACACATTCGACACTGATCCCTGTCTAATACTTCCATAAAAAACCGTTTTGGAATCATCTGTATGCTAACTTTTGGCTGGGTAAGAGGTTAATCTGATTCAAGCACAAATCCCCTTTTAAAAGGAGCTTTTAAATCTTTTAAGTCCTTGTAAGAGGGATTCGTATTCTTCGAGTTACTTCAAAAGTTGAGGACTTTCATTACACAGCAGAGCTTCTGTGCTTTTTTCTCTTGCGATCCCTTTTCGAAAGGAAAAAACATCTGCGACCCCATTTTGACCCTAAAAAAACTTTTCACGACCCAAAATTTGGAAGGTAAACGAGAAAATGAAGCATTTATTGAAGATAAATCAAAGAATTAAAGTTAAAGTCAGCAAATTTCAATGAAATGCTTTAAATCAAGATGATGTTTGCTCACAAATATTGAAGAATCTTGAACCAGAAGGAGGTTTAAAAGTTTCCGTAACTTCATTAGTCTGTACCTAGTCTGCATTAGAGTAGTTATTATGAACGTGGGTGGAGGTGTTCTTTCTTCTGGAAGGGGCGAGGACATAAAAAAAAATCGAACACGTCATCGAAAAGAAAGCAAAATAAGTAGATACATATAAATAATGAGGAATGTATTTTGATATGATTTAAGATTCCCAAATTCTTTAGAAGAGAGATAATATTAAACTATAGTCACTTTTTGAGGGGATCGTGACTAAGACTGTTTTGGAAATACATATTATTACGTTGCTGACTAATGGTCATGTTTGAGCGAATGTTCCAGAGCCTCGGTGGCCTAGTGGCTGTCTCGACTTTCGGGTCGGACGACCACGGATTCGAGACACGATTCCACTGCAGATTCATGAGCTATGTGGACCTGTTGCAGGCTAAATCCTTCGTAGAGGATCAGACATCCTCATGTTGGTGTGAAGTGAAAATTTGGTGAGAGGGGTACCAGTTCAGGTGTTGCACTCATCATTTAATCATGGTTCAAAATTACAATGTCTGTCCCAAAATAGATCTCGAGTAGCTTCAAAACGGATGTTAAACTAATAAATCAGACCAATGAGCAAACATTCTACTAAATATAGTACATTTATTTGATATGGGATGAAATTATTATTGAGAAATGTTACATTTTTTTCTTGCGTGGTACTATTAATGCACATTTTAAAAGTTTCGCTATTACCTTCAAATATCTGTGATTAGTTGACTTAGAATGACTACTTTTAGGAAGATAAATCAACAATAGAAAATCCTTAAGAACCGTGGTTTTAGAAAAGTGTTTCAATAAATTTCCAAATTTTTATACCCAAATCTTCCGAAACATATTATTACGAATAAATTATCCACGTGTGATCAGGTTTCGATTGAATACATGCTTTGGTTAGAGTATTTCGGATAACAATTGAGTTACGTCTGCAAAAATGTTCTAATCATAAAGAAATTTTTTCCCTGATTAGTGGGAATAAAATTTGTTATTGATGCCGTGCTTATTATATCCGTGACTTTGCAAGTATATCTGCCAATCAAATCATATTGTTATATTGACACAGCTATTAAATTTGAATCACCTGCAAGTATTGAAAATTGCTCTAAACTAACACGACAAATGGCGTCAACATGATATTTTTAAGAGTCAGCCGAATTTGAAAACGCCTACAGCAACTTGTTCTGGTGTGTAGACTGGGTTATTTTATCTATTATTATATTTGCAATGTCGTCCTTTATATTTGACACCCTATAATTAAGTTACGTCACCTTTATTGATTAGTGCACAGAGCCTAGTAACTTACCTGCATGATATCATACCTTTCAATGCTGGATATCTGACGAAATTAACATTTAAACAATACGGGCAGTTTCATGTTCGTAATTAGATGGAATATTCCAGAAATTTCCCTCTCAAATGATGTCTCTAATAACTATTCTTTTTGTTTAATTTATTTTTAACCTTTAACCATAACTCTATTTCTTTGAACTGATTCAACTTTATTCTTTTTAATGAATTTAACTTTAATCAGAAACTTTACTCTGCTTGTTTTACTTTCCTTTCAATATTCCATCAAATATTAAATTGTTTTAGTGTAATTTTTAAAGGAGATCTCTAGCTGTTTTAAAATCATAATGAATTCGTTTAATATGTTTTGAAGTTTCGAGAAAACAGTATTAAAGAAATAAAAATGTTTTTATTTTTTTATTTTTCCCCGTCTGACATGAACCGGACTTTAAGGGCTTCTGAAGAAATTTTTTAAATGTTATGTCAGAATATAAAAGTAATGTGATTTGTAATCGAATCAGTTTAATCACCCATGAATCAGTTTCTGTAGAATAGAAGCATTTACTGTACGGCTGCTTACAAAACAAGTGATAACAAAATTAAAGACATGGAATTAAGGAAGATTAAAGTAAGATTAAAATCAAGACATAATCTTCTCCACTAAAATTTTTTAAAAGTGTTAGCTTTTGAAAAGAAAAACAAATATACATTGAGTAAGATACGAGTCTTTTTTAATAAGTAATTAGAAACGAGCAATTTTAATGGCATCTGGAGGTTTACAAGGGGAAAGGAATTAAAGCATGTCTCATTCATTGCACCACTTATTAACAATCTTGTTTCACTATATTTAAAACGACGCTACAACTTGAAAGCAAATGATACCAAACGTGAAGAATAATCAATCAATAAAAGGATAAAGTTAATAAATAATTCAGTATTTCCGCTTGGAATCATAGTAAAATTGTGGTAATTGTACTAATAACCGAGAATTTAAATAGCACAATAACCTGAAAAACAGGTAGGATCATCAGATTTATAACTGTTGATAAATATAAAACAGTACAATTGTTTTCTGCATTGACTTACTTTCTTTCTTTTTATATCTTTTGTTTCGAAGAGATAAGTTCTCTGTTTGCATATACTAAGCAATACTTAATTTAGGGTAGTAAATTGGTTTATTTTCATTGTTTCAATATTCGATGAATACTCTAGAGGAAAAAAAAAAGAATTATCTTCTCCTTATCTGCAGTTTATTTCGAATTCTGAAATTCATTGCATCAAAAGCCGACTCTACCGTTAATCGTTAGAAGTATTACGCGCAATTCCGTATAAGAGAAAGTCTTAACAAAAGTTTCTTATGGGATAGAACACCTCTAAAATGAAGGGTCTTTGCCCTACGAAAGCTCTTTCTTGTGCATGTTGTATTTTATGAAGAATAAAAGGGGGAATGTTCCTCTTTTTCTAACATTGACCATCAACGTGTCACGGGGAGGAACATCTCTTTTCCATCTAAAAATATTCCCCGCAACACCCAATCCTATCAATTCCGATTTTTTCGATACTTTGTTTTATGGCATCTCCTTTTACTCGGCGAAACAAGCGAAATGCTGGCAGAAGGGAAACATTTGAGTTCCGAATGAATATGAGGCGGGGTCGGATTACAAATCGGCGACAGCAGTAGGTGGACAACGGCCAAGCCGACGGGACAATTCAATCACTCTCCTGACCCCTCTGAGCTTTCATTTTCCCAAACACCGATCTTTCTTCTGCGATGACAGCCGCCCCAAAATCTGCCACTTTCTTAGTTCGGAGCAGAAATAATACCTAGGCAGAAACTTTTGCTGAGCTTTCTCGGAAAATTTTATTTCGTTTTCCTAAGGAAGCAGTTACTAACGAAAGATTTTTCCGACAATGAATAAAATTTTTAGAATTTTTAATCATTTCTCTTTGTCAATAGTTTTCTTTTTGATGCTGTCTATCAGTTTTAAAAAAAGGTTTAGATGTCCATTATATCAGCAATGGCAGCCTTCAGTAAACAAAGTTTACAAATTGCCTTCTCTGTAGTGGTCTCATCTTTACGAAATGTTTTGATTCCTCTCTCAGGATTAAAAGTATTTAGATAAAATTTGATGCAAAAAATGGAGATTAATGTTTAATGTTTACTAATGGAGACATTGTTGATATGGAGAGACAATTTCTTACAGGGCGAATTACTTGTTTGGATAAGAATACCAAACGATGCTTTCATAGATTTTTAAACTTTCTTCAGTAAATTCACTAATTGTTGTCTGATAAAGAGATAAAGCTCTGTAGTCTTTTCTTTGTGGATTTAATGTTTCAAAAGGTACTGGCGTTACATTCCACAAATGTAGTGGCCATCTTGATGTTCAGACTTAGTTGTCTTCATCTATTAGTTGCTAATTTTTTAGAGTGTAAAATTCACCATTGAGATATTGATAAAAATCCTCTCGATGCCTTTCGAGGAAATATAAATTATTTTCAGGTAGTGAAATTTAGAAAATGTACAGAGGGGCGATAAACTTAAATTATTTATGTTCAAAGTTCTTAGTTTTATCCGCGGTGACTTTTCTCACAGCTTTACTTTGCTGATAAAATGATTTTCCACCAAATATCACATTCTTCAAATCAAATGGATTCTTGGATTGTCGCTGTGGAATAGTGGTAAGGTCTCGGATTCGGGGCCAGAAGGTTCCAGGTTCGAAACTATCTGCCACTGAAAATCCACCGTATATGTGGGCATGATGATGAAAGTAAAAGCATACGTAGTGGCCATACGTCCTCCCGCTGGTGTGGTGCGGAAGCTTAGAGATGGGGATGTTAGCTCAAGCGCCGTCCTCGTCATCTGACAGCGACTTAAAATTGCGAGATCCTTCCCAAAAATAGCCCTCGTGTTGCTTCAAAACGGGATGTAAACGTAACTAAACTAAACCTTCAAGTCAAAATTATTGGAAAAGGATTTGCACAAATAAATATATCCGGTTTTTATTGATGGTGATCTTTTAATTTTTAAATAGTTAATGTTAATTGTAGGAAAGCGCATACTGCATATTGGAAAGGGAGGGAAAATTCTGCTGTTCTGACGTCCTTTTCCAGTGTTTTTTTTCTTGATGTTGAGAATTCACCACACTGGCAAAGAACTCGTGTAGCAATTGTCAACTACAAAACCCGATAGCACTTTTGCGATTGCAAGTTGTTCCAAGCTGAAACATGTTTCTTTCTTCAAGCTTTTCAGGAAGATGCCATAATTCATTTTCACTAACCAAAGAATTTGTTGCGAATTCATGCTGAGTTGACATATATGTTAGTAAAAGTGAATTATGGCATCTTCCTTAAAATCTTGAAGAAAGAAACGTCTTTCAGATTGGAACAACTTTCATAGAATGAAATTTTGCGAAACATAAGAAAACTGAGATGCACAAGAAAATTATTGAATATTATTAACAAAAATAAATTTATATATGCGAAAGAGCGCTATCAGAATTAAAAATTTACATGTTAACAGAATTAAAGCGTGGATTAGAATAAAATTCACTTTTAGCATTTGTTTGTTAAAATAATGTCAATGCTTTTAAGTTTAAGAAAATAATTAAATCCCGAAGCGTTAAAATGGAGTCTATTTCTCTAACTTGAAAACAATTTTTCACCTAAGGTAGCCAACTTTAGAATAATTTTTCGTTTTGTTATTCCTGAAACTGATAGAAAATCAAAATTTCAACTTTAATTTCAACAAATTTCGTTATGCAAGGAAAAATTATTCATATCCTAGAAATTTTTAATATAATTGCTCTTTTATTTTATTGATAGAATATTCCATAATCGTATTTGTCATTGGAAGAAATGTGTTCAAAAAGCAAAGTGAAATTTACATCCTGTAAGAAAAATTAGTCAGAGCTAACTAATTAGAAGGAAAAAATATATAATTAATGAAATTGAATAATTAGTTTGTGAAATAAAATAAGATTAAAAGAAGTATGAAAATAAGAAGAAAGTCGAAATAAATCTAAGTTCCTAAAAACAGAAATCACTCGAAATTTTTTCCTAGAGAAAGATAAGTATAACCAATTCGTTTACTTTACATGAGATTCAGTCTTAAGATGATGAAATATAGTGACATGGAAGAGTAAACAAGAAACAGTCGATGGACGGAAATTTTAGATAAATATAATACTTCATGTAGTATTAGAATTAACTATGATGAACAGCGTGTATAGTCAAATATTATCTAAATTTTTAAGGTAAAGTAATCGGTGACACAGAGACAAGTAAGCATGAACACGAGGTACAATGTAACCATTTATCACTAATCTTATATTTGAAGCAAATTGCATTCTTTATAGATAAAATATACATTTAGCAAAATGAAAAAAATATTTGGTTGATATTATTGAAGGTAAATTATGTATTTCATTGAGAGTTGTTGATCTATGATAAAGGAATTAAAAATGCGAGATGGAAGGTTGTGAATTTCTTAAGCATTTGTTTGTGAAAATAACGCCATCACTTTTTAACTTTAAGAAAATAGTGCAATCTTGAAACGTTGAAATAAAGCCTATTTCTCTAACTTAGAAAAATTTTCACTTATAGCAGTCAACTTTAAAATAGTTTTGTCTTTTCCAATTCTCGAAACTGTTAGAAAAATGAAATTTCAAGCTTTGTGAAAGTGTATGGATGTGAATATATTCAAGCGAATGTGTTGAGGTTAATTATGCATCAATATGATCAGTTTTCTTGTAATCTTTAAAAATTCATAGCAAATTCTTTTTCTATAATCTTCCTTAGAAGCTTGAAGAAAGATAATTCATATTGATATAAGTTTCATAGAACAAAATTTTAGTGAAACATAGGAAAGCTCATATAATATATAAAGTTAAAGAATATTATTAATAAAAATAAATTGATATATTCAAAAGAAATCTGTTTTTATGCTAACTGAATTAAAGCATGGGTGAGAATAATATTTAATTAGACTATTTGCTTGTTAAAATAATGCTTATACTTTTAAGCTTAATAAAATAATCAAATCCTGAAACGATAAAATGAAGTCTAATTTTTCATCTAAGACAGCCAACTTTAAATTAGTTTTAGCCAACTTTAAATTTTTTTCTTATTCCTGAAACTGACAGAACATCGAAATTTAAGTTTAATTTCAACAAATTTCATTATGCAAGAAAAAAAATCATTGTAAGAATAAATCAATGAAAACAAACATTTATGAGAAACAACTTTTATTTATAAACGTCATAAGGCATTGTATCTGAAGCAATATACATATCACAAGCATTTTTTACAAGAAAATCCATATTAAGACTATTTAAAAAGGTTTCATTAATATAATTAAGCATTTGAATATTTTTCTAAATAAAATCTTTCACTAAGAGTTCAATGTCAATTGAGAAAAGAGCAAGGTCTCCATAAAGTTTATGCCTTTTTCATAGTTCATTGTCACACATTCGTGACTTGGCTGGTTTGCCTGATTTTCGTTGCACCCCCGGCAAACGAGTATATCCTCGATACGATCCATTAAACTCATCGACATAATCTCTGTCAGAGATGTTGATAGAATCATATTGATACCGTCCAGTTCCATTTCTAAATTAGAGAGGGGAGAACGCGTTAAAATTTCCAATTGAATTCTTTTTTTAAGGAGGTTACCGAACATTAGCGATTTGCAGCTTTCAGTGATCTTTTACCGAATACATTGCAGACGGTCTCATTCTCTTTCACTTATAAAGGAGTAAGATGGGAGAAACTGACGTGAAAAATCCTTTTTTGTTACAAATCGTTGAAGTGATACATGAGGAACATTTTCGATCCATGCACTGGCTAGGAACAATGTGTTGCGATGATGACGACTTGTTCCGAATCCGATGGTAAGGGAAGTCTATGCATGTCGTTCGACAAGGTCACCCACACGAAAGCTAAAAAACAAACACCATTTTTGGTTAGGAAGATTCTGCCATCTTCCGTTCCATCATCCGTTCTGAACTTTCGGATGTGTTCATTTATTACATCTCCAAAATCATTGACCACAGCATAGCTGTCCTCACGGAGGTGGTAATGGTGTGGAGGAATTGAGTCTGCAGTAAAGCCATCAACGTTGTTGAGCGTTGAGGGTTTCTTTGCAGGAGCCGCTGAAATAGCAGGTTCAGATGATGTTCTCTTCATGATGAGGACAAGTTGGAACAAAATAGAATAGTAGTCAGGAAAGACAGCAGAAATCAAAGCTGAGTGAATTCTTGAAGTAAGTTAGAAATTTAAATAGACTGATAAAAGGTTCACTAATATTGCTGGTTGAGCTTGTGTGATAACCTTATCATCTAAAACATGATTGGTTTAGAGAAAAAAGAATAAGTATTATTTCATTAACGAAGGAAAAAAAATTATAAACTACTGTTTTGGTATCGGGAACGAGTTTCAATCGGTTGGTAAATTGTCTAAAAATTTTATCTTTAAGGAGAAAATGGTAGATTAATCGATTTCCAAGTATTGTTAGTTTAAACGAATTCATGATAAAAATATCTTTAATGAGTAACGGATTGAGACAGAAAGTCGGAAACATATGAAAATACTCAGTGATATTGGAGAGTGAGCTGAAAAGAATTTATGATAAACATTATTTTTGATTAGTAACATATGTAACCAAATTGTCGGTTCAGATGAAATTACTCAGTGAGAACGCGAAGGAAACAAGTAAGCATGAACACTGGATACAATGCAATCCTATCTTTATTCTTATATTTGAAACAAATCGTAAACAGTCTTTGTAAGTATAAAATAATCATTATGTATAAAATATACTTTGCTGATAGAGTTTTGATTTATAGTTACAGAATTAAAACGTGAGTGGAAATATGATTCAACTGAAACACTTATCTGTGAAAACACCGTGAAAAGTTTTAAGTTTAAGAAAACATTCAATCTTGAAACGCTCGAATGACGTCTATTTCTCTAATTTGGAACAATTTTTCACCTAAAACAGTCAACTTTAAAATAGTTTTATATTTTGATATTTTCGAAACTGATAGAAAATTGGAATTTCAAGTTTAATTTTGATAAGTTTCACGATCCAAAAAAAACTTAATCACGCCTAAGAAATTTTTAATATGATTGCTCTTTTATTTTATTGATAGAATATGCCAAAATCTTATTTGTCATTGGAAAAATATGTTCAAAACTTAGAATGAATTTGAGTCATGTTAGAAAAATTAGTCAAAGGTAGCTAATTACAAGAATATATCCTTATAACACTGATTTATTTAAAAAAAAAGCTTTTATGGGAATTAACGTCTAAGAATACATAAACTTTGTTATATTTTAGAAGAGAGAAAGAATGGATAAGATTTTAAAATTTTCCTTAAAGTTGATTAAAAATTCGCTTGTTAATCAAAAATACTATAATTAATGAAAATTAATAATTAATTGTCGAAAAATAGAATAAGATTGAAATTTTAACTGTGATTTGTGAAATTTAATCAAAAGCCGCAATAAATCTAATAAATCTAAATGTCTAAAAACATGAAAAAACTCTCGATTTTTTTTTCAAAGTCCCAAAAGGAAGGATAAGCAAACCTTTTATATCTAAGAAGAGAAAAAGAATGGATAATATTTTAAAATTTAGCTTAAGGATGATTAAAAATTCGCTTGGTAATAGAAAAAAATATTATGATTAGTGAACATGAATAATTAATTGCCGAAAAATAGAATAAGATTGAAAGTTTGACTCCAATTCATGAAATTTTGTTCAGAAGCCGAGAAAATTCAAAGTCACTAAAAACAGAAAAACGTTCGGAACTTTTTTTTTAAAGTCCTGAAAAGAAGGAGAATCAAACTTTTTATATTTAAGAAGAGAGAAAGAATGGATATGATTTAAAAATTTTCCTGAAAACAAATTAAAAATTCACCCGGAAACAAAAAATAATAATAAAAAAAAAGAAATAGAAAAATAAAAATAAAAAATGGAAATGTAAAAAAAAATTAAAAAAATTAAAATAAAAATATAAAATAAATTGAAAATGAAAATAAAAACTAAAAAAAATGAAAACTAAAAACTAAAATAAAAAATTAAATTAAAAAAACAAAATAAAATGAATATGAAAATAAAAATAATTAATGAAAATAAAAAAAATTAATGAAAATGAATAAGGTGAAATAGAATAAGAGTCTAAGATCAATTCGAATTGCACAAAAGCTGAAATAAGAGAGATGTCACAACCAGCCGAGTGCCCCACCCAGCCTAGAAGCCCCCTGCGCTCGTGCTCCTATATTATCCCTACTAGTGTCATGGCTTCATTCTGAGTGTCTGCAAAATAGAACAGATTTGGCTCTTATATTTTCAACTTATTTCATAAGGTCTTTTTTTCTTTTAATCTGGTCGTAAAGATTTTAAACACTATATAATTATCATAAAAGTCTTAATCTTTTTTTAAAAAATAGTGATACAGTAAATAAAGGTATTGTTTTGTGTTTTTTAAGTGTACTAAATTATTAATCCTGGCAGCTGTAGATACAGAAAAGTATTTTCATTAGTGGTAGAAATTGGTAGAAATGTAGTGGGAATATTTGAGAAGATTTCGTTATAAGAAATACCGAATCGATTATTAAATTTCTTTTTATTGCTTTTAAAGAACTCTTAAAATTAAAAACTTCGTCACTAAAAATTAAAATATACTGCTTTTATGAGTCAATTAGAAATTTTGATTGATATCCAGAAAACATTAACGCATAATTTTCTAACGCAAAGAGTCAATACTATTTGATAAATGAATAAATCAATAAAACCTTTGCATGAAATAACTCATATCAAAAATAATTTTTTAGAAAAGATTAAATAGATGTGGA
>BGPR01000081.1:248092-269350 GCA_013235015.1 Araneus ventricosus
ATTCTTTTGCTGTCAACCCTACCGAAATGAGTATGACTACAGGAAACGTCTCTTGTTATCGACGATATCATAATTTGTTTCGCCATTTACGAGTAATTAGTTAAAAACGAGCGGAACGTCATGTATCTCATCGATCGAAGCCATTGTTACCTTCCGAAGGAACTGCCAAGCATCTCATAATATATGACTAATGAAGATGAGACACGGTGCAACAAAAAGAAAAAAGAAACTAGCAATAAAAAAAAGAAACCCAAAGATATCCGTGCGTAAAGGAAATAAAAAGTAAGAGATAAACTTGAAAGGGAGTCTCTGCACGCTTGAAGACAGATATTGACGACTGTTCAAAGAACATACCGTGACATTTAGTAACTAAAAACAATCGTCACTTTCAGACGACGATCTCTCTATCTTTTTTCCGAATTTGTTTCTCCGGCGTTGTAATTATCATAATTACGAATTAACCGCAGTCATAATAACCGCGAGAGTGAGTAATTTTCATTCCGTGCCAGAAAAGACCAATCCAAATAGCCGCTCTGTTTACTGACAGTGACAAATGCCTTGTTTGCGTAGGAGCTCCAAGATCCAAAGAACAAAGGATCGCCTTGTCTAAACGCACCGGCGGCAACCGATTTCTTTTGCTTATTTTAAGGCAAGGAGCGAACTAGACTCGTTCATACTTTGCTGGATATCAAGATTGTAGAATGACCTAACTCGTAAGAAGTAGTCACAAGATGAAGATAAGCAACCCTCTACCACTATTTAGTTGAGCTTGATTTTTTCAATGGAAAGATTATAATTAGGCAAAAGTAATGTACTTTTTATTGCCTTATTACGAACTTTATTTTTAGTGAATAAAAACTCTTCCAGAAAGCCATTAACCAATGTTTTTCCATTCCTTATGAATTTACAAACATAGAAAAAACTGTTGGGTTTACTAAGCAATGTTACTTCGGGGCACAAACGTTATGGTACCAATTTCTAACATAAAAACTGTGAGTTGATTCGTGTTAAAGTGACGATGAGAGTCAATAGGAGTCCAATTTTGGTATTTTCACCTCTTTATAATACATACACACGTCTCTTTTTAACACCCACAACCACCCAATATATTAAAAACTAGAAAATAAGATAAAAAAACTGTTAAAAAACAGCTTTTACCAATGTATTAAAAAGGAAAATAATATTTTTATCAAAAATCTGGAGGTCAAAACAAAATTCGTAAAAGCGTGAGGCGCAGAAAACCATAGAAGAAGGATATAAAACTGCAATGATTATCACAAGAAATAAAAATTCCTAAACAATAATTATATAAAATTGAAAATAAATTATAAATATGATTGCAATTTCAATTTACTTAAAGTATTTCTATCTGCCCCTAACGATTTTGCGATTTTTGTTTTTACCTCCAAATTTTTGATGAAAAATATTTTTTTTTTCATTTTAATACAATGATAAAAGAGTTTTTCATATTTATTATTATTCTTTACAATCTGTTATGTTGTAGCATATATCTGTCATAAAATTACAAGAATGTTATCATCGTTGCTTTTTTGGGTATGTATCTAATAAAGGTCCCCTCTTCAAACTTCCGCGCCGCCACGCCAGCCGGGGGTTGCTATGTACGATTTCGCGTGTAGCAGGGCCAATATAGGGAGGGTCTTCGGTCGAAGCGGGTTTCGAGTCTGGGGGCCCTCCAGCCACGAGGCCAGTGTCTTACCACTAGACCATCGCTGCCCTCCTCCTTTAGAGGCCAGGATGCTTCTTTTTTTTTATCTGTGTAATTTAAAGCATTTGGAAATATTCCAGTAATATTTTGAATCAATAAGGCTAGAATAATGTTTGGTAATATAAAATAAACTAAACCTTTAATTATATAATTAATAATACTAATTGTAAACCATTTTTCTAGCAATGAAAATTTCTGGTGCGCGACCGGGTCGAAGTGTTTTGGTGTCAGTCTCAGATTCTTGTTCCGAAGTTTGAGGGTTGGATACCCAATTCTAAAATATATCCGCCGTTGACGTGAGCCTGGTACGCGTTAACCCTTTGAGGCACGGAATTTTAGGAAATAAAAAGACCCAAGTTGCACAGAAATTTTATTTCTTTTAAATTAAACAATGTTGGTTTATTTTTATTAATAAAGGAATAACATAATATAAAAACATAAAAATAGTAATAATTCAATTAAGTTTTTTGTTATAGGGTGGGACTCAAATAGTTCCACCCTGGCACATGGGTTCAGGTGGTTCAAAAAATATTCCACCATGCATATTTACGCATCAAAAAGGTGGGACACTTTTAATAATGCCGTGCCTCAAAGAGTTAATCCGTCGGAGTTCATCTCCGGGGTCTGGTGCAAAAGTGTGAAGAAAGGGGTGCCTACTCAGTAGTTAACTGGGTAAAAGAGTAAAGTTGGTAAATAGAGTTAAATAGTACTACTAAAGATCCCGAAAATCCCACATTTAGGCAAATCTGTTTTCCTTATTGGAAAGATCCTGTGTTTATTCAATGATCATTAAAATAATCCACTTAATAAACAATAAATCACTTTCCTCTCCAATTTCAACATGTGTTGTAAATTAAATTCTGGTGAAGTGTAAAAATCTTCAACATTCCAAACAAAAATATTCTGTAGTTTTAATAGAGCTTCAAATGGTTCCAGATGTTTTGGATTTGTGAAAGCCTTCCACTTTCTCCTAAACATTTAGAAGTATTATGTAATAAAACTCCACTAATTTAAGTACAACTTAAAATATGAGTGCCAAATTTTCTGAGTTTTGTGTTTGCCCTGGGCGCCATTTTTTAACCTTCGCGCGTATGAAGGAGATACTTAAATTATGCATCGTATTACATACTTATAGCGTTCTCTTATAAATTTAAGCGCAATTTTTATTTATATAAGCTTTGTTTAGTATGAAGCTAATAAATACAGATAACATAAATAAAAGTTGCATTTATTTTTGTAAAACAACACGCTATAAATATGTAATACGATGTACGACATAAGTACCTTGTAGATACGCGCGACTGCTGGAGGGTTAAATGAAGGGTCCCTAAGAATCCCCCCTCCCCCCCCGCCCGGGGGGGGGGGGTTCAACAAGCTAAACCGCCCCTGGAAACATATACACACACTCATGCACAAAAGTCAAAATAATTTATAACGAAGCTATTACAATAGCATAATATAATTAAATTTAACCGATCTTTTACAACATTGTCCGGGAAATTTGATGAGAGATTCGATATTTACTTTGTCCGCCTCAATATGGTTAATGAATGCGCAGTAGCGTAACGAAGATGATTTTTCGCCCTCTCCCGTTATCATCAGTTTGTGTATTTTTCGCCCCCTCTTCATGTATAACTTTAATAAGTGACATAAAACGCATTAATGTTTTATCAACATGGCCAGTAGCGTAGCGAGGGTAAGTGGCGCCTGAGGAATGACATCATTTTTTTTTTTACCCAGTAGGCACCAGGGGCTTAGCAAGCGCAAATGGCATCCGTGGCGTGGTACTATTTTTTTCTCCATAATCATATTTTGCTTTAAAAAATGGCATAAACACATGTTTTGATTCCATGGCGCCCCTTAAAACTGGCGCCCGGGGCATCGATACCCCCTTGCCCCCGGTCGCTATGCCACTGTGAATGCGACCCTAAAATTAACCCTTCTCACTCGTATGCCGAGTCTGATTGCCATTTTGAATGATGCGTCGTTTTCACATTCTCGTTAGATAACGATTATTATAAAAGCCAGATAATAACGAAACCTTTCAGATTAATGTTTAGGAATTAAAACCAATAATTAAATTCTTCAGCTTCCTTGGCACTAAAAGGAATCCTTATACTCACACGTGTATAATTGTGCAATTTATTACTTTTCCGATGTCAAAGGGTTAAGGTGACATTATAAACAAAAAAAGAGCATTTTGATGTTTCCTTTTCTGGTCGCTCGCTCTTTAAACTCTTCACGTTTTATATTCCAAAAGAATTCTTGAGAATTTTTTTAGTCTAGTTGTCTTTCATTTTTATTTTATTGCTAATAAATATTCAATCAATAACTATTGGATAAATAATTTCCATATTTAGACATTTTAAAAGTCTGTTTAAAAAAATACCCGTATTTAAAATCTTTGAATAAAATTTAAAATCGTATCAGAGATTAAAAATTTAAAAATTCTTCAAATAGCTGTAAAATTTCTTTCTCTTATGTGTCCTATGATTTTTGGCAAACGTAATAAAAATAGTCACGAGTTGATGGTTAACATTTTTGATCGAAATCATAAGGCTGAGCTTTAATTACGTCCATGTTAGAATTTTTACCATCTAGTTTGCCTTTTTTGACAATAGAAATGACAGATTTTATCACAGTTGTTTGACACAATCTGATCAGAACGTCATCTACTCAGTTCTGGCTTATCAATTTCTAGATCCAACTAACAACCATGTTCAAAAGAAAAGTTTAGTTTAGTTTTGTTATATTAACGTCCCGTTTTGAAGCAACACGAGGACTATTTTGGGACGGACCATGTAATTTTGAGCCTCGGTCAGATGAAGAGGACGACATCTGAGCTGGCACCCCCTCTCCAAGCTTCTGCGCCACACCAACGGGAGGACGTTTGTCCACTGCGTATGATTTAGCGTGCAGCAGGCCCCATACACGGCGGATCTTCAGTGGAATCGGGTTTTGAACCTGGAACCCTCCGGGCCCAAAGCTGAGACCTTACCACTAGGCCACCGCGGCACAAAAAAAAGACTATAAAGATATAACTACGTATGTAAAATGTATTTAGACACTCGTGATGTTACGAGAGTTTTTTTGAACGATTCGGCTGAATTTGCAAGAAAATGTTTCGCTGCTGATATTTTTTTCGATTTGTTTTGTTAGATTAATGTTTCATTTTCGGCCCTTGTTGCTAAAAACTCTTAAACTCGTCGTTCATGAACGTTCTCATCATCAACGTTTCATTTTGATAATACGCAGAGTGATTTTTCATTTAACGCACAATTGAAGATCATCAGGATAGGATCTGAGTTGTTTCAAACAAACGTGCATGCTTGTGTCATATCTAAATTTAAAATTCTCCCCCTCTTCAAAGTATATTTGGAAATCCAGGCTCGAACGACGCGATACTTTGATTATAGATGCAAGACTCGGTTGCGGCGATTGGGGACAAAAGTGGAGAAGGACAAAAAATTTATAGGCACGTAAAAGTACCCTGGAGTATAGGGGGTATGTAACAAAGTTTAAAAACTTGTTACAAATTTAGTTTGTTTTCCCGGACACTATTTTTTTTATAATTCATATTTTTAAACGGTTAAAATGAAATAAAAAGCAGTTAAAATGTGTGCGTGTGTGTGGGAGGGGGGCGTCTGCCAACTTCATTCAAAAAATGATGAAATTAAATAAAATTTTTAACTTGCAAATTTGGAATTCATATGACTAGTATAACAAATTCAGAATCGGAATTTCGAAGCATAATTGTCGCATTAAACAATAGAGGATTGTTCGCATTTTCTTTGATTCATAATAATCAAATCTGGCTGTTATGCCATTAAACCACAATCATCCAGCCTTGATTCGTAAAACGACAATATTAAATACTGTCTTTAGTTTAGTTTAGTTATATTTACGTCCCGTTTTGCTGCAAAACGAGGACTATTTTGAGACGTATTTCTGGTAATTATGAACCATGGTCAGATAACGAAGACGGCGCCTGAGCCGGCACCCCCCGCTCCAAGCTTCCGCGCCGCACCAGCAGGAGGTCATTGGGCCCCGGCGGATTTGTCGTGCGCCAGGCCCGTGGTTTTTCGATGGAAACGGGTCTCGAACCTGGAACCCGAGAACTTGCCACCAGGCCATTAAATACTGTCAGAAAGATAAACCCGAAAACAACTTTAGAAATGACGAAACATCAGACACTCCGGAAGAACCAGAAGATATTGAATATCACGTAAAAGCTTCTGCTTATCATATCTGGCATTCCAGGATTTGAGTCCAGATTTACAGCTTAGTTTTGTTATATTAATGTCCCGTTTTGAAACAACACAAGGGCTATTTTGGGAAGGACCTTATTCTATTGGACCTCGTTCAGATGACGAGGACGACACCGGAGCTGGCATCCCCCTTTCCAAACTTCCGCATCACACTCTTAACAAATAGACAGGCTGTCACCAAAATGGAAGGCGCTTTCAGGACCAGCAGGAACATTTGCGATACACTGACCCAGGAGAGAGACCATATCTGACTCCAATGATATCTTGAGGGTCCGTGTTACTTTTATCTTATCACATTGAAGGACTGTTCTTTCTCTTTTTACCAGTTTGCCAGGGACTTTTTACTTGACATCTCCTCTCAGGATTGGTTTTTATTTCACACTTCTTACAATTCCGCTTTCTGTCCTCCTGACTTCCCGCCTGTTGAGTACTTTTTTTATTGTTATTTACATGATTTGAGCTTTTTAAGAAATACTTTTTATTTATTTATTTTTACACTGGATGACTCAGTTTTATAGGTTTATAAGGGTTTCCGCTCTCCACTTGGTTTTGCGTTTTTAAACTTATTGTACCCAGTCGGCTCCTTGGTGTGGGATTCTCTCCACGCCCTAGGGCAACTATTGATCCATGAGCCCCGAAAATAGATGCTTGTTCCAATTCCCGAATCTCTCCGCAATTCTAGAAACCTGTTACCTCGTAGTCAATGCCCTAACGATTGTTTGGATTTTTTTGGGGGTGGATGGGGCTATGAATACTACTTTTTGACCTTGATTTTATTTTTAGACTACAAAATTTTATTTCATTTCCTCCAACCTTTGGCCGTTTTTATCCTGTATAGGACTTAAAAGTAATTTTTGACTTGCGCAGCTTTTACTCAAAAAACATTCTGCAATTGATGAATAGATATTCCCGGGTACGCGGGGCTTGGATTGCCAATGACTGACGGAATTTCTTCCTTTCTATCTCAGAAGTATTTGATTAGATTGGGATTTTTTTAAAATTTATATATTTTTAATTCAATGTTTTGTACAGTTTTTTTTTTGTGTTTTGTGTGTCGTTTGATGTGTAGTGTTGTTTGTGTTTTGTTTTTATATTGTGGGATTTCAATCTTTGACTTATTTATATATCTGATTTATACTGCTGTTTCTGTGTTTATTTGTTTGTTTGTTTTTCAATGCTTATATACTTTTTATATATTTTTACTGTTCCTTACTTGCCCGAGCAGTTTTTAAATTTATTGCGTTAGGGATGTTTTTATATTTTATATGAAAATAAAGAGCCTTCATTTTGTCATTCTTTATTTTGTGAAGTATCATTCGCCAAACTTGGCGGTTGAGTACATGTAAATCAAGCTATTCTCTTCCCACCGCGGTGGGTCGAACCATGTTTATACTCCCAGCTCTCTTGTATTTAAAAGTACTGCCCCTGTTCGAGCTATGCCTGTATCATTTTATTGTACCTAATAAACCCCGTCCTCCACATGCTGGTGGGGCAGCTCTCTCCCCGCTGGTCCTCTCGCGGCCTTACACCTTTCTTGGGTAGGCCAGGCCAGTGTGGGTATTTTTGCACCACACCAGCGGGAGGACGTTTGGCCCCCTATGTATGATTTGACGTGCAACATGCCCACATACACGGCGGATCTTCAGTGGAATCGGGTTTCGAACCTGGAACCCTTCGACCTCGAAGCCCGGACCTTACCACTGGACGAGTTTTCTGTATTGTTTTTTTACATTAAAATGCCGTACCTACGTCATTCCGGTGTAATGCTAAGTCAATGGAACCTTCAAAGCGGAAGTTCAGGTTTTGAATGTAAATAAACAAACCAGAAAACTCACCCCTATGCCGTCTTGCCTCCAAATTTACAGGGTAGTTAATAAAGTAGCAAATCTAGGTTCTCCGTATTTTTAATAATAAAAACATTAAATATGATGTGAATTTATTAATAAATATTAAAAAATACATGTATAATACGCAGTTAAAATTTTTGCTATTTGACGAAACTACCAAAATTTCATAAGCGACGATCGATGGCTGCGCTAGATGATTACTCAAGAAAGTACTCTAAGATCTTACAATTGGACCATTCATATTCTACCTTTGGGGTGTATTATGGTTACCCCCGGGGGGGGGGGGGGTTGGGGGGGGGGTGTCCCCTTTAAACCCCCCAACCAACCCAACCCCCCAACCCCAACCGGGGGTACCAGAATAGACCCCTTAGGCTTTAAACCTTATACTTAGTAAACTAAATATCCCTTTCCTTTTTCCGCCTTCTCCACCTCACCATTTCAGCGATGTTAACGCTCACAAGCATTTAGTGAAGACTTTCTCCTGAAAATAAAATTTATATTTTATGTTTATATCACAGTATCTGATTTACTTGTTTTGTTGTAGAGACGTCACTTTTCCTATTGTTAACGTGCGGAAAAAGTGACGTCTCCCAACCCAACCGGGGGTACCAGAATAGACCCGTTCAATAATCGAATTGTTTCGAATATATTTTGAAAACTTTTCTTGCAAAGAACATATTCCTGCAGCAGCAGATAATCATTTCCAATCATTGTTATTAGGTTCGAACAAATGATTAAGAACAGTTTCAATGCGGAATTTTATTTATTTTTTTAAATTTTATGTCGATGTTTTAACGGTGTGCTTTGAGGGATACTTTTCGCTGCTCTCGGCCACAGTGACAGACAGGTAACGAGGGGAGGGAGACAATTGCCCTGGTGTCAATCGTGACGGCAGCACATCAACCACACACACCCGTTTTCTTAACCAATGTAAGTTGGTGCGTGTACCGGGCTAATAGGGAAGGGGGGGGGGCCGCCACGATTACCAAATATTAGTGCGTTTACTTCATTTTTGAAAGCCACATATGAAGGGATAATGGGCTAAAAATAATACTTTGCCTTGGGCGCCCTTTAGGTTCTGAGGACACATCCAATTTTCGTTGGACAAGTGATTAGAAACAAAATGTCAGACTAATAATTTGTGGCATGAAGTACATTGATAGCAATTGGGTAGTACACACATACCTCCCGTGACGCAGCTGTGCCTGACAAGTCATTAGCGACCGCTCTTTTCCCAAGGGTCTGGAGCAGAACCGGATCCGCTTTTAGTACGTATTTCAGAACGACCGTTTTGTTCCACAAAGTTTGACGTAGCAATTCAGTACAGTCGGAAGTGTGGTGTGAATTACATTGATACCACTAGGGTATTGCACACATACCTCCGACAACGCATTTTCGATGCCGGAGAGGTATCGGACAAGTAATTAACGACAAAAAATCAGAAGTGTGCACCAGACTTTATCCTTTCTATGCCATAGGATTTCGGTCTCTAGCCATTCTTCTACGAGAGTGTCCTAACTAAAAAAAGAGTAGAAAAAGCAAAGGCAGAAGAAGAAAAATATTATTTATACTTCATTTGTAAAATATCGATAGTTGTGGTAAATCAAAATATATAAAAGTAGGAATTTTCATTTTCAGATTGGGTTTTTAAACCCATTATAACAATCTCTATTATAACGCATTTGAATGGTTTTTCTCCGGTGTGGATACGATGGTGTCTTTGAGATTGTTACGAGATGACATTCTGCATGAATCTTTCCTGTGTACTACGTGAGAGCACTTGGTGACATTCAATGAAAAAAAAAAACTTTTTCGAGTTTTATTGCGATTATTATATTGTTACGATGATCTGCAAAGAACTGTTCAGATTCGGACATTGTGATCGAGACTTGGTTGCAGATTTCGTTCCGTTCCTTGAAGGTTCTGTCGATATTCGTCTTTCCAGTGTTCTGAAGAAAAGGATACGGCGAAAACCTGCCTTCTTTTTAAATGACTGTCAATTGATCTACAGTGAACTTCGTCGAACCTTTCGTATCGGACACTCTCTGTAATGTATGGGATGTTTTTATGTGTTTACTGTCTATTGGATGATTGGAATACATTCGGGAAATAAAATTTCCTTTTTAATTTGTTTTTAACTTATTGTTTTCATTTTGCTTCTTTAATCTGTCTCTCTCTAAATTTTCCTCTTAAAGGTAACTTATTCTTTGACGATATTTTGGCAAGTTCTGTTTATGTAAAGCATAATGCTTGGGACTCTATATTTAATTGTTAAAAAGGCGTCAACAAAATTCGATGTATTAAACGGTGATTAAAGACTGGGGATGTTCGTGTATAGGAAATGCAGAACATCGGCATTCCCAAGTGTTTCTATGCAGTCTCCCTAGTCTGCATTATTCCTGTTGTTTAGAAGACTTCTAAAATATTGGCCAAACAAATCAATCTAAAGTTATTGTAAATAATTTAACCTGTAGATTACTAATGACGAAGGAAAATGTAACTACACAATATGTGGCAAAAACATAATTTTTGATATGGCAAATTTATTAATGTAGCCAGAATAGATCGAAAACAATATGAAGGAAATGCAGTTTTAGGCCTCTAGGATGTTTCAAAATTTCCCCGATTAAACTATTCTTTTTTATAGGAAGCATGTTTACAGACAGTGACACCCAGGGCAAATATAAAACTGTCGCCCCCTCTTCCCAGTCTTTTCTAGAGTCTGTATACCGTTCATCGGCTGCAGTACTGGTACAACTCGGGAAAATATACGAATTGAGATATGAGCATTCCCAACATTGTGAAATCGTCTTTTTTGCGGCATAACTCATTTCCTACGAATCTTCTCAACCGCTTAACTTAACAGCCCGAGAATACTCGTGCATCGAATTATCGAAATTTTAGTCATAAACTAAAATTGAATCATTAATTAGCTTTATAATTTGACACAAATATGTAGGATCCATAAACATCTTGAGTATCCTATGCCTTCTTAGATGAATGAAAACGACAGCCCCTTTCCAAAACAGGAGGGGTCATCTTATTAGATAGCAAAGAAAATTATTCAGTTAAGTGGTTAATGTTTAATCCAACAATTATGCGCGAGATTCCTGCATTTCAAGAAACCTTTAAATGCGTTTAACTGAACTTCATTTTTCGAGTTATGCCAGTATTGCAGCCGATGCGCGATATGTTGAGTAACTGTATGTTATCGAATTTCAGTCCTTAAAGCTGAATGGTGCAGGATAGCCAAATACAACTGTTGTGTTAAAAAACACAATCGTCCTCAAAGCTGAAAGAAAACTACTGTGATTGTAGGAATTTAATGCGGATATTTCTCTATAATAGGGGAATAATTTTGCAATAAATCCTAGTTTTTTATAAGCTTCAAGATAGCGACATATTATTTTCAGAAAATATAGTCGAGCGTATATTTAACTCTTGCGGCACGAAAGATAAGATGCATAATTATACCCGTGTGAGTGTAAGGATTGATTTAACGATTTAGGAATTGGAAAATGTTATTAATTTGTTTCAATTCTTAAAGTAATCTTGTGGTTTTTGCTATTATATGGTTTTTATAATGAGTGCTATTCAGCAAAAATGCGTAAAAGATGCATCGTTCAGGAAATAACCCACCATGCTTGAGAGTTAAGCGAGATGTATATTTTATAATCGGGTAGAATTTTTAATGGATTTCAATAAATTTTAATTGATACATAAATGCAGCCTGAGCGAGAACAAAGAGTGCAAGATTCAATTGTTTGTTAGTAAAACTTATTGCAGGAAATCAAAATATTTGCGATATGAAAAGGTATTCAACACGTTAAGCGCATTATCAGATTGAAGATTGAAAGGTAGTTGTTTGTTGACAAAGTATCGAGGTATGAAATAAAAATGTTGTAATTTTAATGCAGTTAATTTAAACATCCTAGACAAAGATATGGTTTGACCTGCACATATTGTACCTTTAAATTTGCACCTTTCCATTGACTACGCCATCGAAAAGTAAACGATCTAACATCGCGATGTATTATTTATGCTCGTCTGTTTATGTTCTGTAACCTAACACTCAACAAGTGATCTCCGCTTGAACAGAAAGCAGAGCGAAATCAACAACGTGTTAATGAAAAGCTATAAATGTAAAAACTTTAATACCCCCCCCCTTTATTAGCGCATTTAAAAGGAAAAGTCTTATAAAAAAAAATCTGGAGGTCGAAACAATAAAACGCGAGGGGCAGTTAGAAATGCTCCAAGTAAGCTGGAATTTTAATCATTTATAATGTATTTTAATTTTTATGTAGGGTAGACCTGGGCTATTTGGCACGCTTTTTTTCTAAGAATCTTAAAAAAAAGAATTTAAAAAAAAAAAACTTTTTTAGATGACGGTATAGGCGTACCTTCAGAAAGAAATCGCCATAGTAAAATTTGAATATATTAACTGTCGGTATTAATTTAAAACTTCAAACTGACACCAAGTAGCTCGGACCAACTTGCCCCGACTACAGGGTAAGTTGACGAACTACTAGTATGAAGCGACTATCACAAAACATTCTTCTATTTTATTAATTTAAGTAACATAGTTTTTATCCACATTGTGTATTATATAAAAATTTGGTGTATTTCTTCTCAATAGAAACTGAGATACAGCTTTTATGGTAATCGTCTATTATGTAATTATAATCAAAATTGAGTCTGCATGGTTTTTCATAAGTATCTTGCATAATAAATCGGGTGCGATTCCATCCCACATATTCAGAGATTTCAATAACGAACATCCTGAAAAAACAAGCATACCAAACCATTTCGCATGGGCCAACTAGCCCCATATCGCCCTTTTTGTTACTTATGAGTGTAGGGATTTCTTGTGAAAGCATTTCGATAAACAAATAAGACTTAAAGTAACAATGAAGAATTATCTTTCTGAATATCATTTATAAAAGTTTAATTTACAAGCGAAGAAAAAAAAAAACTGATTTATTTTATAAGTGAAGAAATTTACTGAGCTTAGTAAAAACTGGAAAATTCTAACTGGTTTTTTAATGAACGCTACTTCTTCAATGACGCTAATGAGGAAGAGGGCATAATACACACTTGTCTGGGATAACTGCATTAAATACCGGAAAGTTTTAAAAATATCGCGACTGGGCAACGTGGCCCTATGGCCAACTAGCCCCGGTCTACCCTAATGCATATTTAGGATTTTTTGTTTTTTGATATTCATTTTGGCTTTATATTCTATTGTTTTCTGCACCTCCAGATTTTTGATAACACTATTTTTCTTTTTAATACGCTGATGGAAGCATTTTTCAAAAAAGGTTCTTGTAGGGGAAAGTGGGGTAAAACCGGGTAGCTAAGGTTCGAAGACCTGATGGAGCTAAATTATTCGACATAGAGCTTATCAAATTTTATTAAAATATTCATAGTTTACAGGAGTACAATATATTTTTCCAGAAAAGTCAGTTTCATTACTTTTTTTTATCAATGCGTTTATTTATTTTTTTATTTAAAAAAGTCAAAGTCCGGTTTTAACCCCCTAGGGGGTAAAACCGGACTTTGACACATGTTAACGTTATGGGAAATTAGGAAAACTCGATTTTCAGTGGAAAAGTTGCAATCATTTTTACTTTATATGACAATTTAAGAATATTAGTTACGAAATTCACATGTAAAGCAGTTGTCTTCTTCCTCCGTGCCACTGCAGATTTCGTGGGCATAGTTAAGACAGTTTTTACATTGGATTAACCCTTCTTCTTTATTTAAATTAGAAAATACACCATTAAAATATAAACAATCAACGCCTGATGTGTTTTTATCTTCTTAATCGGAGGACTCATCAATACCGACTGTCCCGGTCTTGCGCCACTTGGAGTACCCGGTTTTACCCCGAGTTCAGAGGTTATAAAAAGCGAAATAGAACCGCACAATTATTGAAGTAAATCCTTATTGTTTGATAGGGTATAAATCCTTATTAAACGTATAATAAGCTGGAGTAAATATAGTTTATATATATATAACACCACTTCATGTTCCCGTATCTAGAATCATAATGATTCTTTGCAGTGGCGAATCCAGGGGAGGGGCTATCGGGCTGCAGCCTCTCAGAGCTAAAACCAAAATTTTGATTAGAATTAAAATCACTACCACTGTTTGATCTTAATTTCATTTGAAAGAATAGTAATACACGTGCCAACATTGCTTTCATGAAGGGTCGAGTTTCCTACTTTTCTTGTCATTCCACTTGCACTTGTAGTGCTGGCGCGGTCGAAAACATTTTTGGTCAGCTATTCTACATATGTTTTATTAATCTTATCGAAATATTGTATGTTCTTTATTATTCTTATTGTCATGGAGAGGAAAGCCTGTAAAGCAAGTGTTTTGGTTATATAATCATGAGGTTTGAGCATTCGTCACTATGACATAAAAAAATTTTATGACCTCAGCTCCCAGACCCGGAATCCTGGATTCGCCACTGATTCTTTGTAATCGGCTTAGATGGCCATGAAGTGGAAGCATACCAGAAATAAATTTTTTAAAGCAATTTAGAAACCTAAAGAAAATTTTTGAAATAAATTAAATAACTAAAACAAGGAAACTTGAATAATAGCAGAAGTATCGTTAGAAAAGTCTCTATCAGTAGAAGAGTCCATGGGGGGTATCACTAGAAAGACTTTCTTGATGTTTTTTATTATTATTATTACTATTACTGAACTTCGTACTCAAGAATAAGTAGAAGAGAGCAGTTGGCAGATCTGATTTTTAAGGATCTGGACTGAAGAGCTGACTGTTGGCAAGCACAAACCTAACAATATTGTAAACTTTATTTCTTGACTGTTGATTACCAGCAACTTGGGCGTAACCAAGCAGGAATAAGATGGGACACGAGTTTCCTTAGATGCCAAGGTTCTGTTAATGGACATTCAGTTGCATAATGTAACTTACTTCCTATGCCTCTACAGATACAATATTCTGAAGTTATTAAATTAAATCTGTGGAGATAGTGGGAAACGGGCCGTGTCCAGTAAAGAAGGTTATTTCCTCTTTTCTCCATGGTTCCGTACGCATTTTGACTCATGGAATTAGATTATAAATATCTCTTCCAGTGACACCTTCAGTTCATTCACTTTGCCACTTGTCAAGCATAAGAGATTTTAAGGATCCTTTGATGAAACATCTTGGGAGTTGAATATTTGTCTATGGAATGCCATTTTCTATTGCTTGTTTCGCCAAACTATCTGCTACCTCATTACCTTTGTAACAAACACGCGCCTTTATCCAGGTAATTTCCATGTTGGAATGATCTAGAAGAATTCTTGATATTTCTCGGGCTATTTTATTTGGCGTTTTAAGATTGGATACGGCTTGGATGCTTGCTCTGTTGTCCACATGGATTTTTATGATTTGGTCTGTAGTTAAATTCTTTGGAAATTTAACTGATTCTCTTAATGCAATTAATTCTGCTTGAACACAGTATTTATATTCGACAATCTTGCTGACCAACTGTGGGTGATATTTTGATCTTCTAAGACGCAGAAAGCACAGCAACTCCAAATTCAGATTTTGAACCATCAGAATAATTGTTAATAAAATTGTTGCTATTTCCTCCATCTTCCAACGAAATTTGAGACTTTTTAAGATGTTTCGGTGGATGAAATGCCCAACCAGAAACTTTAACTTCAATTTTATCTGGTTGTGGGAAATCTTTTATTGATAAAGGTTGAATTAAGTCTACAAATATTGATGAATATACTTTCTTGCTATAATTCAAGATGTAACGGGGCTAGTCCAAGAATAACTTATAAAGTTGCTGCGGCTGTCGTATTGTAGGCACCTAAAATATTAAGAAGGAAGCTTCTTTGAATGGTTGATAGTTTCCTTGCAATACGCACAGTTGGGTGAAGACACCAAACTGATGAGCCATGTGAGAGCATTCTTTCGAAAACAGTTGTGTACAAGATGCGTCTGTTTTTCATGGAAATACCCCAAGACTTACCAGCTATTTTATTAAGATTTTGGAGATATTGAATGGCTTTATTAGACTAGATATATTATATTTCAAGCCAGAAAGCAATGCTGTCACGTCTTTATTATTTTTAAAAAAGGGAAATTAAGAACAAACAGTTCTAGAGATTTTAAATAAAATCAAGAATTCTGGCTTAGTTCTGGGGGATGGTGCAGCCCATAGCCCCCTCTGGATTCGCCACTGTAGCCAGAGTTTATCAGTAATAAAGATTAAAACAAAATTTTAAAAGGGGCGCGATTTTACATTAATTTTAAACATTAATTCAAATCTTTTGTGTAAAATGTGTACCATCAAATTAATATAATGTACCATAGGCCGAGAACTTCTGCTTTAGATATTTTGGTGCAGTATAGTGATTTATGATTCGTAAAGCATTAAATCCTACTTTAATGCCTGACTAGATGTTTCAAACATTCTAATCTTGTAACTTTCTTGGCCAGAAATGTGACAATAGCGTGCGAAAGCATAAGATTAATCATTATTTTTTTCTAGTAAGCTATAAATAGATACACAGACTACAAAAAGGTGTTATATTTTGCATGTATACATAAATAGAAATTTTCCTATACTGAGATCTTCATGGAAATAAATTGGGATAAGTACAGTCCGTTACAAAAGTATCCGAGCATTGCTAGTTAATAAGGATCTAATTCATTGCACATTAAAACCAAACCTTTCTGTTGTCGAAGAAAATTGCTTTTAAAATTGTACGCAGTTTAGGTTTATGCAAGGTGCCATATTCAAATTAAAATTCGCTCTAATTAAATTTTTTCAAATGACAATAACTAATTTGGAATACTAACCTAAATTCTCCAAATTGAAAAATCTCGAATACAAATTCTAAAATTCGCTTTTTAAAGACACGGTTAATAAATTATGAGCAGTTGAAATTAAGGCCTCCTAGTTTTAAATGAATAGTGCTGTTTTTTCGAAAATCTCTGAATATAATCAATCGATTACAATTTTTGTTTTACATTAAATTGCTATATAACGCAATTCGAAACTGTGCATTTTTCTTTTAAGTTGAAGTATTATTTTATAATTTTACTCAAATAATAAATTTTTAATCTCAATATGTATTCAATAGAAGCTTATAAAAATGTATATGTCAATGGAAAAAGTAACAACTGAAACATCGCTGGGCAAATTTCTGCTAGTTCCGAAGATATACAGTGAAATTCGATAGCTTTCAGAATGCAGCCACTTTCGCTCTTTCCGGGGTCATCTCAGCATAAGGATTAGCTGGAAGAAAAATGTCACTAAAATGAAAAAGAAAATAAAGTAAGGCTTTGGATTAATAATTAGATATAAATACGACGTTTTTCTTTTAAAAATATTTCTAATGTAAAAAGAAGAAGCGAACAGTAAATTAATTGAGCACATTCGATATAGATATCATTAAAAACACTTATTTTTATGCAAAGCATATAAGAAAATATGGGAGCTGATTGCAGAAAGTTTTGGAAAATCCTCGATTTTTATAACAATAAAGAAAACTTGATTTTTTGAAAAGTTGGTTTAACAGAGTACGAATGAATGCAGCTATAAAGGTATGATTATAAATGAATAAAATAATGCATATATGAATTGATTAAATACTGACGTTACAGTTTGATGTATTTTCATTAAAACTGAAACAGAAATTAAAAGATAAATTAATCCTTTTTTATATGTGATTGTTATTAGTAAAAGAGAGATATCGAAATTTGTTACAAATAATGTAAATTTTTGTTTTGTGGAATGTTCATCATAAAAATTGCATTTCATTAACAAGGAAATTTCTCGAAACATCCTCCTAGTTAACATTCTTCAACCGAAAAAAATTCGGACAAAAATTTTTTCATGTGATAAGTAATAATTCTTTAAGTTTTTCAGGATATTCGATTTTTTTCTTAATTTAAACAACATGCCAAGAACGACAAAATGAAAGGTCAAATGATTTTACAAATCGTAAAAAATTGCCAATTTCAAATAAATTTATCCAGAGTTTATTTGTGACATGACAATCTATGAAATTTTGATTTTTTTTTGCGTCATGGGCATGCGAAATTTATTCTATTTAATTTGAAAATTAACCATTTTACATTGAGCTATAGTATGTAAGCTTTTCTATTAAATATATAAGCAAAGAAGTTAATAAAAATTAGAAAGATTTAAACAAAAAGCTGATGTTTAAATGATATGTTTGAGAATATTAAAAAAAAATTCATTCATCCACTCATTCATTTATTTATCACTCATCTATTTGTTGGGATGTAAAGGCTTTTAGTAATTATTATCTTATTTCTTCCAGCATCCGATGAGGGAAAAAAAGAACAGTGTGCATGTTAGATATTGTTTGAAAGAAACTTTAGATTTTCGAATTCCTTCGAATTTCCATTATTCATTTTGATGTGAAATCCATTATTCAGATTTTTTAAGAATTCATATACATAGTTAAATAATTAAAATGTGTCTTTACACCATTCATTTCCCGAACTTTACTCATCCACCTTAAAACACCATGCCGACCATGGAAAGATCTCAGTGAATACAATTACGCATGGTGAGAGATGTAAACAAAACGCGATATATTTAACCCCTTGCCATACGATTTTATTTAACCTCCTAATTAGATGCCACCACCCATTTGGGATATTTTTTATTATTTAAATCTATTTAAGATGGTAAAGGATACTTGAGACATTTAAGCGTGTCCAGGTGATTTTTGTATTTAAAGTTAATTGTTACGTTGTCTTAAATACGAATTTAAATAGCAAAAATTCTGTTATTTGATGCACGTATCAGAGACGTCATTGTACGTTAAGGGGTACACACTCTTCAGTTATGGGAATCTTATTAAATACCGATATTGGAAAATAATTTTTTTTCACAATATGATAGAGAGTTTGAATTTACAGGTGTTTTGACATTAGAAACAGCTGAGCCTGCAAATTACGGCCCCGAAAATAAATTCCTTAGAATACGCGTCATTCATATGGGTTAAAAATTGTCCTGGGAGCGTTAAAAATGAAACTTAATGAACTTGTTGAATTAAGTGATTACTTAGCTCATAAATATTTCTTACTCACTTTAAAATACGTGAGAAATCCTTTTTCTAAGAAAGGATTTCTCACATATGTATTTCTTACATTTTTTTCCTTCCTCAATTGTCTTCTTTTGCGTCTAACAAGTGGTATCCATGGAACAAAGCCATTTTAAATAATATGCAGTTTATACTAATTTGAATTATGAGGTTTGCTACTCAACTGCAGAGCGTTATAAAGATGAATAGTATGATTACGTTTTAAAAACCTCCTAGTGGAGATCTGCGCATTTTGCGCACCTCCTAACTATCACTCACTGTCAAATTCATTCTTAAGCTCCATCTCACTCACTCTTGCCAGTGCGGTTACTATTTCAGTGTAGCATTGCTCAATCTTTCTTCACACTCATTACTTAACTATCCATCTATGTGAGTGAATTGCTGTCAAAAGGTTTTTCACATCCATTTTTGCCAGTTCCTACCTTCGTTAACAATTTTGTCCACTGTGTGTGAATAGTGGTAAATTTAGAAATACAGAACTAAAACTGAGAATTTTAGTTTTTTAAAAATAAATCAAAGATTTCTCGCTCATTAACATTTCAGTTTTCCATCACTCATTGTCTCGTTAATTAACATTGCTTTTTTCCTGGATCCATCTTTTAAGTAATATGCACTTCTCACGTTTTCTTTCATTTATTGGCTCGCTCCTCGCTCCATTCTGTTTTTCCACTGAACATTTTTATTAACATCAAATATCTCCCTGAACGTTTTTATATTTATTAGTGTATTGGAGTTCAGGCTACTAGCATTCTTCCTCTAGCTCTGTGCCATTCTAATTTATCTCTGAATATTTTTATTACCATCAAATACATCATTGAACGTTTTTATATTTATTAGTATATCGGTCTTAATACTACTAACATTCTTCCTCTCGCGCTTGTGCCATTCTAATTTGTCTCTGAATATTGTTATTACCATCAAGTATATCACTGAACATTTTTATATCTTTTAGTGTGTTACTAAATGAAATTTCACTTATTGCAGTTGCGTAGTTACACGTATTTTTCTTTTTGACTCATTGATTTACACTTTTATTAAAACTCTGAAATGGCATGTTGTGCGAACAGTTTTTCAGCAGTGGTGAATTTGTTATTTATAACGATAGATCGTCACAGACAGATTTGAGATTCACGGAAATGTCCAGTCATTTGTTTTGATTTCTTTAACCTACTTTTTCTTTTCATGCACCGATGATAATAATACACAACTCCTCGCCCTCCATCTTTGAAAGAATATACAGTTCTCACGTTTTCTGACACATACTGTTATTTATCCTCTAGCGATTTTGCCATTCTAATTTGTCACTGAACATTTTTATTACCATCAAATATCTCACTTATTAGTGCTCCGGACTAAATGCAGTTTAGTAGTTAAATTGCATTTTTTGGCTCAATGTTTTACGTTTTTATTGAAATATTGAAATGAATTATTGCTCGAACAAATTTTTTCATCAGAGAAATTCGTTATTTATAACGATATATCGTCAGAAGCAGATTAGAGATTCCTAGAAATGCCCAGTCATTTGGTTCGATTTCTTCATCGTACTTTTTCTTTTCGTGCACTAAAAGCAGTCTACTTTCTGACAAATGAAAATTCGTTTTACCAATTTTCTACCAATTTTTCATTTGTTTTATACTAATAGTTCTCATTCCGTTTGTTAGTTTTTTTCCTTTTCATTTTTAAATATTTTGGTGTTTCGATAAAAATTGCATCTTCATTCACCTAAACGTTTCTTATTCGATATTTTTTCTTCAAACAACATGTGGTAAGATTAGATATTTAGAAACAGATAGAAATATAAACAGATACTAAGAATGTTATCGAAGTTGTAGACACAGCAAAATAACATTTATAGCTGTGTTTAGTGCTTCTAAAGTTTCTTAGCCAGTGCCATAATTAGGCGCTGCAACAGCTGCAAAGGCACTCCGCCCAGAATGAAGATAGGTGCCCTAAAATATCACTTCTGAGTAGTGAAACACAATTTGGAGAGCAAAAGTAAAATCTTTAACAGAGCCTATAAAAGAAAGTTTCGTCACCGGTGTCGTATTAGAATATTCAGAAGGCTGAAACGTCGCTATGTTACAAAATATATGGAAGAAGGCAGACATCGCTCGCCATTCTGTCAAACATGTTACAGAATGAATTGAATATGTTATGCTACAGGAAGTATTATACAATGAATCGAGTATAAAACTATATTACAAGAGAGTCTGTCTATGGTAGTAATACACAGATTTGTTATCGTTAGACCGGTGGTTTATACACGATTAAACTAGTGGTTTATACACGATTAAACTAGTGGTTTATAC
>BGPR01000081.1:269360-636506 GCA_013235015.1 Araneus ventricosus
ACGATTAAACTAGTGGTTTATACACGATTAAACTAGTGGTTTATACACGATTAAACTAGTGGTTTATACTCTATCTAATTATGGGTCATAACTCATAATGAGATAAAGTAGTACAATACTGAGGTCCTGGTGACTTTAATTTTACTTCCTTCTCTCAGATTTTCCTACAACCAAATTCCTTTAACTTTTTACATACTTTTATTTAACTTGACTTTTTGTAAAATAAAACTTTGTAATCGAATTTTTATTCCCATCGATTTTGCTAGAGTTTTGAAATTTTGTACTCTTATGTATGTCAATGACAATTCATTATTTTAATATTTTCAGAACTTAATTATCAGTTCGTCGAGTAATTTAATTAAATTTTGATTCCATATGAATTGAACCACCAGATAGTGAATTGAGAAAAAACTGATTAAGAGAACTTATTTTGATAGAATTCCCGATTAATTTCATACTGATTTCTCATCATAGAATCAATCCGAAGTTTTTGGTATACAATTAAGTGGAATAATGGGTATGAAATCAACAGAAAATTATACTCAGAGTAGCATTCATCATTGGAATAACTCTTATTTTCTTGCCTTTACTTTCTTACGGATAAGTGTCAGGAAGGTAACGTATTCCGAGTATTGGGATCTGATTATTTAAAGGATTAGGGATTAATTACAACAGATGATTCTTGGATTTTCGAAGAACAGTTTTTGAAATTTTATGAATAAATTTATATAAATATACAAGTATTTTTCTCATGATGATTTTTTCTTCCATAATTTTCTTTAAAAAATTTAATTGGAGATAACAATATTAAAATATAAGTGAAAAAGTCAGAACATACTTTCTCACTGAATGAAACCTCCACAGCATTTATCTTTTACTTATATGTGGGGTATTTTAACTGTAATTGAGATATAAAACGTCTTCGATTTTTTTGACGCTCCGTGACGCTTTCAATAAAATGAGTTCTTAAAGAGAAATAAAGTGTTTAAATATGGATAGTTTTATTCCTTTTTTAAAACTATGTAATATTAAAAAAAGACAAAGAACAAGATGAAGAAATTGTACCTCATCAGAAATTAATTGGCGATTTCTTTCACACAGCCGCTGAAGTGACTATCTTTGACAGGCTATGCGCTTTTGATCAGTAATTAAGTTCTTGCATCAGTTGGGCATGTCGTTAGCAGAATAGCGGGCATTCAATACATCGCTAACTTTCAATTACGGCTCCTACTAGATCTTTCAGTGACAGAGTGGGATCTTTCGAAACGTTATTAATGCTTAGTCGATAGTCTGGCAAGGACAAAAATAAAACTCTCATTACAAAGAGCTCTTTCTTCGGCGACTCCTGTTTTGACATTTAGCTTTTTTTCCTCTGAAAAACAACGACCATTTGGGAATGGTTATTAAGCCAATTTAGGATGCCTTTTGAAATGGGTTTCCTTGATAATCTTCGAAACATGAAAGTGGGCGGGAGTGCAGCTTTGTATGGTTGAAGTTGCCTTCATTTAAATTTTAAAAATTCAACTTTCAAGTTAATGTTAATTGATCTAAAAAAGCCCTAATGTTATATAAATCAGAGTCAATTGAACCTTTTCCACTCGGACACCTTTTCGGGCGTTAGAAATTTTTTCCACAATTCCATTTTCTGCTAAAATACTTTTTCTTCACCCTAGAATCAGAGAATAAGTGTAAATATCATGATAAATATATAATTGCTTATGCTAAATAACTACAAATAATAAAAGCGAAAGTGTGTGTGCGAGTCTGTCTGTCTGTTGACACTCTACTGGGCAGACCGTTAGATCTAGAGCGACTATATTCGGGGAGTGGGAATGTGCATCTCGGAGCGACTTTTTGAAATTTCAATTGATTAAAAATTAAACGAAATTTTGACGTTTTTCCATGATGACTTCCGAATATGTTAAAGCAAAAAATTATTTTTTGTACATTAAAAAAATATATAAATTTTGAGTATTTTAAAATATATATATATATATATATATATATATATATATATATATATATATATATATATATATTTATCTTACTCCGTCTTAAAGTTTAAAAAATCTTTTAATGATACCAATTTAATTGTCTTTTAATTTTTTTTCATAATTTTAACAAATTTTTAAAAGTATTTTTTCATATGATGAGCAACAATAATTTTCATTGTAGTTATAAAATTCAAACTAATTTCAGTGTTTCATCAAATTGTTTAACCCTATTATTTTTCCATTGTTAAAGCCATCGTTGACAAAATTTGCCTTCTTTGAAATAGTAACTCCTAGGTAAATTTTGACTTACATAATGGATGTTATACCCGTTTTAAAATCTATTTTTCAACTCTTAAACTCAACTTAATTAAATGAAATATTTTTTCCGCACTTGTTTCAAATTGATAATTTCTTTAAATACTTACACTACTTATACTTTAAATACTTATACATTTACTTTTAACATTGATTTTCTTTCGCTAATTATAGATTTTTAGTTTCTTTTTCATTTCGTAGTTATTATAATTTGGTGTTTTTTCTCCATATAGACTTGATAACTAAGAAATCATGAAAAATGCCTTTACCCTTAATAAAATATTTGGAAAATTCTAACGTTAAACTCTTTTTTAACGTTTTTTAAATATACTTCTTATTAGTCATTTTGTAAATTTAGTTTCATTTTCAGTTATTTCCTATTGTTTTTTAAAGCATTATATTATTCTTTTATGCAATTTTTATCACAAAATAGATAGTTTACAACTTTTCTAAACTGTTGATTTTTTTTTCTGATAAATTCGGCCATGCGTAGATATTTAACTCAAAACAGTTAATATTAAAATGCTTTTTATTCTGAAAGCGTGTTTAGAAACAATTAAACATTAAATTGGTATTTTTTAATATTATCAAATAATAAAGGGGAAATTTTAAATAGCTACGCATTCTTCATATTAATAGTTTAACAGACAAGAAAAGCAATATTCCGTGCGAACAAGCTGATCGCCGAAGGCGGTTAGTAGAAAATATTTAGCCATTTAAAAGTTTAATTTCATCTACTGTCTAATTAGAGGACCCTTTCTTTTTCGGAAATGTATTGCCGTTTTGATTCAACTAAGGCGTTTATCAAATACATGAGAGGTTTATAGATTTAACGTAACTTCAGTAATGAATTATAACGTTCCTGAATGATTTCATTCCAGTTTATAAGTTTAGAAATGTGGTTATTCGATGCACATATAACGCACGGCAAATCATTTAAGTGATTAAGAAAGAAAAATTTATTTATGAAAAATAAAGGAAAATAAATTAAAATGCTTATTCGGTAGATTTTAATGAAGGATCTTAACGAAGGTGATTTTCATAATTATATTTTTATACAAATGTTGAGAATTCTAATTGAAAGCTCTGGAAACGCTTTCATAAAGACACTTGGGATTTGGTCTTCAGTTAGCTCTGATGCAAGCAATAAACTCTTTTTTAGAACATTAAAAAAGCTATAATTATTTTAAGCTCTTAGTTTTCATTGGTTTTTACGATCTTGCAAAAGAAGACAAACGCGGGTCAAATATATTCAAAGGTTAAACCTTAAAGAAATAGCGTTCTGCTTATTTAATTACTTTTATTTTCTGAATAAATTTCTGGGTGTTATAACAATCAGAAACTAGCAAATACATTTGATAAAGCAAAGATAATTGTGGTGTTAGAAATTTAGTCTGATCAAAGAAAAATTGACGTTGTCTTTCCCTGCAATCAAGTCAAACATTCGGCTGGCTTGATTGCAGTGAAAAAATAAAGAGAAATACGCGTGGAAACAGGTGTAAAAAGCAGTGCCAGGTTCAAGGCATAAAAGTGGATGTCGTCCAAAGTGTCTTGGTTTGGGCTGGGAGCCAAAAATAGTCCTTTTAATATAAAAAAAAGAAAATAGATTCTGAGGTCAATTCTCTTTCTTTCTCTTTTTTGACTTTCCTGGGGCTTTTCTAGCATTAAAGAAAGAAATGATTAATGAATACTAAAATCGGTATTGATTTATGAGCTTATTCTGATTTTGATGGAATCATACCTCCGAGGCAGAAACCAAGAGGACATCGAATAAAAATATTCTTGGGACTGTGCACTCTTTCTCTTTTTATCGACCATCTCTCACTGGTTCGAAGGGTAAACATTCAGTGAAGAATAATAACGTGATAAAAGGAGATGAATAATATAATATGAGCATGCGTTTTTAATCCACTCAGAACACAATTTTTGGAAGTTAGTGTCCTTTAGCTGTTTATTTCGGATAATTTCTATCGATATTAATTGATTTTTTATTTGGAAAAAAAAGATTTAAAAAAAAAATCAAATGTAAATATGATCTTACCTCTTTTGAAAAATTAAATAAAGGTTATTAAATAATAAAATCTATGTACAATGGTATCACAAAACTCTATAAAATCACACTGACTATCCTAGTTCACTCTGTCAACTCTAATTAATTGTAAATAGTGATAAAAGAAAAGCCATTATCTAATAATTAATTTTTCAAACCTAAATGATGCAGAAATTTTAAAAATTCGGTAAGTCCTTTTATTGAAAAAATTCTATAACTAGCAACAGCTATACAAAATATGTACAATATACTACAAAATATGTTTCTTATGTCGATTTTGTTAAAGTTATTGCTAATTGAAAATATTACTTCTATCTTTTAATTGAAACGATTGCTTCTGCAATATCTTCTTTTTTCTTTTTTGGTAAAAAAATGTTTGGAACACATTATTCCATACTTTAAAGTCACTTGTAAAATGCTATGACAATCATCATGGTATTTAACTTATCGAAGAAGATATGATAATTCCTCTTTTGGTCTTATTTTTTAAAAAACCCGCTGCTTAATCAGTGAGAGGCAAAAGTATTTATAAAGCTATGTGTAAATAATGTTACTTTTAAGGATGATTGTAATTTAAATTATAAATGCAGTTATTTAATTGTTGTTATATTACAGCAGAATTCATTCAGCTTTCAATTATCATTAAAATGTAGCTTTGACGTATATGAGGATAAACTCTCTGAGGGACGTGTCAAATATTCCTATAAACTTTTTAGTGACATTTCTTCAAAAGTATCTGTAGTTTTCATATTTGAAACAAAAGTTTCAATCAAGCGCGTAGCCATACCATACTTCTTCCAACCAAAGTTGAAATCAGAAGAGTGAAATGAAATTATCAGGAAATTTATAATTGCAATTCTGAGTATCAAATAAATTTCTCTTTGACAGAAAGTATTAAAATACTAATTTATGAATGTGCCAGGAATAATAATTTAAATGTTGCGTTTATCTAAAAATAATATATCACGTACATAATACGCAGCTTAGAAAGAACATAAAGTATCTGTTATTTATACGAGAACATCTTTGTTTTCAAATGGTAATTATACAGAACAAAAGCTCGATAAAAAACGTTCAGCTATAAATAAAATGAAAGAACCCGTCATTCAATGGGAAATATTTAAACTTGCGTATCAACCCCAACAGTAATCTAAACTAAAGACCCGTAAATAAGCTTGTACGAAAACTGACTGCCACGCATTGCAAGATTGGGCATTGTGACCAATGCAAAATGTGCCCTATTATGGTATGACTGATACAGAGAGGTAATCCAGCATCCGCCATCGACACTACCCATTTACCACGTCCCTTTTACTATTGTCATATGTTCCCTGCGAATTAAACTTGGGGTAATACAGGTTTCCTATACAAATTTTTGTGTTCCTAATAAGAAAACTTTTGTCCATGTCTGTATGTATTGGTTTTCCCCTTTTTACATCTTAATAACTATTACATCTTACAACAATTATACATAGACGGTATGTATTCGTCTTTCTTTTGATTCTTTAAGTAAACTCTGAAGTATCAAAAACATAAAAACTAAAAACATTATATATATTCAAAGACAGATTATATTCTCTTTTATCCTTACATAATAGTCTCGTTTCAACAAAACAGAAAATAAGTAACTTTGTATTCTAATGAAAAACTTCTTTCGCTATTAGTTGTTCTAAAAATACAAGTTCGCGACTATTTTTATTCCCAACTCCAGCCATAACCGAATTCTTCACAATAACGGAAGAAATCGTCGTTTGACTGATTAAATAAAACCGGTCATTTTTTCATCACGTAGCACACATTTCATTCATAAAGTCGAGCAGAAAAAAAATAGAAAATGAGTAACAAATAAAATTCTATCGCAGTAGTCTTCAAACGACACGGTGACGTCGATTGTACTTTGATCATACGTCATTACACTTGACATTAATCTTTCCAAAACTTCGCTGAAGATCAAAAGCCGTATCTCATTCATTATCTTATGACTTTTTCTACCCATGGACCTTTTCCAAAGTGCCACTAGATTTCTTGAATTGGGACGACGAATTGGCAATCAGTGCGGGAACCCATCAGATTTCTGATGGGCTCGGCTCGTCAACTTGAGCGCTTCCCTTCAGGTCATTCGTGGTTGTCAGTTAAATAGTTTGTAGACAATACGATAGTCCCCGGCTGAAATCTGGAAGCTGTATAGATCAGTGGGTGTCATTTCGGCCCACCCGGGAAGAAAAGCTTTCAGAGCCCGATAACCGTCTTGGCGACATGATTCTGATTGCCTCCGCAATTCGAGAATCTGTCGTGCTTTCTTTTCTTTTTTTTCTCTTTTTTTTAAAGGAAGAAGAAAATAAAATTAAAAAGCAGATTTTTTTTTTTTGTAATGTTGATGTGTTTTGATTCTAAAGACTGATATTCAAGTAGTTAGTGTTGATTTCCCTAGGGTTAGAGCCCATTTTGTAGCTGGAGATTTTGTCAGCCTTCAAAATAGGAATAATAAACAGGAAAAATGCATCGTTCATTTTAAATTAAAGACGCGATTTATGTAGCTCATATATTGATATTTCTTATGCGCCTGTAATTATCACAGAAAACACTAAAACTGCATTCCCCCCTTTTTCTGTAGATTAATATCCTCTCGTGTTCACAAGCAGATGACCAGCGAACGATATGATTTTCACTTAGAAGTAATAAAATATGTAAATTTGTCTTTTTTGCATTTTTATAAGACAAAGATACTTTTATAATAGCTACAACGATATAGAAAAAGGGGGCGTTGTCTTTCTCCTACCAATCTCATAAAATAGTTATAAAGTGCACGAAAAATTAGTACTATTTTTAAATCATTAGCCTTTTTTTAATTTATACAATGTATTATTAATATATTTAAATTTTAGTTGATATGTAATGTTAAGATAAATTTTAAAGTCATAAAATATGTTAAGAATAAATTTTAAGAAAGGTTAAATAAGAACGTTAACTAAACAAGAATTATTACAGTGGTCGAAAGAAAAATTGTAATAAGAATTAAAACTTCTGCAGCTTAAATAGAATAAGAACATACTAAAAATATCAACATCGAAAAATTTTAATGCCCAAAGTCAAACAAAATTGGCTAGGAATAAATTTTTAAGGTAAATGAAGTTAAGATGTTAACTACACACAAATTATTACGTTTTTTTTTTTTTAAATCACAGAGGGCAGAAAGATAAATTATCATAAGAAATAAGAATTTGGCAGGTTAAACAGAATATGATTGATAAAAAATGCAATCGGTCAAAAATTTTTTCCCCTTAAAATCAAAGAAAATTGATACAGATTTTTTTAAAGCGATTGGTCAGACTATTTCTTAATAAGGTATTGAAATAATTAATTAAAAATAGAAATGTTGGTAAATATTAATTTTTTTCATCGAGATTATTTTAAGAATGCCCTCGAAACGGCGAATCCAGTCTCTTCTCAACATCTCTTCTTCCACATCACGTATCACAAAATTCGTAGACTGGTGGTGGTGGTGATGTTAAAGCCGTCGGGAAAGCGAATTTTTAGCTTAAATATATTTTTTAAATCCCAACTTAACATAATTTTGTTTCAAATTTGGCAATTTTGGAGAGGTATTAAGGTTGAGAAATTTGCTCTAAATATTATTAAAAATATAGATATTTATAGTGAGTGACAGCTCATGTTAGTGCATCATTTCACCCGGGGAAATAGTCTTGAATTTGATCCTAATATATTTAAAGGTAATTGGTAAATTTGAATAGAACTTAGTTCCTAACACCAATAATCGATATTCCTTGAATAAATCTTTGTTTACTTTCACGGAACTCTTTGTATTGTTCGCTGACTCGTGGAGATACGCATTGAGTCGTTCGTTGTGATTCTGCCTCTCACGTTTTCCTATGTACTATCAAACTGAGGTGTCATTTGTTATAAAGTATCTCGTATACGGCATTAAATTAGCCAGCAATATCGAAATATCAGCCCATTTGAAGGTTTAAATTTTAATCCGAAACTTAGGCATCTGAAATAAACTAATATGTAATGGGTTAGTGAAGATGAGGTGTAGACTTAAGTGAACGTAGACAGTTCTGTTTCTGTCATTATCTTTTTTTAAAAAATAACGACACAAACAGAATAATACACAAAATAATCGAATGTGTAAAGGAGAAAGATGATTTTGAGGAGGGAGAGGATGAAATTGGAGACGACTCGCAGACCACGAAAGTTACATGGAAGGAGCAGATGAAGAATTGCAAACTTTCATAACATTTGCCTAGAAATTGTTCATCTTTGACAGCACATGATGTTATGCAGCTTCACTGCATACATAGTTAATTTTTATAACTCCGGCGACAAAGTTGTAAACAGGCATACTTTTGAAGTTATATGTCATCCCACTAAGAAATTCGTAACTTTCTTATGATAATATTATGGTGATTTTAAAATGTTGCTTAATTTTTTTGAAATATAAAATTATTTGTATGTGCTTTTTATTTCAAATAATCCAAGCGATTTTTGATATTATTCATTGAATTGTGGCCGATGGATTGTAAAACTTGATCAACTGACTTCGCATGCTATTCTTTCTACAGATGGCATCACAAAACAGAAAGAAATATGTATTCAATTACCTGGAAAATTCTCTTATCCGGCATTGACGAGGTCTAGTTGTTACCGGATAAGAGAAATTCTACTGTGTTTGGCATAAAAAGGCTCCAAGTAAATCCAATAATTGAAATCGGAATTTTTTCTTCGGTTGCTTGTGATTTCAATTAAAACCTCTTGTTAGAGTAGTAAATGTTTTTATATGTAAGTGGGGTCACGAAAATATTTTTCCGCAAAAAAAAAAAAAAAAAAAAAAAAAAAATGTCGCGAGTAGAAAAGGCTATGAAGAGAACAATAAAGAGACTAGATGAAATGATTTTCATATACAATAAATGCTGTATTCGTGAAAAAATGGTTGGCAGACAAAAAGTAGCAAGAAGCAAATATGCATCTGCTAAAATCGCAGAACGAAAATTTTGCTTTTGCATAAGAAACCATTAACAATTGAATCGAATTTATTTTTGAAAATAAGTGTTACATAAATTTCTGTTTTAAGGATTTTGTTGAATTGCAACTATTTTTTTTTCTTCCTTTAATAGTTAGTTTAATCGCGTATAAAGAGAAACCACGCTTCATTTTGTTAACACCTCATTTGGTTCAAAATATTACGCAACTTAATTAAGAACGTTAAAAAAATTTTGCTGTATAGACTGTTGTCATTTTGCCGTAGCCATTAATGAAATGAGCTGACAATATTATCAGAATCGTTGATATCTAAAATATGCCCGATTGCCCTTTAACTCTTTGACGTCAAAGTTCCCTCAACATGATACATCCTGTTTTGGAAAATGCGTTGTCGATTTGATCCAATTAAGAGTCCAGTTCTCTTGAAAATTCTATTCAATTGTTATTTTAAACAATAAAGTGAGTGATTTTATTGTGGTTACAAAGTTTTAAAAAAACCGATAATTCAATACTCCAGTCTGACTCTCCAGAAGATGTCAAGGGCCTAACTAAAACAAGCTACTCGGAAATCAACGGAAAGTATACCCTGAAAAAGCGAGTTAGCACATTTACGAGATAATCAACCCTTTGTCAACACTAGTCACTTTTCCACCTGGTGAGTTTGCAAAATAATACTATTTTATTTTATTTGACATTAAATCCTAAGGAGAGGCAATTACGAGCCTGGACTCTTAATTATCTTGATTTGCAGCAGCGACTGATGAGCATGGAATGGCAAATCGCAAACAGTCCCCAGGAAGAGCTTGGACCCCCAGAACTTGGGTGTCCTTGTCACATCAAACTCGAGTGGGACAATGGTTACAAAGATAAGTGTCTCCACAGGCCTCCGGCGTCAGCTGCTTTAGCCACAGGAACTGAAGTCACGTGTCTTCTTCACGCTATGCGTTGAGGATCACTTTCACAGATATTAGCTCTTCATTCTGTCGTGAAAGCCTAACTGGCTTAGGGTTTGGGAGATTTAGCGATAAAGCCAGGTAGAGTGGTAGGTAAATGAAACGGTGCATACACCCTAACTGACCCACGGATGAACAGATAACAAGTAGCAAAAGAAGGTTTCCCAGGGAGGGTAATGTAAAAATGAAACAGTCTGAATTGAATTGTTTGGGGGAACAGGTATTGGGAGTAAATGCTGTGTTTCTTATATTGAGTACCTCAAATCCTCTGTTTTATATTAGATAAAGTAGACAAAATCCTCTGGATCCGGTATGGCATCAACCTGAGAATTTGTTTATAAAAGGGAAAAATTGATAGAATTTTATTTGATGCCCTTGAAAATCAATTGCTATAATATCCGAAAAATTCAGTAGTAGTTTCTGTCTAAATACGTATAATACGGAAATAAAATACAAAGGTTTTTATTGTATTTTCTTCTATCGCCAAAGTGTAGATATTTATCAAAAACAGTTCGGCCGAGCATTAGTTTACTTTTATTTTTTACTAAGCCATTTAATGTGTAATTCTTTCATATTGTTAGAAAAGTTCGATGTATTTTACAGAGTGTTTAGTATCGTGGTTCAAATTCAGATGCAACATAAGCATAAAAACAAATTGCCGTTTATTATTATAAAACTTGATATTTCTTTTCGAAAGTTTGTTGGCAAATTATAAACAGATCGACTTTTCCTCTTTGTGTGAACTTTTCTCTTAGCTCATATAAAATTGATGAAATATCCTTTACAATCGTGACCATAATTTTTTCGGTCTAGAATAATTTTTTAGAAAAGGAAGACAAGTCTTTCTATGTTATCGATTGATTCTTCTTTCTGTGTGTTTTTGCTTTATTTTGATTAATGTAGTATAATATCTTGATCAGAATGAATGTTTCTCCAAGGAAGAAAATCTTCTTTTAGATAATATTTTGTCGATTTTTTTAGCCGTCTTCTGATGTGAAATATATTCATATGAGAATTCGAAATAAGAATTGTCGTTACTTTGTTATATTCACGTTTTCATCTTTCTTTTTTTCACAATTTTAGCTTCATGCATTTTGAAGTATATAACGAACTATTCTTAGCATAATCATTTTTTCCATTATCATTCTCATGCTTGAATAAATCAGGGCTTCTTTTCGCGGGTCGCGAAACTTCTATAGGGCCTTCTTTCAGATTCTCCAAAATTTGTAAAAAGATGTAGCTAAGAAAATTATATTGAATTGAAAGGTCTCTCAAAAATTAGCGAAGTAACTATTTAAAATTGCTTCCTTTTAGTTGTAATAAATTAATGCACAATTTTTGAACATTTATTTTCGCGTTTTGGGGTCGCAGCAAAATTTTCCCATCGGCAATAGGGTCGCGAATTTTTCTTCTATCGTTAGGAAAGGGGTCGTGAGGGGGGAAAGTTCAAGAAACACTGGGGTAAATATTTTGTATCAATAACTAAGTAGAAGTTAGCGTTCCTTCAATGCAATTTTTACTTGTAAGTTTTCTCTGCTTATATGCTATGAATTATTCTCGTGCATTGATCACCCTTCGTAAGCGGGCTTCGGCCTACTACAAACTAAACTCTATGTTCAAAGCCGATACCTGTTTGCAGCTACACTTTCGAAACCCGCAAGAAAATGGGCTCAGAGCACCTGGCTAACAAGGTGGCCCTAGGCCTGTTTCTGAAATATAAAATAGAAGTTGGGGGTCTATATGGTCGCTATCTTCCGAATTCTGTTTTGCCGGCAAATTATACGAAGTGAGCGTCCGCATCCGGCCTTGAAGTGTCAGAGCCCACACACTTGTATAACGGGCGAATACTTTTCTCAAGAAGGATTGGTTGTGAACCTCTGGTCTTCTCTAAGAGCTTCGATCCATCATTTTTCGGCAGTCTAATTCTCACGATTTCTTCCCAGCATCCTAGCACTAACCACAGGCTCGAGTCTTATTTTATCCACCCTGTACTACACCTCCCTGCAGAACACAGGGTTCTAAGTTTGGCTAGTTTATCGCCTGCTCAGTATCACTTGCATCCCTATCAACAGAAATGGTTATCGGAGATGGACAGACACACCTTTCTTAGTCTAAAAATGAACATTACTAATACTTTAAGTGAAATATGTGTTTTAAGACCTGAAAAAACGTTTTACAGGTTGCTTAGTTGTTAGTAAGAAAATAATGGATTTATTTTAAATAAACAAGCTTCTGTCTCATAGTCAAATGTGAGCAACAATACATTTCTTATAACTTGTTCCAAAGCAGGACACTCTATTTAGATTATTTTCTTTCAGTCACTGAGCAATGTGATCATTCTACAATTTTCGCCAAGTAAGCTTAAGCAATTCATGCCCCAAAAACTTTAATTTGAAAAGTAAAACTATTTTTGTTTTCCATAAAATCTTTCTACAATGCGATACTGTTAAAGGAAAACAATTTGAAAAAATGTGGCATTTTATTTTTTTACAAATTTTCTAAAACACTTTTTTAACAAAAAAAAGTTCTCTTTCACATAAAACATAATAAATTTGTAAATGTCTTAGTAAGGACACGGTTCACGTATTTTTTTTATATTTTAATCACCGAAAATTTTAGAATTGAAGTAAACAAAGAAATCATGTATAGAATACCTGAAAAATGTATAATTAATACGTTAAAAATAACTTCAAACGAGAGAAATAGTTGAGAAAATAACTGAATCAATTTTTTTCTTGGGAACAATACTGTTTATTCTGTAAGCGTGAGTATTTTTAGAATTATCCAGAATATTTTCGTTAAATGCAGGTTTTCTGCTGATCCTTCGACTATGTGGTTAACTTAGAATTGCTTTTCTTGTAGCCGAAAACAATCAATAGATTAAGAAGCTATATGATTTCTAGCGATCATATTTCAATTTCATCTCGTGAAATACCAGCAAGGAAATAAACTCCCGTGCTGGTTCTTTTCAAATTATGAATAATGAGTCAAACGAGTTCTACATTGCTGTTGTGCATTTTCAGGAAACGGGAACTTCTTACTTTAAACTGCTTTTATTTATTTAGCACTCAAACCAACCCTCTTTACGACTTTAAACTGTATACGTTGATTTGAAAAAAATGATGGATAAGTGTCTATTTTATCTTGTATAGACTCTTGTAATGAAGAATCTATAAAGAAGAAGCCGCCGAAACAATAACAATACAAATTTATCATTGAGTCGAAATAGTTGAGACGAGGCATCAATTTCCTTTAATCTATAAAGTTATTTTTCCCAAGTGCAGTAGCGTGACAAAATTTCCAAGGTTCAGCAACCACTTTCTCGGTAATCGCATAATTAATTCAGGTGAACACGGCACTTTCTGATAAGGATAACACATATAAATAAATTAGCAAATGGCGGTCATTGTGCTGTTCAGCAACATCAGTTTTGATTTATTAAGCCCTATACAATACCACAGCTGCGGAATAGGTTACACTTGAGTATTCTGTTGATGGGGATTAATAGCGATGTTAAGCAAGGCATTCACAGACATTTACACAATATCTTTGCGTGATTAAAAAATGACTTATCATGATTTAAAAAACGTTGATATGAAATGTCGTGGGGTTAAAATATATGTTTTGATTTGCATACAGCTGGTTTCGCATGAATACAAAACATCAAGTTATCATATCCGGTAAATATCTTATCGCGCGTGAAAAATCTACTGTATTCGGACTGTTAATGCAGCAGTAAATTATACTATGTTTCACTTAGAAAGATTTCAAGAGATATGAAACTATTCGTGTACTGCAATAAATGAGAATGATCTTGATTTAGATCCCACTGCTTTTACGGATTAAATTTTATTTGGTTTGTGGAAAATATTAGATACCAAAATTAACAGCAAGAAGCAGTTGGAAAAGTCTTTCTATATACATCGAAAATAATTCGAGTAATTAAGTAAGAAATTAATATTTAGAAGAGATTTATTAGAAAATTTAGAAAAATCAGAGTAAAGATCTTACTTTTTGTGCCATTTATAAAAATATTTTTTCTTTATAGGTTTAATATACCGACATATAATTCTCCTTAAAGAGGTAAAAGGCCTTTAAAAATCAATCATGAAAATTCTTCATAATTTAATTCTGATTTTATGCTCCCCTGTTTCATTGGTTTCCTGATAATTTTACAAAGGAATTTTGATTAAAAATAAGACAAGGTGGTTTCTTGTTGGCTTCATTATCTGACAAATATCATGGGCCTTTGTTATGCACAGGGGTGAGAGTTCTCCACAGAGGGAACATCTTTTAAGTTATAAATTTAAGTTTCGTTATTTTTTTACTTCTGAAATTTAATGTTATATCTGAATCGATATAACCAATAAAAACTTTCTTGACATTCATTTCGTTTTTCCGAAATGTGGGATTTAGGATTAATGACATCACGCTACAATCTGGTTTTCAATATTTTCCCTGAATTTATTATTCTAGTTTCTTTTAGATTTTAATTTTCGAGATTTAGATTGCATGTTTAAATATTATATGAGTTTTCGATCACCTAAGGTTTCATTCATGTTAAAGCGATGCAAGAAAAAAAAAGAGTCAAATTTTAGCGGCAGCTCAGCTTATGTCTGTTAATACCATGGACTTAGGATTTAAAACATAACACAATTATGCGATGTTTTATATATATATAAGTTTTGACCTAAAGACAATGTGGAAGATTTTCCAAGAACCCGCAAAGAATTTTTTTATAGCTTTAAACAATGCCATGTCTTTATTAAAGTCAATAAATCTTAAGTATACGTCATGTATCATGTATGCAATATTTCTAGAAAAAGGTTGAAAGTTTTGGGATTGTTATTTATACATCCACATTTAAAGACGTGATTTCTCTTCTATAAAGGGAAAGAAAATGTAACAATTATTCTATAATTTTTTTATTTCACATTTTATTTGTTACTACAGCCTTCTTACTCTCTCAAACTGTACATTTAGTGAAATCCTCTTGTTTATTAAAGGCCGCGGTGGCCTCGTGGTAAAGTGTCGCGAAACCCGATTCCACTGAACATCCATCATGTATTGGGCCTGTTGCACGTTAAATCATACATAAGGGGTCAAACGTCCTTCCGCTGGTGTGGTGCGGAAGTTTGGAGAAGGGGGTGACAGCTCAGGTGTCGTCCTCGTCATCTGGCCGCGGTTCAAAATTAGGAGGCCTGTCCCAAAATAGCCCTTGAGTTGCTTCAAAACGGGACGTTAATATAACTAAACTAAACCTCTCGTTTATTAAGCATAGTTACTTGAAGAAGAATAGAATAAAAGCAGATTAGAATTATAGATGACAATATCAGGGAAAAGACTCAGGCAGCTTTGATTTGCTGTGGATCAATCTGATAAAAACTGAATTTTCTTCAGAAACGAAAATTAGTTGTGATAAATTAGCTGCGTCATAGCCTCAAAAGATCCATCAAAAAAGTCCAAGAACAACTACTCAAACTATATTCAATGAGCAGATTATTAAAATAGAGAAGCTTGTTCATTGCATGTTAAAAATGCAAGGAAATTCAGAAAAGTGAACACCAGGAAATAATCTTATCATGGAATTGAAAACACACATTCAGCTTTATGTGAGTTTTGATTGGTTTATGCTTTACAGAAACCCTGAAACTTGTATCCAGTATTAATAACATTACGTTACTTGAAATCTATATAAAAATGCCTCTTAGATATGGAGTTGTAATATGGAAATTTTCTTAAAGAAAAAAAAGAAATCTTACTTGTATTATTTTTAACGACATACGTTTGTATGACTTGAAATAATGACATAAATATTTATGGCTATTTTCCTGCCTTTAAAAATGTTTTGATAAAAAATATGGTGAAAAGCTCATGCTTATTTGTATTTCCTTGAGTTGAATATTAAGATGGAGAAAAAGGAAAGCTTTTTATAAGATGTTGCGCACTTACCGATTCCGAACAAATTGATAATACAAGAGAAGGTCGCTACAATTTTATCATTCTTTCCCATCAATAATTTTGTTTATGTTTTGTTGTTTCTGATTTCATTTTGAATGTATTCTGTACCATCACGACCTAACAACAACAACTGGTACTACTCAAATATCCACTATCCAACACTTTTTTCATATGCATTTCGTTAGATCCAATCCAGGAGGGAGAGAAAGTATCATTTTTTTGGCTCTCATCATTTCGCTGTTTCTTTTCTCTAGCCAATTTTTTCCTAGCAGAAGTATAATCCAATCGAATTATACTTGGGAACAATTTTTCTCTCCTTATTTAGTTCTTTGGCGAAACCTTTCTTTAATATTGGCGAGAGAAAGCTTTCATCAAGCGGTAACCCGCGTGCTTCCTAACATCTCACAGCATCATTGGAAAAAAAAGAGGGGAGTTAGGTCACCACATGAAGACTGGGGATAGAATAAGGGCACAGACGTCACCAACATGAAGGATCACTTCTATACCTACCCTTGTAACTACTCGCCTCAACGCTCTGTGAGTGTTTACAAGCTTCCATTTTATTCGTCCACACACCGACCATCCGCACTCCTATCATTATCACTGGTGTAAAAAGACTAGAATGAGCGATGTGCTTTCATGTGAGGTTCTTGAGGAATTATTCCTGTCTTTGTTTAAATCCCAATTGCATGGTGTCTCCTCATCTCCAATAATTGATATGATATCTTGGGCTTCACCTGGTTTTTCTATCTGCATTCATTTGCTTCCCCTCCGTTATTATTGTTTCTATTTGGATATAATAGTTGGGATTATTACGGGTTATTATGATAATTCTTCCAGTTTCATGTTCATTGGAGGGATGGTGGTTACCGTATGAAATAAATAAGTAAATAATAAAGTGAGTAAATAATAATAAAAAAAAGATTGAGACTGTCTCGTTGCTCTACCACGGATTCGGGATCGTATGTGGATACTTGTAATGATTTCACTTGGAAAAAAATTACAGGGAGTTAAGACGCATAAGAAATTAGTTGCAGTAATTATACCTCGGAAATCTGAAAGGAGGTATAAAAATTGCAGCGGAATGATCTCTAGATTTTTCATAGCGTGTAACTTATAAATAATAGCAATGATTATGCTCCGTATCTTCTACATTCATCGCATTTAAATACTGTAGTTTTTACAATTACATCTAATTGAGGCGGTGTGGTCCTTTTGATTATAAAACGAAAATGATGGTGCAAATTGTAAGCGAGGAGTTTGTTGACTTGTGAAGTATCAATTAAAGGTATCAAAAAACTCTTCGAACTCTGAAATGTTATAAATCATTCAAGAAGGAATTATAATGGAGCAAACATTGTACTACATCCCGGAAAAGAATACTAAGTCTTGAAAATTTGCATAGAATTAAGAATTCAATAACGGGGGGAAATGTGAGGCACATGCATGGCTATATACGAGGTTGATAGTGTAATCAACACATGAGAAGATAAGAATGAGTCCGATTATTGAATTCACGACATAGTTTCGATTTAGGTATAAAATATCATTTGAATCAGTTATATGTTAATATTATTAATAATCGAAGAGGAACCTCGAATGGTTTCCTGTTGAATGTTATCGTAATACACCCTTTCGATATAAATAGAAGAGGTTGCACACAGGAAAACATGGAATGTATCAGTTATCCACACCGAAGACAGAGGAACCTTATAGTCTCAAATACTGGCTTGTCTATAGTCAAAGACAAATCAGATTACAGTACTAAGAAAGCTATGTAAAACGTATCATTGCGCCTAGTTACATAATCTAGAACATGATCCTAGTATATTTAAAAATAATTGTTTTACTTGATCAGAATTTAATTTTCAACACCAATGACCAATTATCCGTGTAATAAAACTCTGTATTTAAAACAAAATCTGTTTAATTTCACAGAGTAAGGCTACTTGCACACACACCGATTTTTGTCTGTCGGCTTGAAAACGGTCTACTTTTGCAGGCGATGCTTTCCCTGCACACACACCGATTCGTGTCCGGTCGGGGGAAAAATGATTAAAAAACGGGAGTAGCTGGTTCCCAATTCTACCGCGGCAGTTATTCAATATAGTCAATTAAATACAAATGGAAACATTTTACTTACTGAACTAATCTATTAGAACTAATAACAACTAAATTATTTTATAATCATTGAAAATGAAAACTCTCCATTCAGTCTAATCACTGAAATGACAGCTTCGTGAGTTGTTTTTTTAAAATAAAGAATGGTTTCTTCCTTAGGCCTGTTAATTCTAATGGACTGGTCCTTATACATCTGGAATTCATTAAAAAATAGTCTATCTAAATTAGGATTTAACATCTATTTGGATGGAAATGAATTTTGAGAGTTTCTAGAATAATTATGATTATCTTGATATTAAATAAAAAAGAATTAACAAAATTTTCAATAATACCATGAGAGTATCATACTAAAAATATTCTAAATCAATGCATGGGAATTACAGCTAAACAGAAAGTATTAAAACATTAAATATTAAGTTAGTGAAAACAATGAAAACTACTCCCTTTCCGTATTGATTACCTTTCCATTTTCAGGTGCTAAGTTTTATAAAATGTTAATAATTTAATTTCTGATTATCGTTCTAGTAGAATAAAAAGAGTTTTGGGATTACATTAAAAAATAAAAGTGAAATGAATTGTGATATTCGACCGAATACGTAGGCGGATGTCTTACAATTGACAACCAAATTATAATGTATTATCATTAAAAATACTTGGTGACAATAATCTAACAATGTGAAAAGTAATCACTTCAACATTCGAAAGAATCTGAATTTTCATTCATTATGTAAATAAATCAAAACTAAAAAAAGTGTGAAATCGTCAAATTTATATTTGTTTTCAGAGCTGTCGGAAAGGGAAATTGTTTCGAGAATTATTCTCATTTCATTAGTGATTTAAGTTACATTAAAATGCATCAGAAAATTATGTCAAACTTAGAAATACTATCTTCAACGAATTGCAATTATTCATCAGACATTAATTAAGCTAATTAAAAATAAATAATGCGTTGTATTCACACAAATAAATAATAAATTCTATATTAATTTTTTAAAACAGAATGTAATTAAAAATAGAAATACAAATATGGAATGCATGCGAAATCAATTATATTATTTAAACACATAATTACTGAATAGTTGAAATATTAAAAATGCATATGCATATTTTTAGAGACCCCAAATGTTTAATCGCGAGTTTTTATAAAATCTTAATACGCCACTGAGAATAATGAATTTCAACTATCCGTTAAAAAATTTCTCAATTTATAAATAATTTCCTAATTATTATATTAATAATATAAATGAAGATTTTTAAAAGTTCAGTGGAATGCTTAAGAGAACCCACACCCCTGTCTAGAGAAGAAAATTTAATATTATTAGTAAAAGATATTGTCCAATAATTTTTAAAAAATATAACTGCTTTTTTGAAAAGAAAGAGAAGGAAGCACGAGACCGCCGGCCGAAAATCGGTGCTTGTGCAAGCGCCAGTAGGTTTACATATGTCAATGGAGGCGCCCCCCCCGCGCGGCGGGGGGGGGCGGGGAAACGCAGTGGCAATTCTCGACAGCTGATCGACTTTTTGCAGGCGTCGGTACCTGTGCAAGCTCCAACTGTTCTCTATACACCACTAATGGAATGTTGCCGACCGGTTTCAAATCGGTCGACACGAATCGATGTGAGCGCAAGTGGCCTTTTTCCTACAGCCCTACATCATGTAGGAACATGTACTATTATGTCATTCACTGATCGCTTCTAACTTTTTTTGCACTCTCAACCTGAATTTTTATTGACTATAGACTCGATTAGTGTCATGATTTAAGAAGAAACTAATTTAATTGAAAGAGATAAGGCAATTTTTTATTTATTTAAAACTTTCTTTCGGTTTATATTGGGCTTCGGCTTTTCAATATTCAGTATTTGTCGGGCATTGCAATATAGTATTAATGTTATCTTTATAAGATATCCGTTAATTTTTGTTTTTACAATCTATCAAATGATGTTATTTTTGTCTTCAACGACAGGTAAGAGTTGTAGAATTGTTCACGAAAAAATAATATAAACAGTACAGACTTTTTTTTACTGTCAAATATTAGCCTGAAAACATGAACCTTGTGTATTTTATGGCACACATTTAATTATCCTTATTTTGCATTAAAGTGGAGGAAATCTTGACTTTTACCAGCACTTAAAATATTTATATTGATAATGAAATCTGTCAACTTTGATATGATTCTCTGATTTATGGAGAGTACATTTAACCGAAATCATTGAAAAATATATTTAATAAAAAGCTGGTGCTTATTGTAGACTATATAGAAACTGCGACTACGAAATTAGGTGCTGAAGGAACCAAGAAAGAAATTCCACAATCTACTATAAATTTCTGCTCCTCGTTACAAATACTAATGTTTCGATATTAACTTACTCAGTCTCGAGAGAATCTTTGAATCATAAAAATCAAAATTTTATTTAAAAATTAAAAAGAAAAAGATTTCCAGAATTTTTTTGAGAAAATCAGAGTCTCCTATAAAAGACCTATGGACTTATGCTGTATCAAGAAAGAAAATAAAATTTATTTTATCTATTTATTACTTTTTGAAAATCTAGAAGCATTTCAAGTAACATGGGGGAGATTTAAAAAAGTGTTGTTTAAGGTCTCTCACAGGTGATACCAAGACCGAGAGGGTTAATGAACCATTCTTCTTACACGAAGGCTTATCAAAAAGTAAGAATTTCAGAATTTTAAATATACAATGAAGAAAGTGTAGTATATATGAAGGTGCATGTGTACCTTATTTTCCTACACAATTTCCTTGTTCATTGAGGCATTCATCATACCGGTAGATGAATGCATCTAAGCCTTGGTAGTAGAAAGATGTCCTGATGGCGAAGCCAATTGTTGACAATTGTTTAACGTCATCAACTGAGTTCAAAATATTGTGTTTGAAGATGTTTTTTAAGCTCGGAGAATAAATGAAAGTTAAAAGGGGACAAATCAGGGCTATATGGAGGGCGTGGCAGAATTGCCCAGTGTAGGAATCCAAGAGATTTTGCGTGGTACACAAAATAGGAATAAATAAATGTTAGAAGGGGCCAAATCAGGGCTATATGGAGGATGTGGCAGAATTTCTCAGTGCTAGGAATCCAAGAAATTTTACGTGGCACAAAAGCGGGGGGGCCGGGGGGGGGGGGGGGGGGGGTTGGGGCTTGGACCATTCTCTCAGTTCGCTATTTTAAAGGACGTCAAATGTGTATCCATTAATTGTTCTAGACAGAATAAATTATGCAGGAACTTTAACTCCTATGAAACCCAATCGCCATCTATTCGCGAAGATAAAAGCAATACATTTTATGGAAAAAAAATAAGAAACCTTACTTTCTGATATACCTTCGTATTTAAGTAACAATATTTCATTGGACCGAATTAAATACGTCTTTTACGGATTCATATGCAATGTGATTCTATAGAAAGGGTGACGCAGAACCAAATACATGGCAAGAAATCCAGTTGAAACGAAATTCTTCACGCAGCATGATGAAGAATATTATATCAATGAGATGTAATACAAAGACTCGTTTGATGAACATTTGATTTAATGGGTGAACATGTAAATGATAAAAATTAATATGCAAGCAATGAATAGCCGGATCTGTTTCGTAGTGGAACCGAGTATAAAAAAGGTATACGAAAGGATTAATTAGTGTTTTGGAGAAATATATTTCCAGAGATTTGTGAGTTGCCTATTTTTCTGTCGTGTATAAACTAGGCTTCATCGTTCCCATTAGAAACGGTGACGGAATTTTCTAGAAACTGGGCCTCGAAGCTACAGGAAATTGAATAACGAAATGAAATCATGTTTTTGGATTAGTTTTTTAATAGCAGAAATCGGTATCAAGAAAGAATTTGATGACTTTGAGCAAGGAATCCTTGCTTCGTCGTCATGTTTAACGTGACTCCAGCATTGAAACAACAACTTGGGCCAGAAGCGGTGAATCGGGGGGGGGGGGGGCCAAGGGGGCAGCCTCCCCCTACTTTTTGCTGGAAAAATTAATTTTTTATTTCATTTTAGCTGCCTAAAACTAAGAATTATTAAAAAGCAATAGTGTCCGGTAAAATCAGCAAAGTTTGTAGTAAATTTTTAAATTTTGTTGTCTACCTCTATACTCCCGGATACTTTCAGATGTCTATAAATTTGTTTTCCCCCTACTATTCCAACCCAATCGCCGCCACTGACTTGGACAGATGTGTACAAGACAAGAATACATTCAGGCAGAGAGCAAAATCTTTCATGTCCAAAGTAATGAACAACGGCAAGAGCGATTGCCCAAATAAAGGACAAGATCCAAGTGGACTTGTCGTCACAATTGACGAATTGGTTCCAGGACGAGTCCCTCTTCGGAGTGAATTCTAATTACGTATTTTTGACAAGTGCATCATTCAGTGTGGGGATTTGGAATTTCCATTTGAATCTGATAACTCAGGGGAAATCCTTTCAATCACTGCATTTATGTACAACTTTTACGAACATTACAAAATTTTCAAAAATTAAAACCATTGGAATACAGGGTAACAAAAAACTATAGGGATCACTTTTGTGGTTATCTACCAGTAAAGTTATAAAACCTTTTTACATATGCAGCATACAGATCGAAAACTCTGCTATTAGACTTTCGATTGCAATACTGTTCGATAAAATCACAATAATGCCTTTGAAGAAATTTGACCAAATGCTGATTGGTCAAGTACAAGCACTTTTAGAACTTCGATGGAGCCACGGGATTATACAAACCCATTTTAAAAAGAAAGGTATTGCGATTTCACTCAGCCATATCAGCCGCATCAAGAACTCAAAACTCGGATCGACGAAAAATGATTCTAAATCAATTAAAAATGGACGGCAAAGCAAATTGAAGAAATCAGATTTGCAGAGGCTTGAGAAGATGGCATCGAAACCGGATCCACCAACACAGGCAAGCATGGCTAAAGCTCTTAACCTAAGCTAGCAAGTTGTAAGCTATCAACTAAAACATATGTTAAAGAAAAAATGCCAATAAAAAACCTAAATGTCATCACTTGAATGAGAGATCGGTGAGGATTAGGAGGCAACGTTCATGGCCACTCTACAAGCTTCTCCGTAAGGACAGATGACGAAAGTTGATGAAGCTTGGATCTATCTATCCGATACCAATGCTAAATCTAAAGTTCAATATCTTATCCGTGACCAGAACAGACGAGACTTGACTCTGTCAACCAAGGTGCCTCATCTCAAAGACATAATGGTTTGGATGGGCATTTCCGCCAATGGTGTTACCAAACCACGGTTTGTGCAACCTGGGGCCAAAATAAATTCTAAGTATTACATACAGAAGATATTAAAGCCCTTTCTTAAGGATGATTATTGCAGATTGTACTCAAATGGTGATGCTGTTTTCCATCAGGATTCCGCCCCATCGCATGCATCTAGGGTCACCCAGAAATTCCTCACGGATCAGCAAGTGCAATTCCTGAAGCCACAACAATGGATGCCAAACAGTCTTGATGCTATGCTACACCATGTGACTATTTCCTATGGGGACATCTGAAAAACAAACTGAATAAGCGAAGAGTTTCTACGCTGAGGTGCCTTCAAAAGGCTATTAGAAAAGAGGTGAAGAAAATCCCCCAGAAATGATTTTGCGGGCTTTGAAATCATGGCCGAAGCGTTGTAGACAAAATCTATTATGCTGAATGTCGACATATTGAGAAGCATCGCTGAATTTGTGTAATAACTTTTCGAAATAAAAACCTTCAAAAATGATCCCTATACTTTTTTGTTACCCTGTATTTGGGATTCCTAATTGTCACAAAACCGATAAATCGGGATAGAAGCTATATTCGGATCGACAAAATGCAAAAATCTGAAGATTGGGATCTTTTACACCTTTTTAAGTTTATTTTAATTCTAGTAACAAATTTCAACTTCAAGAAAGCTTTGAATGACCTTGAGCAAGGCCGATAAGAAAAGGTGGAACAGATGAAATATTCCATGATTCGACGGTATTAACTATCGAGGATATGCTTACTGCTGAAAGGACCTGCAATATCATAAACAGACATTTGAGTAGCCAGAATTCAGGCTTCCAGAATAAAATACCTCCTTTCGAAACTTATTGACATCTGATAGCAGAGTTAACGGATATAATGAACAAAATGAACTGGGAGTTTTTATTATATGAATTAAACCCACGATCGGTTCCTTCTTAGACGAGAATCCTATCGAAGTAACGGCTCGTCCATTATGAGTGCAGAGTTGCAGCACCCCTAAAATTATATTTAAAACCTGTATTTTTGTTTTTAGTCCACACTTCGTTGTTTTTTTTGACACTGAGAATTCGATGATTAACAAAAATAAAAAAAAGTAAATAAATAAAAACATAAAAAAACGATGGGAGGGAAAAAGACAGAAAACGGGTGAACATGTATTAAGAGAGGCATAGGGTGGGGGCTGCATACCAAATAGCGCTAAAAAGTATTAGAATTTGCTCATTGCGCATAGCTGAGTGACAAATCGGAAGGTGAAAATCGACGTTTTTCGATTTGAAATTAACCAAACCTCTAATGAAATTTTCGCAGCTCCACTTTTCCATTCGGTCAACTAAGGGGTTTTTTCTTTTTCGTCTTTGCTGTCTTGGTTTATTTTTCTTCGTATTTTCTCGATTGCATTTTTTTTTGGTTTAAGTTTCGCTTTCATTTTACCTTTACAGAAACGCATCTGGTTTAATACATATTTTTTTCTTTTGTTAGGAGGCACTCTGGAATTCTGGTTATAAAAATTAAAAATTTTGGTCTATTGAGAACTAAAGTTGCTTTTAAAAAATGGATTTCAGCTGTATTCTCTTGAGAAATAATTTTGCAGCACTGCAGCTGCCTATCGAGAAATTCAAACATATCTGAAGATTTCCTGGTAATTCTGGTCCTGCTTATGTGGCGTGAAAATATGGAGTGGAGTTGCCCGCTCAAGTACGAGGACGATACTTGAGATAGCTCTCGTCATTAAATCATATATGGAAATTACAAAAGTCCGTACCCAAAAAGTCCTTGTGTAGTTTCAAAACTTCACGCTGATCTAACTAAACGAACATCTGGTATTCCCGAAAATTTTGCAACTAGTTTAGCAATGGCTATACAACAGTTGTGATCTAGGAGGTTCATCAATAGTCATTGCTTTGATAATCTGTTCTCCAAGGTATTCTTTTTTGGATATCTGACGAGATGTGTGAGGCAATGGGTCCAACATTCACAAATCTTTTAAAGCAAAATTTTTTTTATGTTTTATATCTGTATTTGTTTTGCTCCTATAATTGACATAAACAGGAATACAGAGGTTTTTATTTAACATGACAACCAGAAATGAAACCGGAAACTGGATATTTTTCACTGTTCTTAACTAAATTCAACGTAGCCCTAATTACGAATTAAATTACAATACACCCTTTGAACAAGTTACGTCAATTTGAAATAGTTTTCGAAGTATTTTATACTGGGAAGACTGTCAACGACATTTGTTTCTGGAACTAACCAAAAGTCAATGTTTTTATTCTATCTGCCTGGTTGTTTTATCATCGTATTTTAATTGGTTTTTCGTGAATACTGTTAAGTTTCAAATGTGATTTTTATCTGCTTTCTAGAGGAAACAGTTTTTATCAGATTTGAAAAGCTGAAATTTAACGGTGATCGTTATACATCTAGGAAATCTGCAACGCTTACTCACAAGGGCAGATTAAGCATGTTGGGGACCCCTGACGCTGGAATTCTCGGCGCCCTCCAGAGGAGTCCCTTTGGAAAATACCCCCCAGGGCAAATACGAAAATTGTGCATCCTTTTTCAGAAATTTTGCACCTATACTTTATGTTGCGAATTACGTGTTACTTAAATTAGTGAATTCTTATTACGTGACACTTGTAATTGTTTGGGAGGAATTGGAAGGCTTTTATAAAGCCCAAACTTTATGAACCATCTGAAAAACTCTATTCGAATTACGTGATATTTTTGGTCTTTTGAGATTTTTACGGCTTTTAACTCTTTAATCCCGAAGCGACTTTTATCTTCTAGCTGAATTGGACTCTCCCAACCTGGGTGGTCATTTACCCTACCCTCTGCTATAACCTCCCCTTAAGGCCCACGGAAATGTGCTGTGGCTGGCAAGGATAATGGACCCCCTACCGTGCTTATCTCCTAAGCGATCTCAGAACCTCATCTCCCTCAAAAGAAACCAACCGCCTCAGACCGGCTTTCGTCGCTGATAAAGGGAAATTTTTAAACCGCCCGGGACCGCCTCGCTCGGTGTGAGAGGGTTAAACGTCGTACACCAGTGTTGATGTTTAAGGGGAAAGCCTAGTGCACATTACCTTTAATCCACCCCTGCTTACGCAAGACATTTTGACTTGCAGTGAAGAAAAAATGCATAACTCTCAAGAACGATTGAAAGATGCTGAGGTTGAAAAAAGAATAATTGACTGTTTTTAGAATTTTAGTGCTTGTAAAAGTGTTTTAATGATTTTATGCTGCTAAGTATGCTTTACTAATAGGTTGAGGATTCTGATTTTGGTACTTATGTTCGAACCTCTGTTTTCACAGCAAGACTTATTTTTCTTAAAGAATTCTCCTTGTTTAAAAAACAAAAAGATTTAATAAGACAAATATCCAATTTTGCTTGCACTCTTAGTTTAGTTTAGTTTAATTAGGTTAAAGTTCCATTTTTAAACTACATGAGAGTTACTTTACGACGGTCCTCCTAATTTTTAATTTTGGTCAGATGACGGTATATACTCTAATATTTATTAGAAATGGCTTTATTGTCTTGAAAAAATTTGAACGACGTTGAAGATTCTGTCTTTTTTTCGAAAGCAGCTTTCCTCCTTTGTTCTTCCATGTTGGTTGCAGAAAACTGGATGAAAAAAAAGTTTGCCTCTGAAATTGAAGAAACTTCTAGTCCTAGAACTGCTATTAAATGTAATGCATAAGAACTAACAACTGCCAACAAAGATGATATTCCAAGCCGAAAGAGGTTATGAATGATATTTATAATTTGAATAGAAAAGTACTTTATATTGACGTTATGTCTTAAATTTGCAAATATGACTCACTAGAAGCCTAGTGTGCAGATCACAAAAGTGCGTTATGCAACTTGGACATCGTTGGCGATTACCGAATATTTGAATGCTCTGAGAGTTCTTGTGAACTAATTCTTTCAGAATATAGATTTCAGAGAGATATGGAATTGGAAATTTTAAAAGTTATGATGAAGCGAAAGATATTTATGGAATATATATATATATATATATATATATATATATATATATAAAAGAAATTAGAAATTTGTTATGAAATTAGAATGCATTGGACATATTGAAGAGTGGGTAGGTACTTATTTAAAAAGTTAAAATTTACAAATAGAACACTTGTCGCCAGGTAAAGTTTTACTTATAACTTATTAACAAATTACAAAAATAGTGCGACATTGCAATTAGAATTAATGCTGGTAATTTACTGAAGATGCAAAGCGCAACAATCGCTGCATTCGTTCATTAATGTCCGAGTGATAAAAACACAATGAACTCACTAGTTGTGTCCAAAGGCAAAAGACAGCTGGTGCAAGTGCCAGCGTGAACATTCTTTATGAAAACGTAACAAAGAATCTAGTACAGGTCTTAAATGGAATGTTATAACATATTAGAGCGTTCCTAATTGAAGTTTTTTCTTGTTGATTTCTTTTTCATATCTTTCCATGGAAAAAATTCAAAACGTAAATGAAAGCTTCAATAATTTTTTTTTGTTGAAAATTCAACCTACAAACAAATTTGTCGCATTGGTATACGTTTAGACATATCCTTAGCAGTAATATCCTACAATGATGATTTTTATTGAGTATTAGCTGCATTTTAAGAATTTTTTATTAATCCAGGCTATTATACACTTAAACGGTAGAGGAGCTTCGACAATGAGAGCATCGTTACTACATAGAAATTGCCTTTGGCAGCAATAAAAGTAAATAGAAAAATTACTGGCTGATATACGGACAAAAAGTATTAAGACAGAAAGCAAAGACGGTGTACCCCACAAAAATAGGACTTCTAAATATCTTTAAGTGAATATCTTTCTAGTAAATTATAACTTAAAAGAACAGAAATAATTTGATGAAATTTTATAGACTGTTGTATCATTTAAGGCTCCCAGTGTTTTCGTTTTATCAAGATAGCACTGGGCTACACGGTATCACTTCAAATATTCATACTTTGAACGTTTTTGTGTCTACAGCACCTTTCTTTGACCAAACAATCTACCAATTGACGTCCTTTTTCTTTTTTTGAGAAGCCATCTGCGAAAATTGACTAATTTGTCCTCTTATTAAAAGCTGTTTGACGATAAATGATCAGAAGATTGTATGTGAAGATTTTAAATCTATTTTGTGTCTAATAACAATATTCATAATAATCTTAAGTAAGCTGCTATCATTCTCACCTTCCCAAATTATATAACTACTTTTACCAATGAACCATTCAATGGTTTAAAATACATTTGATTTCTTTTGCTGTAAGTGTGTTAAGATATTTCGTTTTATTAGAAAGATTCATTCTTGGGAGGTAGATTTTTTAACAGATTATAATAAGTGTAATATTTTAATGTAAACGGTCTTGATTTAAAATGTGTTTCTTCCATTCGTATCCATAAATTGGACAAAAAATTTCTTACCTTCCGGTTATTCAAATGAATTTGGAATATCATTAAATAAACGTACTTGAGAATATTTACAGAAAAATAACAGTTTTTATTCCTTTTGAAAATCTTTAATTGACAATTCAATCACATAGAAATGATCCAAGCATCTTGGGGCAGAACTATCGAGCTATTCTAAGGTTTTTAGAGAGGGGAATGAAGATAAAAACTCACCTTTGCATGCGTTTCAAGTAATATTCCAATTATTATATTATTAATATTCACAAATAGAAGTAATTACGTCAGAGAAATACTCCAAATTGTCCAAGATTATTTGTTTGATGGGTATCAAGCACGTACTAACCATTTGATTTATACCTAAAGATAATTTTTCTGAACGTGCGAGACTTACAAAGCATATTCTTCCTTTTCTGTGTAAAGTAGCTGTACTTTCAATCACGTTGTCCTCACCTATCATTTTTAATTCTGTAATGGGTCTTGCTTCTTGGCGTTTAGCCATTCGAAATATGTAACAGTTCCTCGGAACGTACCATAATTCTGACTCCTAGCTTGTCCACGAGCCGTTCTTACGATGTCAAACCTCCGCTACGAATTTAATTTTGGCCAGAGTACCAAATATCAAATAGATAATCAAGGGATTTTTAACATGCCGTATAATAATTTGATATTGGTGCTGACGATTCCTGGCATTTCTCATCGACTTTGGTTTGACTTAGACCAGAACATTCTTTCGCCACCATCGAAAGCGGCATTGCCTATTCATCTTACATAAGCTCAGTTTCCAGATAACTCTCATGTCATTTTGGTGAGAAAGCAGCAATCCAATCATTCAACATTCGTATCATCTTGATTATTCGATAATTTTCATGTCATTCTCTTGTGCCAACCTTCTTATCTATTTCATCTAACATGTCCTCATGCTACATTCGTTTCCCCTAAGTAACTTAGGGAAGAAAATATTGACAAGAAATGAAATTAAATAGAAGCTTCCTATAGAAAAGTTCATCTAGTCCTGTGCTAGTCTCCCGTCAGCACAGGGTTTCGTAAAGTTTGGCTTAAGAATGCTTCTATTTAACTTTATAAATATTAATAAACAAGAATAATTAAAAAGACCATTTTATGTTCTATTAAATTTTTCCAAATAACTATATTCAGCAATTTTTTTTATCTATCATTAACTCTTCATATGTCCAATTTATTTAGCAAAAGTTATCAAAGGATGGTAAAGAACACATGGAATTTTTCCGCACAGTGCTATTGATTATTGAAATCAATAAAATCATGTTGCTTCATTTTTTTTCTTCTTTCTTTTCGCCATCATCACAGTTCTCTAATTTATCTCTATTATCAGGCATATTTAAACGGTGAGACACGACTGAAAACGGGTTCCCTCAAAACTGTTAATTAGCCATTAAAATAAATAAAAAATAGCATAGAATTTCAATGAAATTTATTTTTGAACCTTGGAAATAAACGTGAATTTTTGTATAATATTACATGGCATTAATCTTTTTTACTGTACTGATTTTTCAATTCTGTACGTAAAGATTTCTCTCTTACCATTCTTTGTAATTATCGCAGTTTTAAACTACTATTCTTTTTCTTAGCAATAACAATCAGCGACATTCACCATAGAGATAATTCGTCAGTTTTTCCTTTTAAGGTGGAAAAAATGAATATACTATTCGTATCCAAATAACTTATTTTGTAGAATTTTAGCCCTATTCTGTTACGATAAAAATTATAAAGAGAAGGGTAACTCAAGTTTTTCTCCCACAGATATCCATACCTTTGAAATGCAAGCAAAATAATTTCATTCAAAAAATTCTTTATATATGTTGGAAATCTTGTTCTTCGAAAAGTATGAAAGAGATTTTTGATTAAACCTTTTGTGTTAATCATTTAAGTAAGGTTATCTAAAGCTTCTGAATCAGAAAAGGTAGTTGAATGATCAATTCTGCCTAGATGAATAAATAATACATTTCATTTTAGCGCTGAAATCATTTAGATTTTAGAACTGGAAGCATCAAAATAGCAATCTCATATCACTCTTAGTTTTAATTGAAGATGCAGTATCGAATGGGAATAAATGAATTTATTATAAATTTCTAGTTTAAATGATGAAGGTTAAAATAAAGATAGGCTAATTAACTTAAAAACTAAAAAACCAAATATCTAAAAAAATTCTCCTCTAGTTAACTGTTATCACAGGATAATTCTATTAAAGTTTAGATGCAGTTTAAAACAAGATTAAAAAATCAACAAATAAGGACAAAAGGATTATCTACGACCGTATAAAATAAAATTATTTAAACTTCCTTAAATCCATGAAAGCTTTGCATGGATTTTTATAAAAAGGAAGTGTTATTGATTTAATGTAAACCTTTTTCGATTAGGAAATTTTTGTTTCCATTTCTTGATAACTTGTATTTTCAGGTGAAAATTTAAATTGATTCATATTTTCATAACTGTATCTAAATTATACGCCCAGAAGGCAATAAATATCATGCAAAATAGGAAATTGTTACTTTCTCATGCTACACATTTCAAACAATTTTTGAGAAGTTTCTTGAATTTTACAAGGTAGTTTCCTTATTTTGTGTTATTTTACTTCCTCAGTAATAAATGGGATTCTACATAATTAATACTAAGTTTAAGTATATTTTTTTATTTTAAGTGTTGGTAGACAGAATAGTACGCTTTAAATCATTATGTCAAACATTCTTAAAATTAAAAAAAAATATTAGATTAAAAAATATACAAATATGGAATCATTTTTAATAAGAACGATATTTCTTTGCTGTGTATGGCTATAAATTCACCTTTTTATTATTGTATTACATCAAATACATATTTTAGTGGCTTCTCGTATATAAAACCGATCTAGTTATTTCTTAGATGCGTTTTGTGATGCATCATTCTTTAACAATTTTCTCGTACATTGCACATAATTCCTCAATAATTCTGCATGAATGAACGGCATTTTGTACCTTCATGTGCACACTGTGTCTTTAAGTGCTTTGAAGCCGTCTTCATGAATCACGGTCGCTTATTCACTTTCCAGCATGGTAGTCTGGAGCGCATTCCAATTTGTCAAACAACTGCGTCCCAGAAGCCACTTTCTGGCGCTAAATGGATCGCATTTACACCCGAGGTCTCGTTAAAAGATAATAATAAACAGCTAATAGTCGGCCATCACGACTGACATCAGTGACCCTCAATCATTAATAATCCTGGTCGAATCTCCTACCATGGATACCCTGGAAGGTCGACAAGGGATGTCTAATACTCGATTTGACGAAGAAGATTTATCATTCGCCGGCTCACAGGGTGATAAATTTGATGTTTGTGGGGATGGAAGTGAAAGATTTTTTTTCAGCCCCCCAATATCCCCACTAGATTATCTCGCTTTCTTACTCGAACAGCCCCTTTCAAATAAACTATGAAATAGGGAGTAAATAATTGAATAACCACGTGAAGGAAAAACTTTTACAAGGTTATTGAAATGTGCAGCGCATTAAAACGATTGATTGCTTGTTGAACTGAAGAATATAGGATTCTATTTAACTAAAAAGGGCGATTCATTTACTTTTAACGATGGGCCCATCGAATCGTTGAAAGTGTTAATGATTTTATATAAACATGAATATTAACTGGTTTGCCAGGAATGTCTTTCTTTCCTCTTAATTATCAACTTCTATAAGTGTAGTATTTTAGGTGAACTTTTTTTCATATTTGAATAAAAATTACTGTTTAACTGTATCATTAATATACGAGAATATTGGTGTTTATTCTCATTCGTTATCAAATATGTTTTGTTTAATAAAGCATGACTTGCAGCATAAAATTTTAGTGTTAATAAATGAGAATCTTACTTTTACCTCCTTAACTGTATACTTTTATCATTTATCTAATAGATGAACCCCCTCTATTTGCAGGATCCGTTGTCGTATTAATTCAGCTACATGTCCATAACACTTGGATGTCCGGTCATTTTGGTATCCAGTTATAACGTCTATTAATTTTATCTTAATTTTAGCTTGAAAGTTTTAAAATGACTTAATTCGATACACGAGTGGAGCACGAGCAAAACTGTTGAGGGGTTAATAATGAATTGTATTTTTATTGTTAAGAGCATTCAGGTTGCTAAAATCAATGCGTAAAGTTGCAATTGTTTTACGGTTCGTTTGTTCGAAATGTTATATGTATGCTTTTATATACGTGGCAGGTCTGGGGTTTTCATTGAAGGATGTTAGTGATGAGATGCAAAGACAGTTCCAATGCGACCTAGAGCAAAATGAAGGCAAGCCTTGAAAATTTTATTCAGTGCTTTGAAAACAACTTGTAGAGTTCAAAGGTGACGGCCAGATAATCTTGATATTGTTTTTTTAATGAAATTTAACATGCAGTTTAGACACCAGATAGACACTTACATCCTTCAACTAAACACAAACAGGTTTTGCCAGTAAAATATGCATAATAATTGACTCGAATTGTGTCTTAGACCAATCGCCAATATACAGGATGTACATAAATGAATACACCAACTTTGCAAGACCAACAAAGTACAACATTGTCGTTCATCGGAAATCAAAAGTAACAGTTGGAAGTTTAAATTCAACACAGTTATAAAAGTTCAATGTGATCCCCCCCAGAAACACGAACGACATCGAGTCGGTACGATAACTCATCCCACACTTTTTCAGCATGTCTGGTGTCGTTCGCTGCCTTGATATCGTTCGTATTTCTGTAGGGACTCACATTGAAAACTTATAACTGTGTTGAATTTAAACTTTCAACTGTTATTTTTGATTTCCGATGAACAACAAGGTTGCACTTTGTTTTGCTTTCTTTTAATAGCCCTGCAAAGTTGGTCTATTCATTTATGTACACCCTGTAATTTTCATAATCCACTAATTTGTTGAATATCCGACAAAATTAATACTTCACATTTAACTACTAATAACGAATAAAGATTACATCTAGGTTATAGTTGGTAGTGACCAAACATATACAAGACAGTACTCCAAACAAATGCACTTCAAAAGAGGTCCATGCCCCATTCCACGACAAAAATGAAACATGGACAGTTATTGACTTTATGCCGGTTATTTATAGGCAGGAAAGTCGAAGAACAAATTGAATGAAAGTTTGTGTTTATAAGTCGGCTTTTCCTAAAGACCTAAGAAATTGTCTTTGTTCTCATAGCCCTGAAAACAGATAATTGCATTTCTTTCATGATATTACATGATTCTTCGAGTGATTTAGACGTAACATTGAACCTTAACGCATTCATTTCTTTCTGTAACCCGAACTCTTAAATTCAAACAGATCACCGAGATGGTAGTTTGCGTAGATTAATTCTCTTTATCTTCTATATCAGCTTTAAGATTTTGATTTCTACATTTAAATGTGCATTTTTTTACGGAGAAATAGGCTACTTATTCATTTATTCCATTGCAAGAGAATTCTACGCATTGAAAAATTTCGGAAAATTCACGAGATTTTGAAAATATTGTTGTCGTAAACATTTAATCATTTATTCGTTATTTATATTTGTTTTATTGAAGTTATAATTAGAATGACACTAGCATAAATCAAAAGAGTAAATAAGAGAAATTAAGTCAAGGAATATTTGATTCGTATTTGTGATACAGTTATATTTTTGAAATAGTCATCTTTTTTCGAAAAAAAAAAAATGATTTTTTTTGCGTTCCCATATTTGGCTGAGAAAGTTTTTCACGACACCCGAAAGGCATATTGCACATGGAAAATAAAACACCCAAACGAAGCATTAGATCAATGGGAAAATTTCATTTAACATAGCAGTTTGATAAATTTTAATGAAATTTCTTAACCAAGATGATTTTCATAATCTTTTTAACTATCAGCATTGAAATATGGTAGAAAAGTTTAAAATAACGAACCCACCATTGTGCTACGCCATTCCTTAAAGGGATGGGACGCATTGGTTAAGACATACTCTGTTAAGAGTTACCGGTTAGTTATTCTGATATCAATCTGCGTCATTTAGAAGAACGACGTTATACATATCAAACTTCTAGATTATCATCGTCATAACTGAATAACACACATTTTCAGTTACAAATACACACTGGCACATTTTCAGTTAAAGCAACTGTAAGTAAACCTGAAGCACTAGAAAACAAATGTAAAACACAATGACACTTAGTACGCTCTGGCAGCAAGTATCACAAACAGATTTGTGCCATTTTAACCCAGGTAAATCACTTCAGGCTTATTCACTGATAGTTTAATTCAAAAGAAATATTCCGTCGCTTAACAAGCAACATCATCTATCTCAATTTTTTGAAATTTCAAAGAGGAAGAAGATTCAAATGAATCTTTCTCAACCAATAACGAATATTTCTGAATTTTTTAAAGATATATACTATGAATTTGAGACCACATGTTCCAACCAGACGTGAAAAAAATTAGAAATATTCCTTATTACGAAAAATTCATTCGAATCTTCCTCTTTGAAATTTCAAAAAATTGATAGGTGGTGTTGCTTGTTAAGCGACTATTTGTAAGTTGAGGCAGTACTCATCCAGGGATACGATGTGCTTTTGTGTTCTTTTTTTTAAAAATAATCAGGGTTTGCACTTTCGTTGAATATTAATGTATTTAGTTATAGCATAAATAAATAAAAACTCAATAAGTCTATTTATAACAAATCATTGTTCCGTGACTTAAATAAATTTTTCGTAAAGTAGTGAATTTGTCATCTTATGATAGGTAGATTGACTGTGTGTATTTGTGCTGGAAATACGCTAAATTTTATTATATAGAAAGCAAGGGAAGAGTTTGCAGGGATTTATATGGGAACCACCCCCCACATTTGCTTAGAACATTTTGAATGAATTTCATGTAAGGATTCAATGCGATTGACTTTAAAATAATATACGTAGATGGAAATTATAATCTCTTTACTAACAATTAGCGATCGTGGTCGGAAATGCATTATTTATGAACATTTTCTAGGCATTCATTTGCTTGATTAGTACCGTTATTTCCTTCTGTGTAAATAATCTGAATGTTGTTCATGAGAACTCTAAAGCTACTAACTTTTTTCGTTTGAATAATTTTTTTACTTTTTTTTAATTATTTAATTTTTTAATAATTATTTTTTAATATTTAAATGATAAATTAGTCTATGTGGTTCGATTGAGATATGTATATTAGGAATACATTTGCTGAAAAAGTGAAGAATTTCACATGCATTAGAGAAATAAATATTCAAATGTATATTTACCAGCCCAATGAATTCATAAGCGATTAATGTCCTTACAGAAGCCTAGAATCATCTTAAGCAAGAGATCATATAAAAGTTTTGATACCATAGATAGAATCTTTATCAAATAATAAATATAAAAAAAAAACTTTTTTAAAAAACGCTTTTACCAATGCATTAAAAAAGAAAATATTAATTTTTTTCTCAAAAATCTGGAGAACAAAACAAAATTTGGAAAAGCGTGAGGCGCAGGTAGAAAAGCTGTAAGTAAATTAGAATGGTTATCACATTTATAACATATTTTATATGATGAATGTTTAATAACATTTCGTTTCTTATAATAATCATTGCGGTTTTATATCTTTCTCCTATTGTTTTCAGCTCCTCACACTTTTACGATTTTTGTTTTGACCTTCAGATTTTTGAGAAAAAATTATTTTTTTCCTTTTTAATGTATTGGTAAAAGCGTTTTTCTTGTAAGTTTTTTTTAAATATTTATTATTTTCTAGTTTTTAATCTTTAATTATGTCATAATTCAGTATTTTCAGTATCATAAATATTTTATACATCAACTAACCAATGCATAACAAATTTTATATAATGAATGTTTAAGAAAATTTTCGTTTTTTTATGACATTCATTGTGACTTTATAAGTTTCTTCTATTGTTATCAGCTCCTCACGCCTTTACGATGTTTGTTTTGACACTCAGATTTTTGGATAGAAAAATATTTTTCATTTTTTAATGCATTGGTAAATGCATTTTTTAAAACATTATATTAATTATTTTCTAGTTTTTATAAAGTCTTTAATTTATGTCATAATTCAGTTTTATAAATATTTTGGGATCTTAGAATCAATTTTTCACGAACTAATTAACAGCAATTATTTTATTCAAAAGATCTATAATAGGATATACTTATTTTTATTGAAACATTTAAATTGCTGTGTAAAGTATTTTAGTTATCAAAAATACTATAGATGGCGCCACTGAAACCTACCGAGTGAAAACGTAATTTTGCGAATTTTTTTAAAAATTTGATAATTGATAACTCTAAAATTATTAAAATATTGCTTTGTCATTCAGACCCAATAAATATACAAAATTTCAGAACTCTAGGGCATTAAGAAGTGAGTAAAAAATCGATCACAAAATTCCAACCTTACATACATACATACAAACATGAAACATTTCGTACTCAGTAAAAGCGTTTAAAAAATGAGAAGAATATTTGTAGGGTTAAAAAAACTGCCTCGCGTAATTGAAGTTAAAAAATAATATATGCTTTAGAAATCGGTGTCAAGTGATAGTTATGTATTTGTATGATATTCACGGTCTTATGATTGAATAATTTAGATACAAGTATAAAATAGTGCAGCATTTTAATTAAAAATTCTTTTCATCATAAACCTTTTTTAAAAAAAGAGCACTCGATGAAATTGATAATTATTTTCTAAATACCATACTTAACTGGATAGCAATAAAAAAAACAAAATGCCCGTGACACTGCAGCCCAGGGTACTAATTAAAAAACCTTACTAAAGGTCAAAACTTAATTTTGAAAAAAAAATAGCTTACATTCTTTGCTGTAAATTACTCTGCGATGGGATGGTCCTATTAATGTATGCGACTACCATTATCAGTCGAGCTCAATTAAAATGAGTTCTTAAGCTTGATGGATGCGCATATCTGTTATACCTGAAAAGATAATTACATGACACTATAATTCCTGTAAAAATACAGAGGCTCAGGAATCACACGGTAGTTGTTATAAAACGAGTTTTTATTTTCTGTTTTCCCTCTCTCTCTTTAGAATGCTTGTATATACTGGACTCTTCATTTCAAGCCATGACGTTCAAAAAATTAATAAAGCATGTTTTATACCCTGTATTACAGTATTTGTGTACAGAGCTTCTTAAACTATGGGTCGCGCCCCCCATTTAAAATCGCGTAGTTTTGTAACCCCGAATACCTTGACAATTCGTGCTTCTGTCAGATGTTTTAAATAAATAATTGTGAAAATTATCTTTATTTGAGTAATTTCTTTAAAATTTGCCCGATAATTGTGGTGTATAATTTTTCTCTCTGTATATATTTTGTTAATCAGTTATTTGTATCAATTCAGTTTCTTTAGAATAAATACATCCCATGTAATGTTTCTGAATGATTGATTTTTATTTTTATTGGTTTGTAGTTAAAAAATTTAAGTTAAGGAGAAACGATACAATTTTTTTTTTTTTTTACAATCCATATTAGGTCTTAAGATTTTTATTTTTACATTTCGGCTGCATAGAGATTCACTACCCAAAGGATTTACATTCATTACCTCACTAAAATACACAAACTAAGCAGTAATTAATAACAAACAAAAAGAAGACTTAAGAACAAAGGGATTTTCTTCTTTCAGATATACTTCCACAATATTGCATGTTTTGGGTTTAGCTTCGCAGTACAATGAAGAGAATCGAATATCCATTTTTGGCCCCTTTCTTTTGACTTATTGATTCCACAATGTATATAGATCTCCAGTTTTGAGGTTAAGATTGTATACTAAAATTCATCCATCCAGCTTGTTGTGCTTTTGAGTTATCGCGTTCTACACATTGACAGATTCAGATATAGTCTACTTGTTGTCGAATTTAGCCCAAAATTAGACACAGATATACAATTTTGACTTAAAGATTATGTACTAAAAACCATTCATCTAGCTTGTTGCTTTTTTGAGTTATAGCGTTGACGTACACAAGAATAAACAGATCAACAGACAATGAACCCGTAGACGAATTTGGTCCAAAATTGGATACAGATCTACAACTTGATGATCAAATCATATGCCAAATTTAATCCATCTAGCCAGTTTCATTTTTGGGTTATTGTATTCCAATGTGCACAGGCAGGCGGACGAACTAGCAGAATTTTCGTTGACGGATCGCGTAAAAAATTTGACACAAATCAACAATTTGGGTGTAAAGACCATACGCCAAATTTCATCTGTCTAGCTCGTTCTATGTTTTGAGTTATCGTTTTTATAGACAGACAGACATAAATTGTTTTATCAGACTCAAGAGCATTTAAAATGTTGAAATTCATCAAAATCTCGAGGTGGAATCGTTTGAAGTTTACAATACTATCTCTTTGCATATTTCGTATACGAGAAAGCAAAAAGAACTCTGTCCTGCCGTATTGAGTACTTCGAGTGAGTGTGCGCAGTGAGTGCTTTGGTTCGAATAAAAAGAGAGAGGAGGGGAAGAGAGGGAGAAAGGGAGGGGGAGAAAGGCTCATAAGATCAAACAGTTTTAATGTTCTCCAACAATGCTGTACTCTATCGGGCAGTAGTTAGCCATCGGTGTAGTGTTTTGTTTTCTTTGCTTTCGTCCAGGCTCTCTTGTTTGCTGTCGAGATCCCTTTCCCTTAATCCATTTGCTCAATCGATGGCAGGAAAAGAGAGATTAAGACAATATTTGCATTTCGGTGACGCTCGGCTAGTTACACCCCTCTCTTAAAGGGCACCACTCAAAATGCAATCACGGCACAAGTGGCAATTAGGTTAAATGAAAGCCCTTAATCAACTTTCGCATCTTACTTTCTAGTTCTCTAATCAGACTGATACAATGGACAGCTTATTTAATTTATGCCCAACGTTGAAGTGCTTCATTTGATCAACGTGGGTTAGGTTACGATTTGCGGTGCGGATTAGGTTGTAACAGATGGTTTGATATTTTTATTCTCTTTTAAGTATTTATAGTTTCAACACCATCGAAACATTCTTTTTTGAAATGAAGGTGATTCTCAGCAGCCATTTCTTATTAGAATAAATCTTTTTGTTTATAAAATTAAAAAAAAACCTTCAAGTTTTTTCATTTGATTGAAATGGGTTGTGTTAAGATTCGTGGAACGAAATAGTTTGTAGTAGATGATTAGATATTTTTATTCTCATCTGAGTGCTTTTAGTTTCAACTCTACCGGAGCATATTTTTTTTTTGGAAAGATGGTGATTCTGTATAATAACTTTAATTCTGATTAAAGTAATTCTTTTTGCTTTAAAAATTAAGCAGGCTTCGGTTCATTTAAATATGTGAAGTCTTAAATAAAATCGCCTGCTTTTTCATATAAAAGTTATTCATTGTAACAATCTTTTTTCTATCATTTTAATAAATGAATTTAGTAAAGCAATGCTTATTCTTACAAATTCTCAAAAATTTAGCTTTCATGTTTATGCTGGTTAATATATTCTGTTGACAAAAAATTCGGCGATAAGATTTGCAGACGCAGGATGATTGGAGAAAAATATATTTGGCATTCACACAAAAAAATTGATTTATACTCAGATTAATAATCTGAAGCAAACAATATAACGAGAATATATTTATTTTTGTGCTGCATTTACAAATTCTCAAATATTTAGCTTTCATGTTTATGCAACCAACTGGCATTTATTCTGACGAAGGCGGCAAATAAAGAGCCTTTCGAATGAAAAGAATATCAATGTTACAAGAAAAGTATTGGAAGTAGAATATATTATACGGTACGAGGGATGTATGATACTTTCCCTCTATCTGAGGAAACTACTTACTTACAATAAGAAACATGGGAGATAATTTTTTCCAAGACATATTCAATAGCAAATATTTTCAAATTTTAACGATAACACAGTTTGGTTCAAATAAAAATTGACACTTTAACACTAACGATTAGTAATTGTTTCGATTATTATTTACGCTTTGTGAGCAAGCATACAGCAGTAAAGAACATGTTTTACTACACGATGAATGATTGCTGAATAAATTAATGCTTCATTAAACACATTTGAAAGTTTTGTATTTAAACGAAATGTTTTGTCATTTCTGATACATGCATCATGTATAAATTAAATGAAAATTATGATTAATTAGTGAATAATTAAAGAGTTCCGTTTCCGGTCATTATCTAGACGCACACATTTTTGGATTTTTTGGCTCTAAAGCACGCGGTTTGTAGATACAATTTTTAAATATTTTGTCATTGTTAAATAATAATTTCTGTAACATAATTATGACACTACCAACTTCGCTTATTTCAAAATAAATATTTGCAACCCTATTCTTGGCCAATTTTCTTCAAAACTTTTTAATTGTGTGTGCGTCAACACTGGGAAACCGACAAGTAGAAGACGCATGAATTAATAACAAATGGAAATAATTTCATTTTATAGGTTGTTTGATAATTTCTGAGATGTCTGAGTCACGGTTTTCCTAATTATTTTTAATTATATTAATCAAATTCTTATTGGAAAAATTGTCATTGTTAATCGACCTTTTCGTGTCCAAAACAAAGTATTAGAAGCTCGAATTTAGCGAAAATGTCTCAATTCTCCGGGGAAAATTGATCCTTCTCATAAGCCAGTTAAAATTTTACTGCAAATTGTGCAAGCCAGCTTAATTAAATCTCAATTAGAGGTAAATTTATTAGTATTTTATTTATTCGCAGCTTATAAAATTCTTGAACAATACTTTTCAAGAAAAACCGCTGTTTCGAATCCAAATAGAACACACCAGAGCTTCTTAAACTATCCCGATTCCATAAGGAGTTGCGTACATGAATTTGTGGCCGCAAAAATATTGACAGACTATCTTTATGTCATATTCTTCAATACTTTTTAACGAAGAAAATTTAGAAAGCTGCCTTGATTTGAAATTTCGAATTTTTTTAAACTTCACCAAAAGTTTCGAAATAAATATATTTAATTGAATTTTCTTTTGTTTATTATTCATTAAAGCTTCATTGACTTATTTTACTTTCCTACTTATGCATATGAGGGTCAAGAACAACTTTAGATGCATGGGTGGGGTAAATCGAAAAGGTAGCTGGAAGGGAAGAGACTTAAGAAGCCCTATCTTATCTAGTGTTGGAGAGCTTTGGCATTCGTATATTGAGTTTTCAAATTCGTTCGAAACCGCATTCTATGAAATTATATTTTTGTTATGGAAATCGTAAGCAAAATTTTGTTATTTTCTTTCAAATTCACGGCTTACGAACTAGATACTAGCTCAGTACAGTTACTATGTTCTCAATGGCAAACATTATTCATCATAAAAGAACTGAGTGGGAATATGTTATAGCAATTTATTTATGAGTTGTTTTTTCCAAACTGGTTTGTATATTAAATTCGTAAGACGAATCCTTAGTATTGGATGATTCGAATAATAAATCAAATTTATCCATTTCCAGAAGACTAAGAGTTAACTGATTAAACAAAAATATTTCTCATATCGGAAGAGGTGCAATATTTTTAATTGATAATTTACTCAAAAATTATCGTGCCTTACTTACTGTGATATTAATGTTAATTCAGGTTCAATCTTCGAGAACTTGGAATCATCAGCACTGAATGTTTTTTTTTTTTTTCATAGCTCAAAGATGTTTCTGTAAAATACGAGTAGATTAGGAAACAATTAAGAAAAAGAAGTTTGAATTTTGTCTTCTTTTCTTATTAAAAGTAGTTTCAACATGATATTTAATTTTTCATGTGCTATTATTTTCATCACATGCGTACAGACATAAAAAAAATCTCTCCAACACCTCTTAAAAATTCTTTCATTAGGTTTTATTGAGAAATTTTTATAAATTTGCTTAGTATGAAACATGAGTTTTATTTAGAGTAGTGGTCACTCATTAGACATTCTGAAGTTTGTTCTGTACTTCTGAGTGAATATTTACACATAATAAACGTACATTAGGTGCTAGTGAATACAGATAACTAAAGGCGATTATTCTTTAGATCAGAAGTGCACTCTGGATACAACTTAAATTTTCGTTTAACGTGAATTTATGTTACTATTGCTGGTACAAATGTGTATTACAAAAGAAAATTTATTCTCGTTGGTAAGTAATGAAACAAACGCCTTACAAATACCATTGTTTTTTAATTGCACACATTTTGTATTTAGTAAGCCAATTCCACGAAACAGAGCATTATCATCCGAAATAAGTCTTAGATGTTTTAGCTCTCTCTGAAATTCTGCTTCTTCTTTTATGTGGCTTATTTTGTTATATTTGTATGTTTTCGTGTAGACACTTGTAACATTATAATTGGACCGATTTCTTCCATGGTTGGAGGGGGGGGGGGGGGTTTTACGCCGAATACAAGAAGAAAGTCTTATTGTTGATTTCTGAATATTCCCCATTCAACGACTTGTGTGCTTTTCTTTTGAATGACGCAATCATCTAAATCCCAGTTAATTTTTTTTTCTTCCAATTAAAACCTTCTTTATTGTTATTCTGTTAAGGTCTTAAATATTTTTCCTTTCATTTCATTAATGTAGGACTCATTCTTTATTTTCAGTTATTGTTTCCCCTTATGTTGAAACTAATTTTTGAATGAATCATGTTTGAAGCAGTGCTTCGCCTGTTTCGAAGAATAAAGTGGTCCTGTGGGCCAATTTTACATTCTAAGAACACCTCCAACTATTTGTTATTTTGGTTCAAGATCAAAAAGAGTTGGTCGCCTAACAAGTAAAGGCTATACATAAGAACACAATTCATCAATTTATGATATAGTTTTATTCAATAGAAATAATGTAGAACTAATATGAGATGAGTAGAATCACAGTTTAATATTTCTATTATAATAATTTATTCCCACAACATTTGAATGATTATTTTAAACTAGTAATAACGCCATTTTAGAACAACAATATCCGTTTATTTTCCCTTAAACTATCGTATTTGAAGAAGGAAATTATTTAATCACTTGCTCAGTCACATTTTATACAACAAACGAGATTTAAGAAGCAAAAGAAAAAAGCACCATAAGTCAGAACGTCAATTGCTTTCGTGGAAATTTGATTCGCTCGTATGTAATTTGTCGGCTACTTCACCTCTCTCCCCCGTTCAACTTTTACTAGAGGTGAAGCAATTATAGGTTGAGCGGTGCATACTAAACTTATCTACTGTTCCAAGGACCTCTATTATTAAGTAAGAAGTTGAAGCACATGCAAGAGGGCCTGGCCATCAAACCCTCTTAGTCCCGCCCATACCCAAATCTCTGAAATACACTTAGGCCTGGAGCAGGCCACTGGCCTCGGAGCATCTCGTTTCAGCCTACAGAGATCGACTTTTTGTTCTTGCTTCCTTCTTATTATTATTCGGCTATTTTGTTTTTATGTAGATTTTTTGAAACACGCTGTTGTGCGAAATATATGCAGCAGACGTGAGGGAAAACTGTTTTTAATAACTAGTTTTCATTATAACTCAATGCCAGCTTTGCTTTAACCTGTTTCAATTTTCTTTGCTTTACTAAATACCGAAAAAAAGAAAACTTCGAAGAATTTCTTCTCTTTTTTTCAAAAGACAATATTAATAAAAACAAAATGAGGAGTGTATTTTTCTTTTTGTGTGTTCTCTTGTTTGCCAGCGTACGTAGAAGCAATTGATGTGAAAAAAATCACTATCGCCGTGATCAGGAAACAATTATCATTTGAATAAACCGCTTTATTTAAATAACAAATGTATTTAGGAAGAAACTTTAATTTTTTGATAGAAGTTTCCTTTGAAATTTTTTTTCGTTTTTGATTATCTATTCATCTTTTTCACCCTACAAGAAAACATTTGTATTCAACATATTCATTTATGTTATAGCTACCCTTTCGTTGAACTTAAAATCGGGATCTAAATCACAAAATCTTTATTTTATTTCTCATATATATTTTTTTCAGGCGTTATTTATATATTTATGTCATGACTGCAAACTAATTGTGTATTCTTTTTGATTTCTTATACTAAAAAAGAGTTAAGATAAAATAATAATACATGCTGAAATTAGAACTTATTTAAAAAAGAAACAGGGTGCTAATAACAAGGAATCAATGGGCGATGAATTTATTTATTGTCACTGAGCTAGATTTGGTGATGTAATAGCTAGTGCATGTGTAGTATCAAAGTATCATGTTGCTTCTCCTAAGAAATTATTAGTGTCAAATTTGAACGAAGTATTCACAGCCACTACTTGTTTATTTTTAAATTTAAGAGAAATCTTTAAATGAAATTTTCCGACTTTACTATTTCTTTTGCAGAATATCCTGTAGATTGTGGTGATATTTTGCCAGGTGGGATGCCAACACGACTTTTATAGATATACAGGAGCACTTTATTCTCGAAACAGTTTAAACCCAAATTCAAACACTTTTCATTCAAAATTTAGTTTTAGCATAAGGGTAAGAAACGCCGACACCTTTGTCTGAAATTGAAGACTATAATAACGAAATGAAATGAAAAATATTTTTTCAAATGAGGTTTTATTTTATAGAGGTACATTTTAATCGCTAACAGTGAAAGTTAGCATTTCATAACCATAAAACCAATTGGTGGTAACCTGAGAAATTGATTTTCTGTTTACTGTAAAAAATTTCAACCACAGCTTAATTGTAAGAGTATATTGTGAGGTAAATACTACAAATAATTTAAGCCTTTTCTTCCCGACGGGTACTTAAAAGTTCTACTTTAATCACGCTTATGTCTTCGTAATATGATATTTTCCTTGACTGAATTCGCAGAAACACGATGCAAACCGGAGATTAGGGGTAAAGTAAAGTTCCAACAGCAAGCAGTAGATAGCAGTTGAAGACAGGAATTAAAAAGATATTATTAATTTAATTAATTAAGTTATTTTAATTAATTAAAAATGTTTTTTCCTCTTTCCTGGAGATATTCTGTCCTAAAACTTATCTAATGGTTCAAAAATAAAATTGCAAATTTGCTGGTAAATTAATTCTGGATACTACTAAGGGTTAACGGCAAATCAGTTGTTTAGAGAAAAACGCAAGTGTGCGTTTTTCCCCCTATTTTGAGAAAATGTGATTGAACCTACCTCCAACATCATCTACAACAAGTTATCCGTTTATAACCTGTTTTGAAAATAGCTTAACGGCAACTTTTTGTGCACTTACCCATTATTCAACAATATGCTGTTGCCTTTTAATAGTATTCACCACGTTTTATGATTTTGAAAATTTTAGAGTAAACCTTTCCGCTGTTCATTTTATTCCTTTATAAAAGTCTTATGCAGAATTCTGATAGACATGATTTCAGATTTGTTTAATGCACTTTGCTTGAACATGAACAAATAACGAATACTTTAACCAAAAAAAAAGCAATACCCGCTTGACAGACAATAAATAAAAATCTGCTTCAAGCGAATCTTTTTTGAGCCTATATGCAGCTCCCAAAGGAATTTCATGCTGCAATATAAATTTCCGTCAGATTTTATTTAAGGCACTTTCACTCTAGATAAAATACATAGTTTCCCTCCCGCTGTTATTGATTTACTTCCCCCAGTCCTTACTTTTTGTTCCCCCTTTTTTTTTCCTGCCCTCCGTCAACCTGGATTGAGTCAGATATCCCGTCGAATCTTTAGCACCAATCCTCCTGCAGCAGACTTGGAGTAAAAGGGAGTTTTAAGCATCAACCGCAAAGTTCCCTTTTATTCCAGCATACTGAGGTTGATCTGGCGATGATTCTTTTCATGGTCGACTTTACGCCACACTTGCTGCCTGATAGATTGAGTTGCTGATCTGGCTTCTTTTTTCGGACGGTAACATCTTTTAGCTGCCTCTTTTTACTTACTTTTCGCTTTCTTTATCCATATTTTATATTGCATCTTCCTCACTCTTTTACAAGTCGACTATCGGCTCGTCGCTTTGGTTGTTTCTCTCAGTAATTTACTGACAAAATCCCTTCTAAGTAAAAAGTAAGTCTCTCCCTCCCCCCTTCTCGTCTTGGCTGTAGACTGTGACAGACTTAGATAACGATCGATGTTTCCAGTGGAAAGAGTTATTCCTCTTTTGATTAATATTCTTGCATATGTTATTAATCATACAGCTTTTCAATCGAACATAATAACAAGTGACGTTTGGCTCGTGTTCTGATAAGAGTTGACTTATAAATGCTGTTAAATGTATCTAGGAAGCATTGCGTCTACGAATTAAAAATGAAGTGGAAAGGAATTAGACAATCATTTTTGTTGAGTCTCGCAACTATGGGATACATTGTTCGGCATCAAAATCGGGATTGTTACTCGCATTTTAGCTTTTGCTTTGAGAGATGTGTTGTGTATTGCTTTGTGTTACCTCAACATTAACTGTTATTGAGGGTAAAAAGTTTCAAGGGTAACTGACTTTATAGTGTATGGGGTACAAAGAAATGAGAAGAATTTTTCTAGAGATATTGGCAAGTTCTCTCTCCAAAGAGATAAGTAATGATGCATTGTTCTTTTTAAAATAGCACTGTTATATCAGTCGACGTAATATATGAATGAGATAATTGCCATCTTTGTAAGACATTTTAGGACCTTAAGAATCCTTATTTAACAATGGCTTAAAATTACGAAGAGCGTCGCTAATTGTCCTAATGTAGCTTTAAGACGTACAATTATATAAAAAAATTCAATCAATCAAATTGTGGGTAATGCAATGAAAAACTTGTACATATACTGAAGTATATAGAACAAATATTCAATCCTTGAAGATTAATCATCCTTTAAGTGCGTGATTACTTATTATATAATAAATGTTTTTATACTTAAATTGCTGATATTTTCACCTTTAGTATTTGAGACGGTAAAAAGGAAACACTGATTTAGTGTTTTTGTACTTTTTTAAAATCGTGTTTTTTGTCATCCTCTGTTGAACAGGATCTTTTTAATTTCAAGTCGTAGTTTATTTATGCTTAAATCGTTATCGATGCAATGCATGGAAGTTACTTTTTATTGAGAGAATTATATTGAGCGAACACTTTTTATTTTCACTGTTAGAAGTTTCTTAACGTTAATTCTAAACAGGGCTGTACCGAGGGGGTGGCGAGATTGGCCCCTGCCAAGGGCACAGTCAGAAGAGGGCGCAAAATGACCCTTAAACAAAACAAGGTTTAAGAGTTACATTGGCACAATCTGTTGCATAAATAAAAAAATTAAAGAATAAGCCATCTATGACTAATTAAAAATTGCAGGTAAATTAAAAACCTTAGAAAGTATGGGAAATTTTGATTTATTTACTGCAGTGACACATTTGATTTGTTGTGCACAGAATTTTTCATCAATGTTGTTCATTACAGAATCATTTTTATTAAACCTATTTGCAAAATCATAAAATTTGCTAAATCTTCTGTAGAAAAAAATGGCAGGAAGTTAGTTGTTTGTAGGAGGGGGATCATAAAGGGGATGGAAAATCAACAACAAAAAAAACTTGTAGTGGGGTGGGGGCGCAGCTTTGGCAATTCTCCCAAGGGCGCAAGATAACCTCGATACGGTCCTGACTATAAGTGAGAATTACATTAGTTTATTTCAATGCAAACTCGTCCTCTGTTGAAGCAAAATATTTTAAAACTAATTTCACCGTCCCAAGGGAGTCCTGAAACGTAAGATGAGATCATACTTTCTTGAACTTGAATTGTTTTTCGGCGGTGCTTTCATTCTCTTTGCGAAAATAGTGAAAGACATGAAAATAAAAGTGAATTAAATACGAAATTTGTTATAATCTTCGATTTAGTTTTTAAAAATTATGAAAAATGGGATGTCTTGAGACTTTCTTTATGGTTTAAAAACATTTTATGAAACAATTTAACTATAAATATTTCATCATAATTTTGGAATTAATGCCATAGTACTGGAAACATACTCCAAAGTACTGAAAATTAGTGACCTTTCCATATCCGAGCAAATAACAACTAGGTCTGAGCAGGTTTTTAAGAAACTGTAATATATTAATAAATATTAATAACATATAATAATTATTAATATATATTAAATATAGACCCGTCGAATATTTCTTATCAAATAAATAAAAAGGTGATGTGAAATTGAAAGAATGTACAAATTAATTGGTCGGAATTAAAAATAAAATATAAAATAATTTCATTTGCAATAAATCATTTTAATGTCATGTTATAAAACAGAATGATGAATTTCATAAAATGACTCTTGGTAACTTTGCTTCTGGTTAGCCAAAAATGGAAAAGCGAGGACAGATCATATTGTAAACACATCGCGTTTACAATATGATCTTTTGATCACAATAAATCTGACAGATCTACGATCTGTTAATCACGATCAATATGATCACAAAACAAACATGTATGCATTTAGACTAATCACCATTGTGTTACGGGTATGAAAAAGTGCGAAACATGAATCTAGGTTAAAACGATGCTAGGTCAATGCTGTCGAGGAAATGATCTTCAACACTATGAAAGAGATTTTGTCGCAAAATTAATACATAATTAAGTCACACTTTCTCGGTAGCTAGTAATCTATTGAAAGTGATTTTACTGTTTAAATGTGGGGTGAGGGATCTTAGGGAACAGCAAAGGAATGAAAAAAAATCGAAGCCACAGCAATTGCTAACCCACGGATAAATAAACGTTATATTTATCAAATTTAATAAAACTGAAATCATTAATTAGAGTTCCATGATTTATGTAATATTAGCTGTCATATAGTGACATTTTCTGAATCCAGTGATAAAAAAATACAGAAACAAAAAGTAGAATTTCATACAGAATTTCGGAAATGGCATAAAGAACCTAAAAATTTATAGAAAATAATGAAATTGGAATCATGGTTTTTAATCATTTAAATAGCCTTGCAACGTTCAAATAACTTTTAATGTCGAATCTGCAACATTTTTTCTCTAAAACAGAGAGGGGAAAAACGTATCTTGCTGAATTAAATTGCGCGGGGAACGTGTTTTTAATCCCTTAAGATGGATTTTTGCTGGTGATGAAATTTAAGGAGTGATGATGATGTCCAGTCTCGTAAGGGTTTTTTCGTCTCAAAAACTTGTTGCACTGATTTATTCAACAACACTAATAAAATGCTCTAACCCCCGGCCTGGTGGACTTTGTTTGCAGCTCAACAGGAGCTAAAAATATCCGAAAAACCTTAAAAAAATAATAATGACCATAAAAAGAAGTATCCTTGTGTAGTATTCATCCCCATAAAGCATAGCAGTGTTTACGTCTGCTTGGGCTCTAGTGAAAGGGATAGCCATACATCATACAAGGCTTCCGTGTGCTGCAAACTGTGCTACAGTAGCGCATTAATCATCCGTATGAGCCGTCAGCTACTCCCTTTATCCCCCCTTTTTATGTCTGGATCGTTCCATTCTGTCTCCTACCCTTAAATTTTTTCCCTTACATGATCTTTCTCTCTCTCTCTCTCTTTCTCTTTTTTTATTTCTTTTTTTTTCCCTCGAGGGACCTTTCATAAAATGGGCACTGTTCTGTCGATTACCAAATTCAGATAGTCTTTCAAAATATGAATAGCAAACAAATTTGTGAAAAAAGCTGAAGTTGTTTTAGGCTTTGCTTTTTTTTTCCTCGCAAGAATATGTTCTGGTACAAACTAAATTAAGTGCTTTTGAATTTTTTAGCTACTATAAGCGAATTTTGAATAGACAGTTTTCTGCAATTGATACCATATTTAACTTAACGAAATACGAAATTTGATAAGATTTGTTTAATTACCGAATCTTTATTCGTTTGCATACACAAGCTTGGTATTTGGACATAATTTTTTGAACCGATGCAATACGATTACTGAAGTGGTATTGTATTAATAGAGATATCGAAAAACTCATTAAGTCATCGTAAATTGAAATAACAAAATATATTATTTAATATACAGAAAAAATTAAGTGACACATTGTTTTTAAAGAAAAAGCAAAAAAAGTATCAATTTATTTTCATGTCTGTAAGATAATTTTTACTTACAAAAATAGAAACAAATGTAGATTGTTGTTCGTAGAAAAGTAAAAATTTGATTACATCATTTAATATATTTGGACTATATAGTACTACATGTGACGAATTATTTAAAGCTATCATTTCAGTGATTCTGTATGAATGCTCACCTGTATTGACAAAGTTTTGATATATTCTTTCATCACCAAATAACTTTCATAATAATTATTTAAATATAAAGTCTGGAGAATTGAGAATAATTGGTTGACGGACAAAAATGGTTTGTCACTTCTACTAGCTTCAGAAAGAGAAAAGAATTGAATCAATTTTCTTTCTCATTTCTAACATTACACTGATTATTTCTTAGGGATGAATTTATTATTAGCTATTTTTAGTATGACAATATGTTACTGTTATCTCATCAGGACATTAATATTTTCTTATTCTTTAGATGAAAATATATTTCATTTTGAAAATAGTTATCCTCTAAATGCTGGAAAAATGTTTCATTTCCTTTTACTTTCATATGGTACTAAACATTTTCCATCTAGTCAAAATACTTAATTTTTTAAAGATACTTATTATTGATTAGATTAGAGATTAAACAGTAATAATAGTAATTATGATAATAAAAACTGAATGAAATTGAGTAAAATTATAATGATATTCAACTTTAACGAGGGACTTTTAATTTTTAGTTACTTTATTTAGATAATGCAACAAGAAGCACGATGGCCTGCTGACAATTTCGGCTTCAGGACCAAAGGATAGCTGCTTCGAGACACGATGCCACAAAACATCTACCATGACGTTCTTTAAATGTATTGAGGTCAAATGTTCGCTTGCTGGTGAGTATATCTCCTACTGGTGTAATTTGTAGAAGGTTTGGCAACTTGGTAGTCATCCTCCTTGCCTGACCGCGGTTCAAAATTGCGAGGTCCTTTGTCCAAAGGCAGCTTCAAAATGCGGCTTTAATTTGATCAATCAGTCAATACATATTGCAACGAGAGTTTTTTAATCAACAGATGATGTTGATTAAAAAAAACTCTATGTATGGATATCTATGACTCTGGTAGCTAAAACTCAGGATAGCTACGTCTTTATGTTTTAGAAATATGAGAGAGATAAAGACGAGCATTGTATCTCACAGGATATCATATTCCATTAACTTATCTTAATTTAATCGATTTTCAATTTTGTTGATTCTTTAATGCAGAACAGGGTCATATGCTATTAATGTTACAACTTTGCAGAAAAGTATCTCAAAAATGGTAGATATGCTTCCTGCAGTACATTCACGTTGGGTATGATGTAATTAATACTATGTAGATTCATTTTATAATGCCGTGAAAAATATTCTACAGGTTCAGTGGTTTACTATAAAAAAGGTTATTAATCAGGAGGTCGATAAACAAAAGGCAAAAAACTTCGTCCATTTACTAAACTCAGATAAAGTATACTACTTAAAACTTTCACAACGCTACAAATCCAATTAATGAACAAATAACTCACATATACAAATAGCAGTTACAGCATACAAAATTTTTCGATTAATCAAGCTAGAAATGAAAAATTGCTTTTATAATATAGCTCACACCACGGAATTCTCCGATAAACTGATCCAAGACTTTATAGGACAAATAAAGCTAATTAGTCACAAGTATTTATAGACTTCATTAAATTTCATACTAGCAATAATCCCGTATTCGAATATAGAAGACAGCAAAGGAGAAATTTCAAACAGAAGAAGGAAAGGGGAAAAAATTGTTTATGTGTACGACTAACTATGCCTTAACTGTCGGTTTCGATATCGCGCTCCTCTTGTGAAAGTTAAAAAGCCTTGTAAAGCGAATATTCAGTTTGAACATTCGCTTCATTTACAGAGAAATCTGTATAAACAGCTTTTTTAAATATGTAAATACTTCAAATTCCAAAACTTTCTTATACGCATACAATTTATGATGTCGTTGCTCCTGTGTTAAATAATTTACTAGGGTTGGGAATTTAATAAAGGCAACAATACAGTTACAGACGATACAGCATAATTACTAGCTTCAAACGTTTATAGTCTTTCGATGTAGTCAGAAACATTGTTTGCAGTGATGCGGAAGTTGTAGAATATCTAAAGCAGTATCAGTTTTGTTGACGATTAGGATGGAGCGGTAATCGCTTTAAGAATATCTGAAATATTTCGGTAGCAACCCGTGACTGATTTGTTTGCTCACTGGAGCTGTGAGTTGCATTACTACCCTTCGCACTCCCCGGATTTAAGCCCTGTGATTATGATTTGATTCCAAAGATGACTCTCAAGGAACCTTGGAAAGAATCACTTTGTAGCATGCACTACCGAACTATTCCAGAGATTCTTCAAGCGAAAGACCGCTCCATTCGAACCATCAAAAGAACTGGTAGTGCTTCAGGTATTCTACGACTTCCATTTCACTAGAAACAAGTTGTACACAGCGCTGGTGACGATATGGAAGGCTATAAGCGTTTCAAGCTAGTACCACAGAGAAAAATAGGCTCAATATATGCAATATATAATGCTCAATATTTCAAAAGAAATCAGCTATTTTTCAATTTAATAATCGTCGAAAAAGAAGTTAAAATGCAATAAAAAAAATACGCATTGTGTCATACCATGTGTATTGAAACAACTAATTATTGTTTATATCATTGTCATGACGATGGGAACACAATTACATCACGGTGACGTAGTCTGGTTAGTTCCTATTGTCCAATACAGGTGGTGTACTGTCTATACAGAATGTAATGTTAAATGAATTGCCATTAGCGTCTATGGGGGTCCTCTGTTTCTCCTTCTCTGTGGCTAGAACTAATGTTGTATTGGCTGTAACTATTAAATTGGTTGCCACTATTAAATTTCTATTTTTTTAAAAAATTAAATTGTTGTTAGTTTCTTACGCCGTTTATCAATTATTTTTCAAGCTTTATTTTCAGGTCTTTCTACATGCTCAATTGCACTTTTGGAAGAATTTCTAAGCAGCTATTTTAACGTTACTATTGGAAAAAAATACTCGAATTTCAAAATTAAGTTCCTTATGTTGAAATGAATGCTTTTCCTCGCTGACTATTTTACAAAGAGAAAAAGAAGGATAAAAAGGAGGGAGGGGGGAGAAATTCTTTTATAAAAATTAAAAATTGCCCCATTATATACATTTGTGTTCTGAAAGTTCGTAAGGAAAATGTATGTAAGGAAAAGAATGATTAAATTAAATGTTGTTTGTAGTATGATTAATATCACTAAAGTTAAACCACTTTTAAAATTTTTGGAAATAGTATGCAAGTTTTTCTGTCATCATTAATCATGTTTTTGGGAATGGTAAATTCTCCGTTTTTTGAACGCATTTTCTTTTTTTCATTTTGCATACACCAAAAGAAAACCAAGAAATTAACTTTGGCTAACGAATTTATGAAAATTTTAAACATTTGTCGAAATTCCATGCTTCAGTAGAGCTTTGGTAGCTGGTATAACTCTGTTTAATTGTAATCAAGAATATTTCTCTTGGAAAAACCATAAGAATCGTTCCAATTTACTTCCTATTTATTTTAATTTTGCTGATAATTAATTTTCCCACCAAGCTTTTATTACTTTCTGTTCATGTAAGCAAATTTTTATTAGCAATATTATAAACGTTGGTGAAATGAGTTTTTCAATAATTTTTTTTCTTCTTTGGGCTACTCCTGTGTCATATCCCCATCACACGTCTTTACCTTTCCTTTTACCGGACACTTCATTCAATTTGAGAAAATTGCCTTGAAGAAAGATCATTTGTTTGATTTAAAAACTAGGAAGGTATATTTTTGATTAAACAAAGCATTTTTCTTTTGATATCGAAAAAATTCTTTACTGTGATTAGCTACCATCATTATTTCTAACTTGATAAGAGTCCAAACATGGTTCCTATGTCGTTGAGACTCTTTTTCCTCGATTAACTACCAAGAAAAACTTGGAATCTTAGTTATATATATATTCATGCATGATGAAAAAAAAGTTAAGTTGATGATCACGAATCTGTAGTAAAACTTCATTAATTAGTCAATATATGAATCAAATAGAGATCAAAATGTCAAAACTCATGGGTCATTACTCGTAAATATTGAACTAATGCCTCTTTAATAATCAAATTTCTTTTTTAACACTGGTTTTTAAGCTTATCAATCATTATTTCACGAATCTGTATAACGCCATTTAATTCTTTAAACGTTATTTCAGAGATAAGTTTCTTTTTTTTACTTCAGTACCTATTTATGCTTATGATTCATGTCTGGTACAACATGTTTCGATTTTCTTTGGCTAAATAATTCGGTTATTAGCATTAAAAATACAATATAAGATATCGAATGATTTACTTATTCTTTGGAATTAAGATTTTAATAACTTTTTTCTCTCTATAAGTAATAAGCTGAAAATATCAACGCTTAATAATCTCAGTTTAGCTCTGCTTTAAAATGATATCTTGAACCTTTGGCTGAAGTTGAAAATTTATAATTCCTTATAAATTGTTCCTGGGTCCTGATCGAAATTCAGAGAATGTTTTTCTTTTACGTTTTTGTGAATTGCCGCATATGGAATAATCCAAAATTGTAAAGAGTGAACAATAATCAAAATGACTTCTCAATTAAAAAAGAAGGGTTAAGAAAATCGTATAAATTTTTAAAAAAGGAAACAACAAAACAGTTTTTGATAAATTTGATACCCCAAGAGTATTTATTGGAAAGCGTATAGAAAAGGCAAATGTACATTTTTAAAAATATAAGGAAATGTCAGTATATTTTCATACATGCTATACTCAGTATATTTCCAAATATACAATAAAAATTTGATACTAACTATACTTGGAAACAAGTTGCTTATATCGTGTGCTGGTTTAAAGCAAGTTTTAATTAATTTATTTAATTATTTTATTATTGTGCTAGCTAATTTAGTTGCACTCAAGATAGATATTTTAGATTAGAAGAAATCTCACACATTCTCAAAGAAGACACGGTTGATATTATGATGCATTTGAAATTATCAAACAAAACATTCATCTGATATTTAGTGACACCTTTGCGTTACATCACGCTCAAACACACCAACCAAAAGAACAAAAGTGGGAGTTTCTCACTTTTTTTTCTCTGCTCGTGGGTCTGGTGCACTTTAAATCCGTCAGGATTAAACGTCCTCCTGTTGGTGTGGCGTGGAGGTTTGGAGAATTAGATGTCAACTCATGTGTCACCCTCGACTTCTGTCCACGAGTCAAAAGTATGTCTCTAAGTCTTCCTCTTATAGTTTCAAAGTAGGGTAAATCTAACTAAACCAAACCAATGACTTCACTGCTTCTTTCCAGTTTAACTTCGGTGTATATTTAGGGAAGTTTCTTCTAGCACCCTTTAACCCTTTTCTCCCGACGGTACTTAAAAGTCCTACTTCAATCACGCTTATATCTTCGTAATTTGATCGATTTTCCTGACAGTATTCACATGAATGCGAGGAATGTAGTTCCGACAGCTATCAGTAGATGGCAGATGAAGAAAAAATTAATTTTTAAAGTTATTAATCAAATTAATTTATTTAATTAAAAAGTTTTTTCGTCTTTCCCGGGGTTATTCTGCCTTAACACGTATCTAATGATGCCAAAACAAAATTGAAAAATTGCTGGTACGTTCATTCGGTAAATAAAGGGTTAAGTCCTTGTTGCAGTTTCAACGAGCAGGCTTTCTCGGTTCAGAGGTCATTCAGTTTTAAAAATTACTATGAAGTGTAGAAAGAGCTCAGTTTTTATTGAAGGCAGTTAGGGTTTTTAATCTGATTATAAACTTTGAATGGAGAGAACAGCGTTAAATACCAATTCCATCAAGTCCTATGGAATGGACTAAGTTCCAATTATATTTTATTCAATATTTTTTCCAGTCCTCATGACGTTTGATAAAAAATTATTCTCGTTTATTCACAGCAGAGTTAAGAAAACCTTCAACACAATATAAAAAAGCCAAATATTTGAAATCCGAAAGCTGGAATTCTAAAATATTGAGAATGATGTTCGATTCACTTAATTTATTTTGTTCAATAATTCACTCATTTTTAAATTTACAACTCACATATGAAATCATAAAAGAACGATGCCTTCAGTGTTTAAAAAATGTTTCCCAAGTTGAAGTATTGCAGCTTACTCCGATAAAAATAACAAAATGATTAGTTATAATAGGTAGAGTGACTTAAAAATTTAAATATCAAAATTTCATTTGATTTAATATTAATACTTATAGGGAATCTCACCAAATATCATGCCTAGAACTTCTGAGATGCGTATTATTTTGATGATGTATTTGAATTTTTATGACGCGACATGATGAGCATGCAAAGTTGTTTAGAATAGAAATTTTAATGTTTCATTGCTGTTCAAAAACTTTGCGGTTCTTTAGTCGTGTCCTGCCATTTTAGTTTCTTTACGTCAATTCAAATTGCAATCAACTAGCCATAAAAGTTAAAAGCAATTTTTACATTGAAAGCAAAAAGCACAATAGGTCAAAATAAATAGGTACAAAATGCATACTCAATTTTCTTCGTTATGGTGCACATACAAAACTTAACACAAAACGTGTCAAAAATGTGCGCAAGAAAGACAAAGAGAGAATATTCCCTCCAGTTTTAAATATAAAATATATCCTCAGATGAGTTATATAATACATAAGTGCTAAGGAATCGTACGCATTTTTATTCACAAGTGCTGTTTCTTATCGCGGTAAAGAAAACTTCGGCGATAAAGTGCAGCACTTCGTACACAAATGACTCTTTGATTAGAGAACTTGCTTTCGATTAAATAATCATAAAATGTGAAAATAATTTTGAAACAATACTATTAGTTATTTTCTAAACACAACTCTAATGATATATGATCCAGTTATCCCTTCCCCTTAGGTGTTGCATAAGGTAAATCAACTTAGGGAAGACCTTTAGCCCTATATCATACGATCGTGTCATTTTTCAATTACAGTTGCGTAAATCTATATAAACTAGTGTAAGGGTTAGGAGAAAAATAGTCTTAAAGATGAGTTCCGAACTTAAATCTTTTATTTAAAATAATTACTTTAAAAAATTTCAAAAATGTGTTAAATAAATTGTTTTACCAGTTAATTATTAAATTTCTAAAAAATTAGTATTAAAAAGGTCACTAATACATGTGATGCAAATAAGCATCACAGTGCAGACTATAATAAATGAAGTGCATATGTTAAGTGAAAATCTCGATACTTTTTTAAGACTTTTTTTCTTTCCTGTAAAATACAGAATTTTTTCTATATATCCTGATATTTTTTATAAAGGATTAGCAAACAATTAATATATTTATTAATTACAAACTTGTTTACAAACTACTATTTCTCTTAATTTTTGTTTAACTTGACCTACATCCCTTTCATTTTGATACTAAGTATACTTGGAATCAAGCTGCTATTGTGTACTGTTTCAAAAAAAAGTTTTAATTAATTAATTTAATTATTTACTATATTATTGTACTAGTTTAAATAGTTGCATCTTGAAGTAGATATAGAACTTAATAATCCATATTTCAGATTAGACGGAATCCCACACACCCCTTAAAAATCTCATTTGCCGCGTACCTATTGAAGCTCTCGCTGAGTTCCTGTCGCCAACTTTTTCCGACATCAGCCTATTCGGAAAACGGGAATTTGGCATAAAAAAAAGCGCTCCCTTTTTTCAATCTGGCAACCTGGATCTGTCATTTCATGTCGGGATTTTGACGAGAGATGGGGACCAATTGGCGGAATGCATGAGACAGGGGGATGTGTCCCCCCCCCTCCTTACCCTAGCGAGGTCAGCGGGAATGCAGCGCAATTTTCGTCAGACTGCTTGCCAATTCTTCGAAGGGAGAGAAAAAAATTCTTAGCGATATTAAAAACTTTCGCTTCTTTTACTCCATTTCACACATCGTTTTTATCATCGGGATTGCTTCGAGGAAGTTTTAAACAGTTCAGAATGCGTGCGGTTGAAATTGTTAGGGAATGAACGTAGGTTAGCAAGAATAATGAAATATTTAACTGACATTAGCTTTTTATTTAGTTATAAGACTGTAACTCTGTCGTGTAAAAAAAGTTATATACTTACCAGTGACTTTTAATTGAAATTAAGACATCGAAGTTTTACGTTTTCGATTTCACCAAAACTTTTATGCAGTTTTTAATGGAACTAGAACAATTCATATTGATGTTCGTTTGTTCTTGCATTTTTGTAATCCTTCATTAGAAGAGAGTGAAAAAAATCGAATAATGCCTTTGTATATCGCATATTTTCCCAACTAATTGGCAAGTTTAAGATTTAGTCTAAAAAAAATTGGGAACATAGATTTATGCGAATTTCGTGCATCTGAAAGGAGATTTAAAACTGAAATTGTATTAATTATAATGAAATTGGGTATTACTGCAAGATGATACTTTTGTATAATGATTTGGGGGCTTTCGATGTACAGGGCGAAACATAAATATGCCTGTTTGGATGAAATTATGCCTAATTTATAATAGGAGATTTCAGCGACATTTTTACTATATCATTTGAACGCGTGAGATTTTTCATTGAATAAAAACCTTGGATAAAATAAGGATGTTTAAAAAGAAATAAAATGTTCTTACTAAGTCAAAGTCTGGAAGAATAAAACTATGGGGCTGCGGGCAGAAAGTTTTTAGTATGATTAAGCTAATCACTAACACACCGAGAATAACTCTCCCTTCATTTCTCATACTTTACTTCAAAACATCACTGCATTTTGTGCTTAAACTTTTTGTATCTATGTATTGGCAGTAGATTGAAGACCTGGATTTGATAATAAGGTTGAATTACCATCCTCAAAATCCATATTATCAGTTACTGTAACTGATATGTCTCCAGCAAACATTGATCTGCATTTGTATTTTTTCATAATAAACGATAACATATGGGAAAATTACAAACATTGAAACATTCTATGAAGAGGCTTTTAAAATTCTTAACAGAACTTTTTAACAGTAGCCTTTTAGTGTGAAACCATACCTCTAGAGAGTTTTAAATTTCTTTTCAAAGACTTTCCAACATCGTTAACGTGGTGAAAAAAAAAAAAAGAGCTTTATTGTTTCATAAAATTTTTATAGACTAAAACTCAAACGGTCAAACTATATTTATATAATATTGGCTTCATAAATATTATTCTAATACCATCTGAAGAAAAAAATTTAATTTCTAAATTGGAATGCATTCCTCAAATTATTTAATAAACAGAATAATTGAAAGCTGTTTTCATTACTTTTTCATTCAAGACTCGCAGTAGTGTACGAAATTGAAGCGTACTTTACGAACTTCTACATCTCAAAAATCTACTGAACAGAATGCAATGAAACATCCCATAAAATTTATTATTCAAATATTCCTACAAAATACTTACCTTGTTGATGCAATAAAATTATGGGAATTAAAAAAGAAAATAAGAAAATGACGAAAGTTTACTGCAAACATTTTAGTTAGAATGTTAGGCTATGTCAATCAGATCCTGTGGTGTTAATAGCTACTTTTCTGAAAGGACAGGCTGGACCCCCTGGAGGTTCTAGAAGGCTAGCTTCGAACGTCCCACCTCCGCAATGTGTCCTGGAGAGGCCTTATCTGATTCAAAATAAGATAACTTGCGAGCAATACAGCTGGAACAACAGTTCTTTGAATTGAAGGATTCTTTCATCAAGAGATCTCGACCATGCTGGATGTCGTGGGGTGTAATAACACTTACAAACAATGCCACTTTGGAAAAGTTAAAGTCGGTGGCAGTTGTTTACAAGTCTAGACATCCCCCAAGCTAATTGATGCAGCATGTGATCAGATGACACTTCCGTACATAGATGTTCGGTCCAATTGATAACTCGACTGCGTACCAGTATGCACAAGTTTTGGAAAATTTGCAACATTGTTGGCATCTTCTACTTAAGTATGACTTGCCATATTTTGTCACTCTCTGTTTTGGTGTCACTTAATCATCTTTTATATTACTAGCTATGAAGCAATTTAAATAAAGGAAGTTGTGCGAAAACACTGATTTCTTTTCGCAAAGCTGTTAGGTTGTTTTATAATTAAATCTCTCGATTAAAAAATGTCGAATTTCAAACATGTTCATGGTTTAAAAGTTCCCATATTCATAGTAATTTTGGAGAGTGCGGGGTAGCCACTTCTTTCATCATCATTCAAATGTTTGATGAGATAATGTTTCATACATTTCGGAAAATCAAGTATCATGTAATTCTTCGAGATAAACACGAAAATAGGAAAGGATGCAACATTTCACATTTATACCTTCAGAATTTTTTTTTGCCACTTTATTGAAACTAAAACACTATAGTCACTTGCACTGAATGATCACTATATTATGCAAACTACTCCTAAGAACAGTGCGTCTTTCTTAAAGATTTGAGGGATAGCAGCAAATTTCTGCTTCTTTCCATCTAAAAATTAGTCGAAGTAAGCCCGCTATCCTGAAAGGGGGATATTAATGGACATTATAAACTACGCTAATGGAGAATAAAGAGTGTGAATTTCATCGTTTTAATGAATATATTAGAAGAAAATATTCCGGCAGCAAGTCTGCGGATAGGTGATGAATGTTGCAGGCCGAGAGATTTGATTATTTTGAGTTGTTGACTTTATTTGCATTTGAGAAACTATATCTTAATCATGCGGTTTTCGCATGGGAGTTTCACGACACCACTCAGCGCTTAGGTAGATGAAATTAAACTGCAATTAATTGAACTTACGTTATTAACTCTCTTTTAGCTTACGACACGCAACATATCTACTTAAATCTTATCTCATAAGACCAGATTTGAGCCGATGAACATTTTCGAAAACTTTCGAATGAATACTCATAGATCGAGTGCCAATATTTATTTGCAGAAAATGCTTTTAAAATAAGATCTATAATTACGAAATGCACCCGGAAATATCATCATAAATATGTAATAAATAACAGAGCAGACACAACAATAAATAAATAGTATAACAGTGATCTACTGAATTTTTATTGAAATCTTCTGAATTATCGGCTATTAATCAATGCCTTCAGGGTAATTGTATTAGCAAAATATTAATACGGATTTCTTATATCGTGACAACAAACATGTGTTTAACTTTCAACATATTATGATGCTACAAATATCCGAAAATTATCCAAGTAAATCATTTTTTCAAAAGAATGCAATTTCAATATTGTATTTAAAAACTACGAACGAGTCAGTTTCTCAAGATTATAAAACTTGTCTTCCTGAAGCTCGTATGAATAAAAATATTCAGTTTTTATAATCATTTTCCCATACGTTTATGCAATAAGATATCTACATTTCAGTATTTTCGATTTTAAGTAAATCCCTTCTAGCGAATTTAGACGTTCTCGCGTTAATGTGGCGTGGAAGTTTGGAAAGTGAAATGCTAGCTCAGGTCTCTTTCTCGCATATGACTTCGGTTCAAAATTACCAGGACCGTCCAAATATAACCCCGAAAGCAAAATTCCTTGAGCATTTAAATATTTCAGATTTCGTATCAAGCTTATTTCTCAGATGAAAACTCTACGTTGAAATTCAATTACAGGATGAAGAATTATTTGAATTTTTTAAAATCGATTTGTGTTAAAAAGTTTTAAAATATTGTTGATAGTTTATGACAGAAAGAAAGGGCCTAAACTTTTCTCTATAAATTGCATGTTTCAGTAAAACGTACAATTAAAAAAGAAGAGGTTTGTGACGCATTACACTTATTACCCATTTATCAACAAATTTAAGCTTTGTTTATATACATTCGACACAAAAGTAGAAAAGAAGGCATATTAATATTTATAATTTAGTTTGAAATGTTTCATTTTACTTTCAGTTATCTATGGATTCTAATTCTTTTACAGTCATTTAAAACATAAAAAAGGAAAAAATTGCCATTATACGTCAGCACAACTTGTGTTATTCAGATTCTTATTTTATTGTAAGTTAACGCAAAGATATTTGCATTAAAGGTTCTTTCCAAAGGTTAAGCTTGTATTTTTGCTAAATATTGCGCATATGCAATAGAAAAGGAAAAAAAAGCTAACGGTACCAATTTATCAAAATTTTACATTGTGAAGTGAAACATTTTTAAAACGAACGAAGCGAGTTTCTTAAGTAGAGATGAGTAGATGGTTTTTCTCGCAATTATATAAGTAAAAAGCAAAATAAGAACTATACCTAGAATAAAACATTGAATAAATTGAAGAACGAAGAATTAAAATATATAGAAATAGATGAATAATTAGATACCCTAGATAGTAGTTTAAATAAAGTCACCTTTTCTGAAAATTATATATATATATATAGCAATCCGTTTTACGTGATTCATACAGAATATGAAGGGTTGAAATGTCCAAAGAAAAGTTTAATACATTCTAACTGATTTAAACTTATTTAACATTTTAAATTTAATTTGGTAATATGAAAGTTAAAAATGAGAAGAATACACGTTAACAATCGGATAATTGCAGAAGCTGCATCATTGTCATCGCTCCGATCGAATCAGAGGAATGAAGTCTTGTCAAAATATTTAAAAAAATGTCGTATTTAAATAAGATATTTTGACTCCAGAAAATATAAGTTGTTGCTTTAGTTATTTTCTAATAAAAGTGGTAATACTAATGTATTGGATTTAGTAATGTAATACGTTTCTTATTATAATTATTATGAGATTTAGAACATACCCGTACATGCGCAATCTACAAATATCTGATTTCGTTGTTTTATTAAATATGTTTCAGACGCTTATTCTTCAAATATTTGTGATAATTAGTTTGTATTCTACCTCGTAAATAAATTTTGATATTAATAATTTTCTTTTTTCGTGTTGAAAGATTTCGGGCAATTCTTAACGATGTCCGATGTCATAAGTTGGCATTAGGGTCAATTGCTACGGTTGAAGTTCTCCAAGAAAGCTTTAAATAATTTTTGTACTGCTTTCATTTAATTTTGGATTCTAGAATTCAAAGAAATGTTGACTTGTTTTGAATCATTGCCATTTCCTCTTGAACTTTAAAGTTTCTCGCAAGAGCATTTGTTTTATTAGTTAACTTCAATATTAAGCTTGTATGGTATAATAGACTCTTCTGTGATTCATGTAATTCTTCTGTGAAATATTCCAAGAAAGTATAATGGATGAATAAATTTTTCATTTGTCTAAAAAAGTTTTTTTTCGACTTTATATTTTTAGAAGACTGAAGGAAATAAATTCTTATGACAAGACTTTGTTAATATTTATCGCGGTAAGCATACACACTTTTTTATAGGTTTATATAACAAAACTGTTTATGGTTCTCATTTAAACGAAATATATTAAAGAATCTATTGAGAGTCACTCAATTTTTATACATAGGCATACTCAAGTTTTGTCAGAATTTTCTTAAAGGATCTTATAGTTCTTTCTTTTCAAGTCTTGTTATTACTCTGTGTTTTATAGTAAATATAATTACCCTCACGGTAATGAGTCCGTTAATAGAAAGTTTTGATTTCATTCTTAATATAGATTATAAAATTTAGATTGTTGTGTTTGAAGTATCCTGTTTTATAAAATGTATTGATGTATATGAAGCTTTCTCCTTCTTGCCATTTAAAAAAACTCTATTGTTATAAAAGACATTAACATTAATTAATACAGATTTAAAAGACTAATTAAATACTGCGTCATCAGCTAACATACTATGAAAATTTCCAATTTCTGACTGAATATTTAAACTTGAGTGTACCTCTCTTCTTGTAAATTCGATGTAACTTTAAATTCAGTGTGATATTTTAGTGCAGTTTTGGAATATATTTAGTTCATAACAAAAACCATAAATGAACGGTAAAAATTTCCTTTTATTGCACAGTTTTTTACATCGCAAAAAAGCAGCTTTTTGTGCAGATATGGCGCTAGAGTAATAATAAATCATATTAAAATTTTTAAGAACAATTGAATGAAACATTAAATAACAATGATTCAGAACTCCAACGGGTGGAAACAGTTTATCAAAAATTATTTCATTAGTCTTCGATTCTCTTTATTATTTATTTAATTTTACATTCTGTTTATTTAAAAGCAAAATTATTTTTCTTTCAGTCTAATTCACTAAACAAAGAGAAATCTTATCTAGAGAAAACAAATTTTAAAAATTGAATAAAATGGTTATGATTTTTGTTGTGAATGTGAAGGAATATCTTTTAAGAAATTGTTACAAATAAACTCATTAACAAAACAACTGCAACGGTCTTTATTTCATGAAAATACCAGAATGAGAATCTATAGCATAAGGCTTTCACAATGGCTTTCATATTCAGTATGGAGGGAATAGAAGTACCTTTAGTGGTGAAGGTAAAAAGCTGGGAATAAGCATTTACAGACAAAATACGTTGCAGTTACTCGCTAGTTCATTGAAGCGGCATACACTGAACTAAGAACGTAATCATGAAAATAATTCTTGCCACTCATACATGAGACAAACATTTAGACAAAATGTGCTGATTTTTCATAAAAAGAATGTGCAATACACTCATTTCACATTATGTGTAATAACGGAAAAAATCATTTTTTTGCTATGCTTTGCTTACAACATCGACATTTCTGTTTATCACCTTATATATTAGGACGGTGATATTTCTGTTCCATTCTTTCTTATGTATATACAATCGATGCCCATGTCTTATTTTTTCCAGTAGAAATGAAGAAGACAGCTTAGAAAACTTTTATTGTTTTATTAAACAAATGAAAGCTGTAATATGAAAGATGTGTTTATTAATCGCCTTAGCAGTTATTGTGTTTTTAAAATTGACTTTCTTCAGTAGAAACTATTTACAAGATTTTGCGTTTTTACAGTATCATAATTTCGATGTTAAGTAAACACTATGGTAGATACAGGATTTCTTTTTCGAAATCTCATTTGTTAATTATTTGATTTTATTTATCGCTCCTAAATTTATTTTAAAGTATGTATGAAAGATATATAATTGCAGAAAGGTGTTTATCTTTATTCATTTTAATTTTCCGAATACTACAAGAGTTTAAATTATTACTTTTACTTGGTCAGATATCACCAGATGCTTTGAATTGAAATTGGAAGTATATTTATCTCAAAACTGAATAGATTACTTTATATCTAATCTATTTTAGCAGTTTTCATGAATAACAATAATTCAATAAGAAATCAGTTTCTTTATAGCCAGCATTTTGTGTGAAATATATAAACAAAACATTTAATATTTCACTGAAAAGTACTTTTTTTAGAGAATTCTGTACAGTTGGTGTATAATATTGATAAAACCACTGAAAGTGTGAGAGATAAAGTGTTTAGGAAGAGTTCCCAAGTACGAAGAATTACAAATTTGTGTGACAAATTACACATTTTAGAGTTGTTGTTGGACTCGCAACGTTAATCACTGCACTTTATTTTTATTTAAATTTAATTTGTTTCCATTAATATACTGTTCTCAAATAATTTATTCTTCTTAATTAAATGAATGCTTAACACCATATTCAATGTACGGTCATAATCAAGTGTAATATATAATAATTTTTGTAAGTGTTTTTAAAAATGAAACAACTCTTTAGCAAAGCATTTTACACAACTTTTGGAATTATTTTCTTAAATAATATAATAACAAAGGCGCTGAATGTAACAGAAATGTAGATGCTATAAACAATTAAGTTGTCTAAAATGAAAGTGTGAATTATATTGTTCCTTTTTTTGAAACATTATATAAATACTTTTTAGCATTTCATGCATATCTGCCATACCGTTAAAGCAATAAAAAATCCAAACAAATTTCCACACGTAATCAAACATTAAATATCTATACAGAAAAAAATTCTCACACAAAGATAATTCGATCATTTATTTGGTAAAGTGTACACTTAATGACTAATCAAAATGAATACTTTAAATTCGAATCGTGATTTTAAAGTGACCGATACCATATTACCTTAGCTCACTTTTAATGCTCTTTTACGCGATTCAAATGACCTGAATGCGTCGATAAATAATACATTCCGATTTGTGTAAAACATTATATATACAGATTTTATGTATTTTGATTCACTATCTGATGAGTATTCTTATAGAAACATATCCCTGGTAAGTTAATCAGCCACTTTAATTTCAAATGAAAGAGTACAAAAGTATTTACACAACAATAACAAACAAAAAATTATTTACATAATTCGGATTTGTAATACTTGAATACACGTTCAATCGCACATATGCAAAAAAAGAATATCTTGCAAAACAAGACAACTAAAGAAACTTGCTGCAACATGAATTTGCATTGAATGAAATTATTCTAAACCGAGTAAAGATGAGAAAATTTATCCATATGTAAATCCAGACCTCTTTTAATACGTAAAAAATGAACTGAGAAATCAAAAACAACAAAAAATCGATTTCCTAACATTCTTATTTGCCTAAATTATGATAGAATAACTGTGAATTGTGTAACTTAACTTTCTACTCATATAGGGTTTCTGATGCCATTTTAATATTAAAGTACGCACTATTTTCAGCAAATATTTATTTTAAATTTATTTAATAATAATTAATCAGGGAATATATACCAGTATTTTTTTATTAGTATTTCATAATCAGTGAGATTAAATTGCTTATTTTTGATAGTTAATGTATACATTAATGATCTCAGTAACATTTTTCTATGGAAGGTTAACTACCATGGGCATATATCTCATTTCAGACGACGAACTGGATTCGAACTTGTTTGAATCAAATTAACTCTTTAAACAAAGATGTTAACGGTTGGGATATATCCAAAATTATTAAAAAGTTAAATACATTTTTATATTTAACTTTTCATTTATGATTTTCTGTAATTAAACTTTCCTATTTTACTTTTAATTTTTATATAATTAGCTCCCCTTACGATATTTTTAAAAGGAAAAATAGGCCTTATTACTAAAAATACAAACGGGTGTGATTTGAGTAAATTCGAACTCCAAATGAGCAAATATATACTGCCTTTTCTCGGAATTTTTTTCAGAAAAGGAATTTCCAGAAACTACTCTCTGTAAATTCTTTTTTAAATTATTAGAAAATCTAAGTTAATTCTTAAAAACCTTTAAACACCTTTTTGGACATTATTCTTCCTATATGATTCTGTTTTCTATATTTTAAGATATGATTAACCTGCAAATAGCATTTTATAACCATTAAGTACAATCAGTCCTGTTTGGTTAACAAAAATAAAGTAATTTGTTCGAAATTTTAAAAAAGCATCCCCTCTAGGACATTCGTTTTATGCCATAAGGAAAGCAAAATGCTTACGCCAAATCTGAAATTTGTTGCGATGTTCTTTTGGTGAGTCACTGAAGCTTGAAATACAGTGACTTTGTAAGGACCCAACCAAATACATTGCGTACGTAATGGCGGTTTTTCGCACAGGCACTAGAGGCGCTCGCCTCGTGCCTTGAGACCCTGGAAGGGCCTCAAGATCTATTCGACGTACATTGCAATGCAAAACCAATAGCGAATTTACGACATTGGGTTGAGGAAGAGGCCTTAAAACAATTTTGTGCCTTTGACCTCATATTGTGAAAATCCGCCACTGCGCGTATTAACGATTTTTCTCTCCAGTTCCCTTGGTTAAACGATGAAAGACATTTAAGAACGAGTTAGCACTTCATATTTAACAAAATCTAAGATCTAACGCTCAACATTCAACAGAATTCTTCATAAAGCAACGATAAATTTGCTTTAATTAATATAAATAATGATATAGTTTTGCTTTTATTCTGTTTCAATTTTCAGTACTCGTACAAAATGATAATGACCTTACGTTTATTCACATAATTACATTTTTTCGTATCGAACAAGGAATTTAAAGTTTAGCAGGACTTATATTGTGAGCAAAATTTTAAAACTTAACAATATCAACATGGAAAATTTGAAAACTCTTCAATGAAATTTCAAAATGAATGCAAAATCTGTACACTTTTAAACATTTTTAAAGTTCTTACGAGTGTTAGTTAAACGTTACCAATATTAGGTATCTCATTTTTCTTGTAGTATATACTGGCCTTATAGCTGAAAGATAATTTAAATTTAAACTGATAAGAAATAATACAGAGTAAGGAAAAGTATAATCAATGCTCTATTGAATGATTACTGCATGTATTCACAAAAGGTTTTAATTATTGTTAAGATTACCACGAAGTTTTTCTTCAACCTAAAATGTTTTAATAAATAACTATCCCTATAAGTAAAAAAAAGTTGTAAAATATTGAGAAATACTTCAAGGAAGAACTTCTGCCATTCCAAATTTTTGTTAGCTGACATTTGCAAAAATTCTGCTTTGTATCAATAGGGATTCAATGTTAGCTTTAAATTTATTTATTTCGTTTAGAGACACATATTTTGAATGTTATTCTCTTTTTTTCTGAAAATTACAATAACTTGCATTCAACAAATTACTAATCAAAAGAAATTTCTAGCGTTCATATAACATAATTGGTTTAACATTAAAGATTTTTAAAACAGTACATTTATAGTAGTGTGGGTGTGATATTAAACTCCCATCAGAGGATGAAAGAAACATGCAGATAAGCATTTGATAAGGCAATAAAGGGTTTCGAATGGATATAACTAAAAAAAAAGCTATTTAAAAATCTTTTAGAAAAAAGTGGTAAATAAACTACAAGAAATTGATACATATATATCAATTTTATATTCTCCTGAGAGTGATAATTGTCACATCCACTTTACTCGTTTCCTTCTCACTTTTCTTAGTTATTTGAATTGATGTTGAACAAAGCACCTTCATTTATATAGCTTGCAATACTTGATTTTATTGTCACTAGGGTGCTCAAATAGTTCAACATTTTCGTATAAGAATCTACTATGCAACAAGAGTCAGTTGATTGAAAACTACAAGATTTTCAGTCTTTGTGGGAGTTCATTTATGAAATGAAGTGCAAGAAGACTTGTAACCACCTCTTTTGAGCATTCATGACTTGCGTGATTCGATTTAGCAATTGCACTAATTTGCTAATGTCACTGATTTAGTGTCTGGTGGAGTAAGTTGTCCACTTACAACGACCGAAGTTGGAGGAACACTGTTTGGTGAGCTTACAGATGCCGTGCCAGTGACAGAGCCAATGGGACAAACAGGTGGCGAAGAACCAGTCTCTCCTCCAGAGCTTGGAGGATCCGGTGGTATGAGACCTTCTTTCGCTCTTTTCTTCTGCTTCATTCTTCTGTTCTGAAACCATATTTTTACTTGTGTTTCATTTAGATTCAGTGCTTGGGCAATTTCCATTCGTCTCACCCGCGTTAGGTACTTGTTGTAGTAAAATTCCTTTTCCAGTTCTGTAAGCTGCTTTGTGGTGAAGTTAGTTCTGCCTGTTCCGGGTCCACCGTTGGGGTCGTTACCATTTGGCGTTGAAGAATTATAGCCGTTGTACTCGGGCTTTACAGCTGAAAGAAAGAAAGGAAATAATGAGTCAATAGAGTTGATTTCCTAAACGAGACATTAGTATACATGATTTGGGAAAACAGTGGTGATGCATTGAAATTTTCAGCGATGAGAAAAACTAACCAATATTCAAACGTTAAATAAAGTCAATGTGCTGAAATAAAGGTGCAGATTTGATTCTCCAATGCTTTATCCTGTGATTTATGCAAGTTGGAAGTTAAAATATTTTCAGCTGCATACTGCGATTTCCGAGGGCTAGTGTGTTTTGCTCTTACTCTGTTATAGTGTTGCATATAAACAACAATTCGTTTCGTTCCGAAAGTATTTGGACCATTTGCAAATGTTGCCTCTAAATAGCTATTATAAAGTCTTCATTTGGATGGTTGCGAGAGCCCTTTAGAAAGATTTTTGTTTTTTAAATTAAGTTCTCAAAATTGTTTACAAGTGTAGAAAGAAAAAAGGGCCAAAGCACACTGTTAAAAAAGTAATTTCAAATTTGTTCTCTTTTTGTTCAAAATTTGTTCAATTTGCATCTTTGTAAGCTGTATAATTTATCACAAAATGTGTAAAATATATATAGGGCCCTTTTATAAAAACTGTTTATTATTCTGGTTTCATTTACCACACGTTGCATCAATCATTCAAAATAAACAAATTTTGATGGAAGTCGTTCAAAACTTGGCATGAAAAAAGACAGATCCACGACAAAAAAGGCTGTGAAAAAAAAAAATGGCACAGAAAAGGCCCTATTGGTCAGCACCATCCAATCAACTACCACGTACTTCTTCTTGTCTACATGTTAATAATGCAGACATATTCCTAGAATAATAACTTTAAGTGACTTTTCACAGTTACCGCTTCAGTATTCAGCGAGCGTCCGTTGTCGTGAAACACCTCTGTGACTGGCATGTCTATTTTATTTTTACCACCTAGATTCAACCTCCCAGCAGGATATTAATAATTTTCTTAATGGTAGAAGGTATATATAAAATAACGCATTCAGCTCTTCCGACAACAGAGCTAGCATGTCGGGAAGGTGGCAAACTCTGGTAATGAGGAACTGGTAAGCAGGTTGTAACTGATTGGGTAATCAATTACGTAGATGCGAAGGAGGTCTCCGAAGCCAGCGAGGGTGAAGCTTTGCTCGTATGAGAAATATTGCTTCAAAGTGGTTTTGAATTGCATTATAAGCGTTAATCATTTCGAGATGATGCTATGATCAAAGGATCACGCAATAAATGAATTTCTTTAGATTTGGAACTAGTAGAGTAACCGCATTCGTATTTCACGCCTTCATTTTTAACTAGGACTTAACTTTTCGATGAAGTTTATTTTGTTTTTGTATATGGATTGCATAATGCTTAAATTATATGCGGTTTCTGACCATTTCTTTTTTGAATGAAAAAAACTCAGAGGAAAAATTTCTCCCCTTTTTAAAATTTTCTTTTCGTTTCTTTTTAATTGCTTACAAAGAAAAAATTAATAATTAAAGGAATATTTTGCGAAGGAAAATGAAATGAAAATTATATACAAAGTTGAACCGAAAGTTACCCTGTTATATTTTAAGCAGAAAACATAAGAAATAATTAGAAAATCAGCTTTCTAATCAATCTGCAACTTCATAAGCGAATCGTAATTTGAAGCAAGATAGTGGAACTAAAAAGTCCAATTTTAGCCGAAAAATACTCGCTCGAAACATTACGAATTTTTTTCAAAAACACCAAACAGTGAAAAATTAGTTTTCACTTAAGAAAAAACATACTTGAAATGTCATCATACTTCGCAATTCAACATTATTTTGAACGATTTAGTATTTAATAATGGGAATATTAAACAGTAAATGTATTTTAAAATTTGTATTTATTCAAATCTCAAAAGCCAAAAGCATTCTTTGAATAAGCTGTTTTGCTTAGCGGAAGTTGCTTAGGAGCAGCTATAAATCATTGTTTCATTAAATGACGCCACCACTTTATTGGATCAATAAAAATTAGAAGAAATGAGGGATGTTTTCTTTAACCTGAAGGACATTTACTGATTGTATCAAGTGGAACTTAGCCATAGCATGCATAGATTCCTGATTGTCAGCAAGCCATCCTTTGGCAGCTTAAGGCATAGTAAGAGAGGATCAGCATAATTTGCTTGGTTTTGTAAGTGCAAAAGTTCAGTCGACGGCAGACGGCTAGGTATTAAAGGGATTAAAGTTTGTAACACTGATTAACGCCAGGAGAGGACACAGATACGTGGTAAATGATAGCAGCAAATTCAAGCAGTGAAAGATTATTCAAGTTATGTCCAGTTAAAGGAAGTTTGTCTCAGAATGAAAGAAAGATCTTAATTACGAAAAAATTGGAGAAGGCATGATATAATGAAGCGATTTACTTAACATAATCGTGAAGGACAAGGAATAAATTTAGTAATTTTTAATACATGAATCTCAAACCCAAAGATCCATTATATTAGTTTATTATAAATTAGTAGCGCGTTGTTATAAGATAAGGCACTAATAATTTGAGATCAAGTTGTTAAATCACCAACAGCATTAACTGCTAGCTTTCATGGACTAGTAGAAAAATGGGAAACAAATATTTCTAGTGAGATTTTTTTTAGGTTTTTGATAGTATTGATAAAAGGATTTAAAACAGAGATCGTTACTTGCGTTTTTCATTTCAATTCCTGAAAAATAAAATTCAAGGGTGACTTTGAATTCTTAAATAATTAATTATAGAAATTTTAATGGATAATATATTTGCGGCAAATAATATTTGTGAACATTAATTGGTAGCAAAAATGATGAAAAACCTGATTTGTTTGAAATAATAGAACTAATAAATAATTTTACTTAACAATCCACAGAAAGTTTGCTGATATGAACGGAAAAAACTAGAAGTAGCTAAATTTATACTGAATACAGACAGAGATTTAAGGAAATTCTAAAAGTAATGCTGGAGAATAAAAAACAAATGACAACAGCTTTGAAAAGTAAAAGCATTGTGATAAAATGTCCTTTGGATTTTATTTAAGAAATCTCCGTTTATCAAAAGGAAAGGATGTTAAATATTTTGGTACCCGATAAAGTCCGTATTTTGAACCAAGCTAAAATATTTCAGTAGGCGCGAACGCGATAAATTCTGAAAGCTGCGTTGCTTATTATTGATCTGATTTTTAAAATTGTTAAATATTTTACTTTCTGTTTAATCCGTTTTGTAATGCTTCCACTATTTTTATTTAAAGAAAGATTTACACGTGGTTCAAATAACTCGTAATATCAGCCATATATTTCATATTAACATTTTTTCGTATCGTAGAATGGTTGACTGATGCCAAAAATGGAAAAATATTATGTTTTTTTTTTTGCCTGTTTATTCTTCCCTTTTAGAATTCCTTCTATATTTGTTAAAGCATAATACGTTCGCCCATTCCGATAATCACATTATAATATTTCCGATTATAACACTCTCTCAATTCTCTATTTATTTTTTATTTTTATGTATATTCTTCTCCCTAGTGCATCACTCGTGGCATTCTCACATATATTTCACTCGGCTCTTAATAGTGGGTGTAGTGCTTTATACGGGTGCGTACATACCTTTTTTAGAAGTTTATAAAAGGAAAAATTATAAAAGATACTGCAATCGTACCATGTTTGTAGAATTTACCATTTTAAAATGAAGCTCAAATAAGGAAATCGACTGTAAACTTGAAATCCTGAATATTTTTCCAACCAGGAATTTTTGTGTGTTTATGACGTAACAACTTATCCTTATTTCTTAGCAAACCAAATCAAGGATGTAAAGAGGAAATGATACCTTTGATTTTTCAAAAATCAGGTCTTTTCTGAACATTGGTTCTTCAATTAGCAGATTTCTAAACTCTTTTAATATTCTATATTGTTGCTTCTGTGAGAAAAGATTTGATGGAGAAAATCACGAGTGTTCTTCGATATTTTATTTTTCTAAAAGAAAAATTGTTAATCATTGAACTGGCTTTTACATCTATTTCTTGCCAGTCTTGTGGTGTACATTTGTGTTGCTCGAGGAAAATTTCCATGATCAATTTTTAGAAAGAAGTGTCCGTGAACAGTGATCCGCGCTAGATACCACAAACTTACATATTTCTCAAGTCTCCTTCAGTTTTACTGAATTCACTCTGCCTTTTTCACATCTCTATATGAAATAAAAAAAAGATTAAATGTTATCATTCAGTAAAAAAATTAATTTTGTGCCTAGTATCCTAGTTAAATTAATTATTACCTAATTTAATATGAATGCACAAGCGTAATATTTGATTCGTAAGAATTACAATGAAAGTGTTACAGCTTAAACAAAAGGATGAAAGCTTTATTCTTCACAGAAGCAAAGAGCAAGCTCATCAAACCCAAAGCAATAACAAATACCTTATCACACAGCTTCGTCGAGTTTCGGATTCTTGTGCTTCATGCATTGGATAGGGGAAATATTTGTGGTTAGACGACGTTTCCTTTTTTAAGCTTCGGATTTCCTTTTTCACTGCAAGACGTTTAGGCTGTCTTTTATTTCTACGTTTCGCTATATAAAACCACAGCATTTTCCATGCATACGATTTTTCTTTGTCGCATAACTTTTATCATTTCACAGTTATTTCTTATTTATTGCTATTGTAACCTGTTTGAAGACTGCATCAACAGATTATAGATCAACATTTTTCAATACGTTTGATGCATGGTTGTAACGATTCATTAATTAAACTAATTTTTTTTTACTTGAAACTCATACGAAATAAATTTTGAATTTTAATTCTTCTTTGGATTTTTTTTTCGCTTTATAGCCTCCAGCATACTTGGAACTCAAATAGCAAATTTCTTAGAATAATGAATAAACTTCCAGTGTTGTTTTAATATTACGACTTAACGTTTATTTAGCGATTTACTCATACAATTCTTATGCTCCTATCGACGGATGACTATTATTATTTGCTAAAAAGATTTAAGACGTTATTTTTTACGAATTTTTGTTAAAATTGAGAACACTACATTATAGATCAGGTCATAAAATATAAACAAATACCCTTGTGCTACTTTTATACTCTTCTTTGATCTATAGCTTCATCTTAAAATATCACTCTTCACAGCTGTTTGGTTAGACGATAGAAAGAACTACAACCAAGTTTTCAAAAAGGTTAAACATCCAGTTTCTTGGTCCAAGCAAAAAAAAAAAAAAAAATGCTGCATGCATGCAACTAATGCATTTTTAGCGTAAATATTTTATTGAATTCACAATAGAGAAGTCCGAAAGTTGAAGAGACGCCTCTCTTACATCTGATCGAAATCGAAACTAAAAGGCAGAATTGAGAAGCAATCAAAACAATAAAATTGCATTTAAAGAAATTAAAACTGTTTCAAATCAAACCATTTTATATTATGCACCTATTTCTAGGACATACCTGAAAATTTCTTTTTCACATTGTCAGATTAATTTAATTTTCATTTCTTATAATAACTCTAACGAAATGTTGTTATTCAGTCATTTTTAATAATGTAAATCAATTACTCTCAACTAAAACGTTCAAGACCTTCGACTGACATTTCTAAAGTACCGATAATTTTCAAAAGAATTTCAGGTCATAAAGAAAAAGAGATGCCGAAGGGAAAAAAGTACAATTAGATAGATCCCTTCCTTTAAAATAAATACATTGTCGTAGTTAAGAAATGTGCACAGTTTTCAATAAATAATAAACTGCAGCTGAGGCTACTTTATGATTAAGACTTTTACACCGTCGTCAAAGATATGAGCGACTGAACAGAAAAATTAAAGATTCAAAAGATTACAAATTTAAGCAAATTATCAGCTTAATCGAATTCCCATTTCTTATCGTATACCTCTAAATTTAGTTACTTAATCTTCTCAAGTATAGTAAAAATAATAACTATTCAATCAAAGCGTTCAAAATGTTTTACTGACATCATTAAAGTGCCAATTATCTTCAAAAATTCTTCTGGTCATGGAGAAAGAGACGTCGAAGAAAAACAAGTACAATTAAATCCCTTCCTTTAAAATAAATACATTGTCGTAGATAAGAATGGTGCACATTTTCAATGAATAATAAACTACATCTGAAAAGGCTACTTTATGATTCAGACTTTTCCACCGTCGTCAGTTTAAATCCGGTTGCTATCAGCGGAGAATGTGTTTTCAGCCGAGTAATCTTGTTACCGAATGAGTAGCTTAACGACACTAACGAGGTGTATTGAAGCACGGACACGACGAGACAAAGCCTTAAAAGCTTTTCCCGACCCCAGCATTTAAGAAACAAAAATAACCGGGGAGAGAGAATTCCACTCTTCGTCATATCGTTGTATTTCCTGCAAGTTTTTTTCCACTCTCAAAATCTGAACTTCGACTTTAGTTATATCGTTCATTTATTTATATTATATTTCTTAAACAGCGTAAATAGTGATTCCTACTATCGAAGTCTATGAAACTAATTTGAATTCATAAGTTGCTGATTCATTTATTTTATGTTTCTTTATGCTAATGCCTCTAACTGGGAGGTCTTGCAGATCCGATGGGTGTCAGGTCAAAGTTTTCAACGCAAGACACAAGGGCGTGGTTTCATCTTCGATTTGAGCAATGTTTTTCTAGGATCAAAATTGAGGAATGAATCAGCTATTTAAGTAAAATGGATTAAGGGGCTGGGTTAGGCCAATGAGATTTCACACCGAGATACGTCTGTGACTATCAATCCGAACAGAGCTTAACATTAAATGCCTGTCAGTGACGTTGTACTCTTGAAATTGAAGTGGTAAATATTTAGGGGAGTAGCACACATGGGGAAAGATGTATCATCTTGACTGATGCATGAGATATTATGATATGGAGTGGATATCTCGTGATTTTGTTCATTTTTATTCATCGTTTTAGTAGCACAAAAACAAGTATTTAGTCACAGTGTCATTTATGAACTTCAATTTATGCTGTTTTTGAAGTTTATCTTAATTGTTTTATGAATTATGTACAAAATTATGTCGTTTGGCTGCACAACAGTGTAATTTAAATCAATGCTTTTTAATAGACTCAAATAAATGAGATAAAGAACTCCAATATTTGATCAAACTGACGTTGCATCTGTTCTCATAGGTTTAGCAATACATTTTTAAGTAAAGTATTCCTTATAAAAACCATATAACTTTTAAATACATATAATATTTTAATAAAACACAGGCACATAAAATGAATCGCATAAATCTCATTTATGAGCTAAACTACATTTTTTATTTGGTATGGTAAGTTTGAATGGGTTGTATCCATATATCTAAAAAAATATTAATAATGCAATCACTTTTTAGACCATTGCTTTTAAAACCTTTCCCACTCGTGGTCAGAGGGGAAAAAAAATTTACAACCCTACTTTTCATTTCAATGTTTAAAGAGACCCCCGAAAAGAGGAAAATAAATAAGAAAACGAAGCACAAATTAATGGAAAACGTGAGAGAGTTTAATTTTGAGTCGTTATTCAGTAGGTTTAAATGAAACCAAGATTATTTTCTTCACAATTTTTTTAATTTAATCTCCAGAATTTTAAAGAAAATGGCTCGGCGAAAGTTTTAACAACCTAATTATTGTTCTGCGCTTCCATACAGTTTGAGAAGCTCATCTTCAGACGTCATCTGCAAAAAAAAATCGTTTTCTCAAAATGATTCCTGCTGCAATTTACAACTACAAATCAGAAACGAAAGTCTTTTTTCATCGCATACATCTTCCGGAGGGAGTGCAAATGAACTTGTAAGAATATCGGAAGCCATTCAAGAATACTCGAGTCTATAAATCAACTTTACCCTCCAATTTGTGGCTAGTAGTAGACCGCCTACGTAGAAAGACAAGTCGGCCTTATTCATTTTGCTCGGTAGATAACAAACCCACGTGTCGGATGAAGAGAACCCTCTTCTGAGAGGGGTGGCACGAAAGATCATAACTTATCAGTTAATACCAATAAGTGGAACGGGTTCCACCTCCAGTGTAATACAAGGAGCATAGACAAATCGGGTAACAAATGATCATCACCTGGACCGTGTCTTCAAGTACTACCTACGTTTAATTTATGATCATAGACTTCAAGACAAGTTTCCCTAGTCTATTCAGAAGAGTGGTGTGTGTTGTGCTATTCACCAGTGAACACCTGGGATAGTTGAAGTTAGTCATCCTCAGTTTGTCTCCGGCCTCGAATTGAGAGAAAAAAGCATTGTGGAAAAACTAAGTTAGATGTCAGGCTTATGTGTTATAGTAAATTTTATCATATTAATAAAAAGGAAATGTGAGACACAGATGATTACTTTTATGTAAACTTAATTTTTGTATTCACCACTGCAATTGTATTTTAAAACAGACACGATTTGAAACATGTAAATTCTTAAATGAATTTAAAAGTTGTGACAAAATTTATTTATTTATGACTGATTTATCTGATAAATAGATAACTTAAAAGTTGTGGAATCAAAATATTAAATTCGTCCGCTTCTAAACAGAAAAAAAAGCCTACCTTCTTGTACCTGACGGAAAAAACCCAGATAAAAGATTAAGTTTTTAAATTTTAAAGCCTTGTGGCTCTGCAAGTATGTACTGCTACTTTAAAGAAGCAGTTGATACTAGGAGACTTCTTAAGGAACAGACCTAAGCAGAATACACCAATCTTTTCTGTAGGACTCATTTTCAAGCATTTTAAATTACATTAAAACATTTTTTTATTTAAAAATTTTTAAATTTGAAATTACTTTTCTCCAGTTCCTGTTTAATGAAACTAACCGAATGAGTTAGTGTGTCGTCTTTCTGCAGTTTGGTCGGCCGATAAAAAATTCTACACATTGTAATAAACATTTTATTACTGTTATTTGGTGCTATATTGAATAATTTTCATCTTCAATTTAGGGCCATTTAAAATAATTTCTGCCCAAACTATACCACTTCTTCCTTCCTTAGCTACTACTTCAAATACTCCATCAGCTCGGAGCAGAATAAAATCTAGTTGCTGCACTGTTTTCACCAATAAAACTACAGTTATTTGCAACATTAGCTCTTTTTTACGCAATTTTATTTCATTATTCGATGAAATTTTTCGACGATAACTTCAGAATACATTTTTATGTTAGAGATGTTTTTCTAATGAAGGTGGATGATAGATTACGAATTTACGTCTATCAGCATTTAAAAGTTCTCTTGAATTAGATCTGGAGATCCATTTAGAGAAGAATGCAAACCGAAATTGTACAGCTGATTTTAAAACTTTGAGATCCCATACGCGTTACATTTGATTCAATGAGAGCAGTTTTGACAACATTCGCAAATTTGCGGTCATCTCTATATTTGATGCATTTTGTTCTTCGGGCCATGAAAACCTTATAGAATGGGATCAAGAGCGAATTAATTTTTAATGATTTTTCTAATGCTTTCTTATCGTCCCTTTTCTTCAATTACATGGTCCACTGTTTTAGCAAACATGTTTAGAGCAAGACATTTTGAATCACCAAATTTAGCAGCAGAAATTAAGGCAAGAAACTGATTTTAGTTTGAAAAATACGACAGAACAACCATCTTTATTTTTAAACTTCAGAATATATGAGACCCGAGATTTGTATTAAGAAAAGCATTTACAAAACAAGTCAAATGACTTTATATTTTGGGATTTATTCAACATAAATTTTGAGATAATCTTTAGTTCTGATGCCTTAAAAAATTGTTTAGCGCTCTAAATATTATATTTTTAAATTTAGAGACTAATGCTTTAGCTGACTACAAATTTATACCCTTCAGAATAGATAGATAGAGTGAACTGGGTTGCAATAAGAGCATAGATATGAGGCCAACACAGAGTGCAATTCTCAGGAATAAAGTTCCAGGTTATTTTGAATACACATTTATTTGTCGTTTGTGCAAGTTTGCATAACTGCTGAAATTATAATAACTCCAGGTCTTTAACTAAATCTTCGAGAAATTGAATCCCATAACTAACTGGAACTAAATAATCGGACCAATCAGTTAACCTCCTCCTCCTTCACGTCGATAAGTTACAGAAATCGAAAGATTTCTGTGTCTTACGGAAAGGACGGTCCCATAACGGCACAATTCAGCATCAAGAAAGTAGTTAAGGACTTTAGCGAGGGACTCCTGCTTCGTCATTACATCTCATACACGCTGGACACTGAAACTGCAAATGTTTACAAGACAAGAATATATTCCGGCAGAGAGTAAAATGCCACATGTCAAAAAGTAATGAACACCGACAAGACCGATTGCCCAAATAACGACAAGATCAAAGTGGACTTGTCGACACAATTGACGAATTGGCCCCAGGACGAGTCCCCCTTCGGAGTGAGTCCTAATGACATGTTTTTAGCAGCGATACTTGGAATGAGGTTTTGAATTTACCAGCCGGGCTCAGAGACTCGATAGAAATCATAAGAATTCTGCTGTTAGTATTTCGCGTAACATAAACCTACAAAGGTGACTTGTGATTTCGGATGTCTTTTCATCTGATAACCTCTTTTCAATGATAGCCCTCCGTGACATACGACAGAAGAACTGTACTTCAACGAAATTTTATTGTTGTGAAGGTGCAGCAGCAGTATAACAACTTGACCACATTAGAACACAAGCACATTATTTCTTTGGAGCTTTCGGTATAATTTCTTTGGTTAGGCAGTCTGCCAATCTATCTTTCCTTTTAATCTTTTTTTAGTCCTTCTAAAGCGCCACCTGTGATCAGCACAAAGCATCAATTAATTTTTACGGCGGGTTGAGTCAATTGAGACCCCCGTACATTCCAGGGGATCCTTCTACAACAACAAGATAATGCATGTGCATATGTGGTAAATCTTTTTTTCCAGCCGAGGTGTTCAGTATAAAAATGAATTCGGTTTGAGTTATTCTGACTGTCTCAAAGCCCTCACCTGTGTCGACTTAATCGAGAACCTCTCTAGAAATACATTATTAGTAGATGAGACTCAGAGGTGCAGCATATTAAGATTTAGATTCCCCTATTTTTCCTGTACTCTTATTGCTCTTGTCATTTTTCGATTCGTTTTTCCTGCGACCCCGACCGTATCTTTTGTGCTCATTATAGAGTGGTCATGGGTGGATTTTGAGTTACGTTAGTGAATATAATATTAGATGCGAACTGCCTGATTAAAGATATTTCAAATAAAAATTACTTCAACACGATTTGAAAATGCTGGACTCTTTCGACTGAGGAAACAACATTTTTTACACGTCGAGTATAATTGCAACTTGACTTTTTATCTTTAAGACGGATCATTTGATTCTACGCTAAACCTAATTTTAGCACCTCCCTTTTTAAAAAATGAAAAGAGTAGATTTTGTTGGCTGTTGGATTCTGATATTCTTTCTTCTCTCTCTCCAATTTTACAGCAGTTTTTTATTAATATGCGTTTATAAAAGGAAGCAGAGTCACAGAGGAGGATTTCTAAAGATTGCAATACAATGCTGAGGTTATTATTCATCTAAGAAATCAAATAATCACGAATTTTAAGCAATTTCGAAACAGTGAATCGTTATGGCTACAAATTTGCGTCACGAAATTATTTCTTTCGACTTTGTTGAAGGTTCTAATAAACAGGTTTATACCTAACTACGTTGAATACTCAATCGAATAATGCAACGATAGTATAATTAGACTTCATCTGAATTTATTTGGTATATGTTTAAAAATCTTCATCGAATTTTCAAACTTGGTTAGATGTGAAATGACATGTGTAGTTACGTCTGTCATGTAGCTGAGATGCCAAGAAAATTTATTCCATGTATCACTTCGAATCTAGAGACCTATGATAATTCCTCCACGGGACCCAAAAAATTTTGGTACTGAATAAAAAGCTTATTAGCCGGATCTTTCTTCAAAAACAGGTTAGAACGAGCTATCTAATTGCCTAATTCATCCATTTTAATGCTATGTATTGTGAAAATATTTCAGCTTGAACTTCTTTTAGTTTTTAACTTTGAGTGAACTTATTAATTGTTAGTTTTTTCTTACGGCTTATAAATAGATTGTTCATTATGACGATCGTTTCAATCGAGTAAAAATGTAGAGATTATCAAATGGATTGATATTAATTGAATCAATTTCTTTTAAAGACATATTTCGCTATCGTAATTAAAAGGCCCCATTTTATATAGGGCATATGCGAAGTCAATTAATTTTCTGTTTATTTATTAACTTACATATGTGAAGTTTTCTAATGTATGTGAATTTTTTTTATCGTTAGTATGCTCGAACTACTATGTTCAACTGTCCACGGTATATGCTGTCTATGTATTTTATCTTAGACTCTTGATTTCGTGACTAATTAAAATGAAATTTCTTTAAATATTTCTGAGATTATATAAACGTATCAAAATATTTGATATATTCTGAAGAAAAACTGAAAAACAGTCTTTGAAATATTTTCTATTACTGGTCCTGGGTTGATGGCTAGCCTTTGATCCGATGACAATAAAAATGAAAATATTAATATAAAAAGAAAATTTGTAGTAAAATGCAAAGAAAAAACATGAAAATATGATAAAATATCATAAAAAAGAGCAATAATTATTACATCGAATTCGTTTTATCTTTTAAAAGAGAAAATTAACACATAACGTTGCAAAATAAAAGACAGAAGTCGCATGAATGGGTAGCAGACATTAAACAGTAATAATTAAGTATAAAGACAGTGTGTTGAAAGTTACATTAAAAGTGCTCTGTTCTGTGCCAAAGAAATAAGTCTTTTGAAACATTTTTAGATAAGGGAAGGAAAATCCTTGTAATAGAAATTTTATCACAGTAATTCAGAGATTCATGATGAAACATAGTTAAAGCACAATGATTGCTACATTAAATATGTTTTATCATAAATCTGACTGAAAAAGCGCAAAAAAATGATCAAGATGAAAAATGTCAGTAGAATGTAAGGAGATTAAGACAATTTCAACTAAAAGAAAAAAGAGCAGAAAAGAAATCTTGAAATTTGATTACCAATGGAAATAGGAAGAAATGTCTGCAGAAACGTTATGAAATCCAAATGAAGATATATGTTTGATTTTTATCTCATGGAGTGTTTCTCGATAAAATATGGTTTTACAGACATTATATAATAGAACAGCAAAAAGGCTTCATAATACTTCGTAGAAGAAAATTTTTTCCTTCACATTTTTAATAACAAAGGGAGTCTCTTACTCACGGAAATTTTTGCACCCATTTTATGGAGTTTTATTGTATATTAGAAACTATACAGATAGCCTGCGGGACCAATTTGTGACTGAAGTGCCCACTGATTTTTTTTGAACACACCTTTTTCAATTCAGTTTTTATCATTGATTCAAACTAGGTCACTGTTAACTTTTTTCATTCTTATCAATCTCATCACTCATTGATAGTCATCGTCCTGTAAATCGCCGTTCTTCGGCCTTAGTCGATATGCACCATTTTGCGGGTTGCCACCAAAACTCTTCCATCATGTATTACATGTGCTTGGAAGCCCCCCTTAAATATGTTCGATTAGTAACCCCCCTTCTCATCCCAAAATAAATCATTTCCCAAACTGGTAGCTGCGATGTACAACAGAATTTTTAATGCTAGACAAACGCTAAAAAAGAAGAAGGGAAAAAATGGGATAGTTCTCGGAGGAGTGTCAAACAAGGCGGCGCTGTCCCGATCAAAATCAAACCGCAACGAAACAAATTTTCAATTCCTGTGAGCCGCATATCGGGAGACTTTTTCTTTCATGGGCAAAATGCTGTGAACGCTTTACCCGAAACAATCTAAGGGGTTTCTGTGAAGGAGAAATAATAATAATAAAAAAAAGTCTGCCCATCTAACCCGGGAAAGCGTGAAAACGGCGAGACGATTTTTCGCGAAAAAGCTGCGTGCATACATGTGCATGAGCTTCGATGGGAACAATTCCTGACGCTATTGATCATGGTCCTGTTCCTCTTCGTCCTCATCCATCATCTATTATCCGAGAAGACTTCACTCCCTCTGCTCCTTCCTATTTTTCTAGTAGGGGAGCCCCCTTTTGTGCAAGCCCCTCGCCCCAGCCGCCGAATTAATGGGATTAACATACGTTCGGACCAATTGTTTTTCTCCAGCCGTTCACTTCTCTGGAAAGCCTCGGAAAAGCCACTGAACCGTTTTAAAGACTTCGCGTTAACAATCCGGCAGTGTGTTGGCAGGAGGGGGGATGCCCAAAAATGTGTAAAAGAGGGGGGATCGTGTAAGGTGGTGTGAATGGATTTCTTAAAATTGTTCAAACGATTAAAGTTGTCTTGTTCATTGGAAACTCTGAAAAATGACACGGGACTTATTGAAAAATTTTCAACAAAGACGGGGAGGTTTGTGGGCGCGTTCGTTATTTTAAATTCTGTTCAGGGGAAAGATATTGGTAGTTATTGAAGCGTTAGTGTCCGAAAATGTGGCATTGGATTGTTCAGGTTTTCTTGGGAGAATAAAAAAAGAAAAGAAAAGGAATGGATATATGGCAGTAACTTCAACATAATTCACAGAATATCATCATTTTTCGATTTGTTTGAAGTGTTGCAGAAGTTTTAAATTAGCAAGATGATCGCAGCACTGGCAGTCTTTTGGGAGTGAATATTGAAAATAAAGGAAGATAGGAAATGCACGTCCATCTTTTTGGAAATTCACATTTAGACGTGAATTTCTATTTCACACATTTATACTCTTCTTTAGAGAAGAGTATAAATGTGTGAAATGGCTGACAAAAATAACGATTCGGTGAACATTCTACATTTTTTTGTATTAGAAATTAGCATTTTCTGAAAACTGTCAATAAAAACCTTTATTTAAAAACATATTTGATTCTTAATTATAATCTATCTAAGGTTGCGGGAGAAGGGAAAACACTGGAAATTAAGTGTATTGAAAACTAATACTTAGTGTGTTATCGAAAACTCATGTTTATTAAACTTTAGACATCGATTAACCAAAAGAATGATAGCAATAAAAAGTAAGTTTCGTAACTTTTCTTGCTAGAAGTCAGTGCTAAAATAATGTTAATAATCACCACGAATGAGCATTTGTTGCAAAATGATTTTATGAAGTTTTGCATCGTAATTCGAATCCAGTGATTTCTTTAAAGCGTTAAGAAGTGCGCAAGTAACTATCTTTTTAAAATTGTGTTAAAGTATCATAGCGTGTATAGAAGCAGGTATAGTAATGAGGCTGTCTTATATTACATGTAAAAATTATACTTTTTCTGTAGCTCGTCAATTCTTACTGTCATTTTGTCGTTCAAAAGATTGACTTAGATATGAATATATTGTTATATTACTATGAATATTAATTTGTAAATTTATTATACGGTATTAGGCCTGAATATTAAAAAAATAAATTATCGGTAAGGTAAATATAGTAAATCTAAAAACGCAAAAGAATTTTGTTACTCGAATTTTGGTACTTCATTCCCAACTCGTGTGGGAACCAGTACCGGCGGAATTTTTTAACTGAAAATTTAATTGAATTTCACTGTAATTTAACTTAATTTGTAACGCAAAGTTGAATCATATTAAGTAGCAATGATTACTGTTATTTTAAATTTGAAAAAAAAATCTCCTACATAACGAACTTAGTATTTCATGTTTTGACTAAAAGATAGTAGATCCGAAAACAAAATGGATTTCTGTAGGAGAATACGAAGAAAAAGTAGCATATGTATGTGAGACACGGCTTAAAACATTGAGTTCTAATCATGTGACCGTTATTCACTAGCTGCATTCAAGAAAATACGAAGAATGTGTAACGATTGATTAGTGCCTTAGATAAACTTCCGCAAAAATTCATAATATCCTAATTAATTAATTTTTAAGAGGAAACCACTTTTGTTTCAATCGTTTAATGCCCCACAGAAATCTACTTTTTTCTTTTCTTCTATTACCCATGTTGTTATTAAACAACATGAACAACAGTTGAAAAGAAAACAATTCTTCGCAAGTTCAAAAATATTATAAAAATGAAACAAAATTGGTATAATGTAAAGATCTTCGTATCTATTATTTCAATAATTGTCACATTATTTCTGTATACTATACATTTCTTTTACAAAAAGGTTAAATAACTTTCAATTCTTTTAAACGTTTTAGAGGTTTGAAGCGGAAACTTGCTTTATTTATTTGCATTTTCTACTAAATATTCTTTCTCTAGTATTCATTTTTATATGGTTAATTGATTATCAATAAAATTAATTTATAATCATTCTATATCCACAAGCAATATTTTTTATTTACCCGACTAAATTTTCAAGAAATTTATTACTATTCCTATTTCTCAGAAAGTTCTTTTCTCTTTTCTTCAGAATGTTGCGTGTGATTAATTAAATACTCGGCTAGTTTTTACAATTTCTGTAGTGGAGGGTTGACTTATTTGGACCGTCACCTAACTTGGACCTTTATCATAACCAAAATTCTATTAAATATTTGTTTATTTTTGATAATATATGCAAGTGGTTTGTGGAATCATTTTTATGAGAAAGTGCTACGTGGCCGCAGTTAGCGAACAAGTGTTTGTATTTGAATATCTTCAATTAAATACTTGAACAAATCACTAATAGTTCTTACGCTGTTTTAAAATTACGTAGAAAAATATGTAATTATATCCTCAGGAGAGGAAACTTGTTTCGCTGCAATTTACTGAATGAGTTTTATTAAAATAGTTTAAAGAGAAGGTTAGCTGAAATTTTTTTGTATAATTATAAAAATAGCTGGGATTCTACCACAAACAGTTGCCTGAATTGGACTGGTCCAGTTAGGTAATCCAGTGGTCTAATAGAGCATAAAGAGTAATTTAATAGCTAGCAGTCCTCATAAATTGGAAATGGAACAAGCCAAAGAAAAAAAGTGCAATAAAGGGACATTAAATACATCAGATGTTAGTACAAAAAGAACAAGATCTAAAGCTACGTGGTATAGTATCACATATGAGGAGACAAAAGACGATGAAGAAATGATACCGTGCATAAAATGTCATACTTCGGTTCATACATGGTGTACTGAGGTGAATTATGAGTGTCAAGAATATTTTTGTTATAATTGTACTTAAAGAAATTGGAAGTTGAATTTAGGAAACCAACTCCTTTGGTTGGATTGGTGACACAATTTTAATATGCTATTTTACTAGAGTGCTAATTACTAGAGTGTATTTCTTAAAAAGTTAATTACATTATTTTGAAGATAAATAAGCTATAATAAAATTGTACAACTTTTTTTATTAAAATTACTTCTCTATCACTGTACATTAACAAATGTTTCATTGCTCCAAATAAAGCAACATTCCGAAATTCATAACTTATGATTTTTTTAATTGAATTAAAGTTCGACAAATTTGTTAGACATTTACTGCTTCTCATCAATTCGATAAAGACATTTTACATTGATAACTGTATTCTATGCGAGTTATTATATGCATTCTATACTGACAAAATAAGAATATTCTTACTATTTTATTTGGTTTAAAGGACGAGAGTTTTGTTTTATATCTACTTTTTTCATACACTAGATAAAGGGGATGTCATGAAGTAAAAATGCGAGTTGTTAACCAATTAAACAATCTACATTTACGAAAAGTTGGATGATTATGACTTTTTTGGCTTAAAAGCACAGAAAGTTAGTTTTATAACTGTTTTCTCTCATATACTAGAATAAATAAGTTTCTTATGGTTAACTATGATAAAGGAATACCATATGAATTTTTAGCTATACTATATTCACAAACAACTTGGATTTGTTTTCTCTTGGATTATCTACTTAATACTAATTAAAAAGTTATTTTTACTTTACTCTTAACATTCACTTCACTAGTTATTATTTTCTTTTGTTTAAAAGTTCGGAAAGTTTGTTTTATAACTTTTCTCATATACTAGATTACAAAATTTTATTATGGTTAACTGTAATTACGGAATACCATATGAATTTTTAACCATGCTATATACGCAAAAGTTTTAATTTTTTTTCTTTTTTACTTGGATTAAATGTTCGAGAAATTTGTTTGGTTCTCATCGAGTGGATAAAGAAAGTTTCCGGTTACTTCCGAAGAGCTCATCTTTCGATGGCTCTCAGGTTGCCTTTTCTTCATTTACCCCCTTTCCCTCTATTCCGGGAATCGGTTCGTTTGGAAGCTTCATTGGATTGGCTGCAATAAACGGTTATGACAGTTTGGATGAGCTCCACGCTTTGTCTCTTTGCCGAACAGATATTAGGTAAAAGCAGGTGAATCAATAAGCTTTAATATATATTGACAGCCAGCTATTAGATATAAGGTAATGCTTTTAATTACCGCCATCATTTTTTGGGTCAGGTGAGGTTGCTAAATCATTCGCCACTTAGCCGCAGGTGTTTTACGCAAAATCTCACAAAAAAGTTCTAATGTGGATTTGTTGTCAATTAAATCGGAAAATAACTTTTGTTAATATGAGGGCTTCTTTCACCATTTTCACTGGCGACCCCCTTTTAGAAAAAAAATGGGAGAGGGAAAGATATTACATTCCCCCCAGTTGTATATAAGGATAGGGGAAAGCTTACGAAACAGGTAAAACATGTAGAAAGGATATACTTAATTTAATAAAATCATTTTTTTTTAAATTTTCAATGATTTAATTTTAATCAAATTATTTTACCAAGTAGTTAAATAGAACAAGAAGTATGTAAATAAAGATTCCTTATTCACAAATTTAAAATATATATACATAATCATTATTTTTTACTAATAATCAGTATTCAGTAGACATAATGATTATTAGTAAAAGTAATGTAAGTGATATCAATATACATAAAAATTATTTTTTTACTAATAAATCATAACAATAATTTGCCATGAAAATCTTACAAACAGAATTCCTTTCAAAATTTTCGATGAAATTGTAAAAACAAAATGTTGTGACAAAAGCAATAACAAGTTAAAAGAACCATAAATAATTATATCGGATATAAATATCTCTTGCATTTTTTTAAAAGATAATTTCTGCACAACGATGTATTCGAAAGATAATGGCCTTTTTTTTCCTTTTAAAAAATAAACGTTTTTTAAAAAATGTCAATAGGCTATATACTGTTTTCGTCTGAAAGCCCTATGACACAATTTTCAGATATCTGAAGTGGTTTAGTACAACTTTTAAATTAAAAATACTCTTGCTAATAATTCCGTTTATAAAATATTAATTTTAATTAACTCCAACAAAACATAATCAATTTGTAGAAAATACAAGGGTGAAAACGCCTGTTTTAAAATATATATACATGAAATTCCGAGTACTATAGTTTTTTACTCAGCAAACCTTTGTTATTCCTGCGACACTCAGTTTATAAAAAGACAGTATGATCCGAATAGAAGCGGGCTTCAAAACCATAAGGAATTAAAATAGAAATTTATGTAAACCATCAAATGAGCTGTGTCTTTCTCAAATATATAAAATTTATAATTTCATCAAAAACTTGAAAAGTACCTAGGAGTGTAGCAGCATCTTTCTTATAATAAAAAGTGGCAGAAAACCCATTCTAAATCTGATTTAAAATCTTTCTTCTTCATAAATTACTAAAAAATTATGAAATTTGTCGTATAATTGTTAAATAATGCATTTGTTGAAAATTGCTATTAAAAATACTAATATAAGCTAACATATAGGATTGTGAAGGTGCTCGAATCCGTATTGGACAAAATTATATTTCCATTAAGTACGGCATGTATGCTAAAACTATTAATGTACAGTTCAACAAAACACAGTGTTAAATAAAACTTAAGTTTTTCGTAGAACTATAAAATTTGCTTGTAATTACAAGAAATATTTCATAAACTAAAAAAAAAAAATCTCTGAAGTATATTTTCAATTTGGTTTTAGTTAATTGAGGTAAGTTGCTAAATTACAAATGAATTCTTAGTGCTGTTAAGTTTATCATCATTTAATAGTTTTGCTTTAATTTTTAATGAAAAAATAATAGCAGATCTAAGATATAATATTATTCATCGTTTTACAGCCACCAATATTAAAAATGATTATTTTTAAAAATATTATATATGTTCAATTTTTGCTTTTCGTTTATTGATCAATAGTAGTTAATCTCCCGAGCAGAAATGAAAAGAGCAGGAAGAAGAATACGAAACGATTGTCTTAATCCACTTTCGAACAAAACGACGAGATTGTCTGTTAAGAAGCATTGTCATTTTCCCACATTTATGAGAAAAACATTACTCGCATCTACCTAAATGGATTGTTTAACGCAACAGAAAGAACGAATGGAATTCTTCTCATAACAATTAAAGTAAAACGAGAAATTAGATGACACAATTGAATGCTGCTGAGAAAGTTCCTTTTTCCCTGAAGAGAAAAAAGTTTTGCTCATCCTTTGAGATGTGGACGGTCACTATCTTCTGTTGGGAAGTCATCAATCAAAATGCAGTTGTTTTCCGAGTGTACGTACTACATTCTGTCCATTGACAAAGTGTTTCTTATGCATTTAAAATCTTTTCTTTATCTTTCGCGTTTTCCGTCCCCCTTTGCGTGGTGATGAGTTTCTAAGTGTTAAAGAACTAAAACAAAAATGTGTACTTTTTTTTCCACGGAATTCTTTATGCCTTGAATTTCAACAACTCTGCTTTTACTCGTGGCGTTTGTTAGATATTATTTTCATGTCGGCTTATAAGAAGAGATCTGCAGTTAGAAATTTCTTCAAATCCTCTTAGTTTTCTGGAAATACCTTCAAGTCGTTTAATCTATTTTTAGTTAAAAGTTAGTTGAAAAGTTCGGCTTTTTAAAATTACTATGAAAGAACAGCGAACAGAATTATACTATAACTGCGCAAAATAACTCTTATCGCCATTTCAAATGAAGCTAAATAACTTTATTATTATAATATTTTCTGTTTTAAGCTACTGCTGATAGCATAAAAATAAAACATGCTGCAATAATAATTTTTTTTGAAAAAGAAAAGAGTTGATACAAGTTTTAAAAATATAAATTGAAACATTTAAATGACACTATAGATCTTTGAGACAGAACAAATGGCTGTAAGACGAATTTAGTCTTGAAGAAACATTAAAACTTCATCTAACCTTTTAAATAGCATTTAATGCTAAATTTAGGCTGCCATTTGATCAGATATTGAAAAATTTAAGGTAAATATTAAAAAAATGTACAAAAAAATTCTAAACAAAGAAGAAAAAAATTCAGCAAGTATAAAAGCATGAGTATTATCTTTTGAGAGAAAGGTAATGAAGAAAAATTTTTGAAAACATAATGCAGAACAAATTTTAGAAGCTTGTTTCTTCCTTGGAGCTATAGAGTTCATCTTAACTTGCTTTTTTTTCAGTCTATGCAAATGTAGTCGTACTCATGCTCACGTAATACATATCAAATGCATCGTGCCAATTTTATTTTGGAATCCATTGTGCTTCCTGCATGAGGGAAAAAGATTTGAGGTTATATTGCATATTCAATTGCATTTTTCCTGTGTTTACATCACTTAAACTGAGTATATTCTATTTCAAAGGCGAGAAATATATTTTTATTTAAAGAAATATTACTTGAAATTTTCACATTTCAGATTTTCTATCTCATGGGATATAAAGTAATTTTTTTTTCGTTTGATGCGTGATTAACAATCATAAGTGTTGTTAAGAGGAAAGAAAATAGAGCAATAAAAACTTGATAATAAACGCTCTTTAAATTCTTTAGTCATGCGCCTTTATTTCTTTTCCTAAGTAAATATATCACGTATATTTATTAACAGAGTTAATGAAAACTGGTCCTTCCCTCTACAGTTGTTACAAAGGCAAATATAAACAATACAAAATGCAAGCAAAATATCACACTCAGTAATTAAATATTAATACACACACACAAGCACTCAGTATCACAAAATTTGCAAATATGCAAAACAATCTTTTTCAATTTAGCAGATGTTCGAAATATTTTCCTTTCTATAGATAAGAGTTTGAAATAATTTTCTTCTTATGTAAAAACCAATTCCATGAAATATCAAGGCATTGAAACTAGCGATTGTTAAAATAATGCTGGACTTCATCGTTTTGCTTAGAGGTGACTTTCACTAAATTTCCCTTTCAAGTATTCCCCATGAAAAAAAATCCGACATCCTCGAATCTCAGGGCCAAGACCGCCATAGCCCTGACGAGATTAATCAGCCACTAAAAGCTCGACAAGAAGTAATATATTATGCAAATATAGAAATGCCATTTTGAAGTTGCATCGTTAAAACCATTGCATTGATTTCCATAATGGTATTTAAAATTTGCAGACAAAATAACCTTGGAGCAGGAAGATACATCAAACTTTTGCTGTAAACCTGTATTTAAAAATATTTATTTTCTCATGTAATGTATTTTTTTCCTATAACTTCGTCACTTTTTTAAAATTTAGTTGCTTATTTTTACCACAGATATAATTGCTAGAAAACTAATTTTAAAACTAACAACGTTTTTCGTTTGATATCGAATCTTGGGTATTTACTTATAGCTCATCTGCGATATTTATTTTGAATTCACTTGATTATTGACTGAAAAAGTAATTAATTACGTTCGAAATTAATTATTTATGAGCTAATAATTTAGTTTATTAATCGCTTAATAAATTCAGCAGCAGTTTCAGTTTAGCTGTCTTAGGGCGAATCTTGTTGGTATGGAGTAAAGTTAAACCTCGCAAAGTAGCATTGGGTTTCTGGTATACCTACGGTTTACAAAGATATTTAACACTGCATTGGAATTTTGAAATAGAACAAGACAGCACTTTGATCAGAAGAGTCGTGAATCGTCTGAAAATATTTTCCTCTCACATATAATTTTCGATTATACGCCCAAACAAGATTGATATTGAAATACTATCTACAAAACATTTACAGAAGAATAAAAAGTAACAAAAATTATGCATGAAATTGAGTTTTCAACAAAAAAAATAGCTGCATCGTAAAATATAACGGTAGGAAAATTTCGTCAATGAGGATATTTTATTGGCGTAAGAGTCAGACATGGCAATAGAAGGAAATGATTTTTTAAAAAAATTAACCTTCATCTAACGGTGGACAATTTATTTCAATTTCATTTAATTTAATCCCACTTTGTACTTCCGAAAAGATAACTGTTGTTCAAAACTAAAAACAAAAAATTAATTAATCAGGGTTGTTTTTCGTAAATAATACGATTAGCAATTGTAACTAAACAGAAAATCTTGTTATAATAATGCTGTTAATTTACTTTTACAGTAATTCTAAAGGTTATTTTACTCTTATAGTTAATTGAAATGTTAATATAGTTTTTTCTTCATTGTATTAATTTCCCACAAACCGCTGAGAGTGTTAAATTATGAGTATACCGTAAATGATGCTAAAAAAATCCGAATTCTTAAGGAATGATAATAATAAAATCGCAATAAAATTAATATAATTTTAATACTAAGTACTAGCTGCTCTCGTCGCCCTCTGGGCGGGTTCGCGACCAGCACCCACTTTGCTCAGCACTGCCCCTTGCATCTCGCTGCTTCGAGGCTCTCAGCCACTACTTTTTTCAGTTTTAAATACTAAATGAAGATCAGTGGAACAGACCATAAAACCATAGGAGATTTCATATTGTTTGTACACAACAGCTTGCTTTAAAATTGTAAAATCTTTCAATAAACCCCCATCGAGTTACAATATTTTGTATAACCTTCTCACAAATTTTTGCATGAAAGTATTCAGATCCATAGATACAGAATGATATCGCCCTAAATAAACAGTTTCCATCACATTTGCAATATTTTTGACACGCCATTTTTTGATGGAAACGTAGGGATTGTTGATGAAAACAAAGAATCACCTCAAAATTAAAATGTTTATTCCAAAAACAACTTCATTCTCTCATTTAACAAAGCTTTTTAACAACAACAAATTTTCTTGTTGTCAATCTAATAAAAAATAAATTTAGAAAAGAAACAAAATCGTTTGCAATTGATACTAAATTAAATATTACAATGCAATGAAGATGCCACAGAACCGCATACAAATGAAAAGCACTATTTTAAACTTACGAAAATAAAGCTGAGCATTCTGATTGGTTAGTTATTTTAAAGAAGTGTGAGTAATAAAGTGGCGAAATCGGTCCAGTTTTTGATGCTCAGGAACTCCGTATTAATTTGCAATATCTCTTCGTTATTTTCTTTAGTATATTCCATTTATTTTGCAATATCTCTCGAAAATGGAAGGTGGTGTTAGGCAGACGACCACTGATGACATATCTAATGGTCTTAAGCTTCCATATGAAATAAAACTTGTCGAAATCGATCTGGTGGTTGCGGATAGGGAACTTTCTGAATGTTCCCCCCCCCCCATGGAGAATGTGCAGTGAAGTAGTGTTTTCTTCAATTTGTCTCGAAAATGGAAAGTGGTGGATTGCAGGCGACAATTGATGATATATCTAGATGTCATAAGCTTCCATATGAAATAGAAATTATCGAAATCAGTCTAGTGGTTGGGTCTGAGCTAATGACTATCTGGTTCTATCAAATTATTTTAAATATATAGATGCAGTAATAAAGATAGGCGAGTCATAACAAAATGAGTAATATCGAATAAAATATAGCAGACATGCTACAACACTTATTGAGGGCATTTTTCTTACAATTAAAAGTTCAGATTTCTGCCTATACTTGATGGTGAAGTAAAATATTTTCCACTTAATTATAGATTTACATGAACGACAAACAAACACAATAAGTATCAAATAAAACAAAACAAATGAAAAAAACCCGGAGTAGTGCACATAAATTTTCATGATTTCATACCTGTGTAATACTTTGTACAAGTTTAAGACAGCTGCGTTACAAACAGTTGCATTCAAAATAGGCAAATAATAACAAAATGCTTAGTATCGAATAAGATAAGATATATCTGCATCAATTATTGTGAGAGTGTGGCTATTTTAAGTATTTAAAATAAAATTTTCAGAAGTTTTACCTCTCACTATTTAAGATTATAGATTTATTGAAATATTTGTAAATGGATTTGTTATTTATAACTTTGAGAATATTATTTATTTTTTAATATTTACAACATTTAAACACATCTGCAAACGTAATCATCATAGAAGTAAATTATATGTTTAAAAAATAGATTTGCAATGTTTATATGATGGTTTGTGAAAATTTCGATATAAAAAGGTTGGTGGTTCGCTATAAAAACTGGTTTAATAGAAACAAAATTAACTTCAAAATATAAATTGCAAATTAGCATGAAATTTTGAATTTAAAACGTTAGTCATAAATATAGAATATAATATTCCTATTTCAATCAAGCATATTTTAACGTCAGTGCATTAAAATTATTTAACGTTTCTAGAGTCAGGATTTTTATCAATCTTATAAGAAGTTGATTTGTAAGAATAATAATAATAAACAAAAATATTAAATAAAGTTTTTCTAGCTGTTCTTGCAAATATCACCGAAAAAATAAAGGAAATTAATAAAATCAATGTTTTATTTTCTGTAATCAATAATTTAGTTTAAAATTCCTTTTAAAATATGCACACTCCATGCAACAAATCAATAATTTCTTACCTAAAAATATTCATCAATATAGAACATTAACCATTTGTTTCAGTTCTGAAATTTTTAGGAATAACATTTTTTAGGTTTTTTTTACCTTATTAAAATTAATCCGTTTCATTTATTACAAATTCACTATCTACTTTTATTTGAAAACTTCTCGCTATTTTTGTAGATTTTTCAATAAAGAATAAATATAAATCCAAATAAAATGATGGATTACTGCCGTAATAACGAGTACAAAGATATTCAAGCACCAGTGAAATCAAATTAATTTTACTAATACTGAGTTAAAACATTAGGTGACTAAAAAATAATCCCTCCAGTTGCAGTGTCAATCAGCATGTGCGAAGTGATAAATCAGTAACGATTTTGTGCTGTCTATTGTCTTCCTAATTCTTCATAAATCGCAATAATAACCCACAACAGAAACAATTATTCTTGATAAAAATCCTGGCAAGTTTTAAATGTATATTTATTCTCAATTTAAAAACATCCGAAAACCCTCTATTTATCATATCAATTGCTATGTGGAAAACTTGTTAATTACATGCAACAACAATCACTCGTGTGTCACAGTGATGATAACTTATTTTCATGAAAAAATCCCCGCTGAAAATTTCCAGGCAATGAATACCTCTTCAACATCTTTTTCTTAAAAATTATAACTATTGATCTTCAAAAGCTGAAATCGAAAATGTAATTCCTTCATTTTGTCTTTTTCTTTTTTTTTTATCAGCAACCGCAATATCATGATTGAAGACTCGAATTGATTATGTTCATTTCTGACTTGTAATTTGAATGTCACATTTCATGTTAATGGCTCTAACGGTGAAACTTATGAGATCCGGTGAGCCTTATGCAATACTTAACGATTTTAATAGGAATGACAAAACATAGGTTTTTCTAACAAATCTCAGAATTTTGTCAAGTGTTTTATATAAAGTATTTTGAAATATGTTGATTTGATTCGTAATGCTGAAATATGATTTTAAGTTTGAATCTTGATGTTGACATAGTCTAATCTTCATTAGCCAACTGTTGTTTTTTTAATAACTTCATAGATGCAATTTAACTTCTAATTTTTTTATAAAGTAAAATCTATCCGTAAAAGGAAAATTGACGCAGCTAGATAATTGAAAACAAAAGGGAAAAAGTGAAATATCATATTTAGTATTCTATTATAAAATATTTAAGTAAAATTACTTCTATTTATTTAAGAATAAATAGATAAAATTAATAAATAAATAGTATAATAATAATAAATAGTGTAATAATAATAAATAAATAAATAGAATTCTGATTATCATACAGAAGATCCAACGATTCATTTTATTTATAAATATGATCTTTTAAAAAAACATTTGCTTCCTTTTTCAGTTGCATCGTGTTAATTTTCAGCGTAAATTTACTCCCTCCGTAAAACTTTATTTACAACTCTTACCCATTTATTGTTCATTATATGGTAACTCTACAGATAAGGCTTAGCTTTATATAATGATAAGTATTAGCCTACAAATATTATTAATCCACTTTATGCGAATAATTGTTAATTTCTGTTTCTACATTTTCTATATTAAATACAACTAGTTTTTTTAGAAAGAACTAGAAATTTTAACTAGTAAAAAAGATATTAATTAAAAACTAATTTACAACAATACTTTTCATTGTTGCAGCGCGATTGAAACCGTTTTCATTGTTTAAACAAATATTAATTGCGTGTTTATGTTTCATTGTTGAAAGCAGCAACAGTGCAATATTGATCCCCCAGCAATGCAATATGGATGGCGTTGTGTGCGGGTTTTTGTAATTGAAACAAATAAACAGTGGAATTTAAATCTCTCAACTAGGGTTTTTCCGTGATGTTTTGCTTTGAGATTTCATGTATGCATTGCGTCTTGCTTTATGCGTATATTCTTCAGATCGAATAAATGGTAATTACATTTGTTTATTTGCATCAGGGATGGAGAGTCGAGGAGTGGCCTTTTTTTGGAGGAGTCATAGTCGGTTAAAAATAATGCTGGAGTCTGAGTCGGTTTTACTACTATGTTTTAATTTATGAACTTTGGAAATGTAATTGTTCATTTTAAAATTGTATTAATTATTATACGGTTTATTGTTTAAAAGTTTAACATAATTCTTTTTTCCAAAGCTTTCGTGTTTTTCTTCAAACCATATTGTTTTAAGGTAATAAAGAGGCTTGATTTGAAAGTTTTAATTCCACAGTAAAGGATTTAAAGGAGATATTTCTAGAACAGAAAAAAAGAGAATATATCTGCATAAAAAATAAACTAAAGGCGGGGATATGAAAAATTATGGATCCCGTGCAACGCAGGGTCCTTCTCTCCGTACTAAAGTCAGAAAAAAATAATTCTGGAACCGGATAGACTATTCATTTTGCCTGGACAAGGCATATATATAGTTTTTTTTTCTTGACAAAATAAGAATTTTTTTTGTATTTTTTGCGAATTTTTTAAAATATGTCGATTTCGACGCATTTTCAAGGACAGAATATTTGAACCTCTCTTTTCTCCTTATTTAGGAGAGAAAGTGGGGCATGTCTACGTGACCTCAGTTCTCTCAGCCAGAGTATGACGCATTATTCGAGATAGCCCGTGCAAATAATGCTCAACAATCCCAATTTTCGATGGGTTATTTCCTTCCTTCCGTATAAAGTCAGAGAAAAGACAATTCCGGAAGCAGATAGACCAGAGGTTCCCAACATGTGGTACGCGTTCCAATGGGGTTATGCAAAGGACCATTTGGGGGTACGCGAAATAAAGTTGTTAATTGCGGAAACAAGAAAATATAAGGGATTAAAAAAGTTAGAGAATTTTGTTTCTTCAAATGAATGCTTGGTATTTAATAACTATACCATTTGAATAGTTAATTAATAAGGAGTGTAATTATTAGCCATCCTTAAAAGTTAATGCAAAATTATTACAATACTGATTTCCTTTTGTTTTGGCATTGAACTAATACTATTGTAAAAATGCAATAAAAAGTAAAATAAGTCCAACAAATGTTCTACAGGCAAATGTCAAATCCGAGTCATTTGACTTTTAAGGTAATCTAAGTATTGATTAAAACTTCTTTGCATAGATGGATGGTTAGGGGTTGTGGGGGAAGATATGTCAAAAATTAATCAAGGGGTACGCGAGGGAATGAAAGATTGGAACCCCTGAGATAGATCATTCATTTCGCCTGGACACGGTATAATTTTTTTTAACAAAATAATATTTTTTTTTGTATTTTTTAAAAAAAATAGTCGATTTTGAAGCATTTTCGCGGGCAGAATGCTTGAACAGCTATTTTCTCTTTATTTATTTAGGAGAGAATGTTGGGCCTTAATTCTTTCCGCCAGGGAACGACGCATTATTCGAGATAGCCCGTGCAACGCCGGGCCACGCAGCTAGAGCTTTTAACTTTTGACTTATAACTTTTTGAGCCATTTGTTATTAAATTTAATTAACATAAATTAGCTGAATTCGCCTAAAATAGTCAAGTTTTGCTTTAAATTATTCATTAGGTTAAGGAGTAAAAACTTGGTGAAATTGTTATAAACACACACACAAAAAAAATGTTTAATTGTAATGTATTTTTATTTTTTCTTGAACATTGAACTACCAAAAAATTAGTAATGAGAAATAATTTGTCAAGTGTGAAAAAATTATTTTTAAAATATCACAGATGCTTTTAAAATTTTTTTAAAAATCATAGTGAAACAAAACAGAAAAACATTTGAAAACACATGGAATCAGCACAAACATAATGATATAGATATTTTTATAACTACCTCACACTTTTAATAGCAAATTTCGTGCAGAGGTGTTAAATTTGTATTTCTGGTTGTTTTCAGCAACAGACATTCAATGTATTGTTTATTTATGTTTGAAAAACTGATCTTACACAAACTTTCAAATTTCTAAATTCCCCATTTTAAATCTTGCGGTAAAAAAATGATATTGACTTTAAAGTTAAAAATCTTTAATTGATCGAATATCAATTATTCAAACAAGTAGTTATTACTCATTATAGTTCTAATCATCTATTATTTTTCTGATATAATACAAATATGGTTAAAAATTAAAAACTCCTATATTTTTTATTGCGTTCCATTCAAATAAAAGCACAATTTTAAAAATCACAAAATTAGCAAGTATAAGTAAAAAAAGAAGCTAGATTTGTTCAAAATTTATTTTCTATAATTTTCGCCCTATCTGTCACCAAGATGGAAAAAAAAAATCAACGCAAATTATGAATCCTTGTTGCATACAAAAAAAAAAAGTCTGCTTTGCCACTTTGAATCCAAATCTTAGCATCTTTTTACGTTTCCTTCCCCTCCCCTTATGAATACAAATAGCTGATGCTATAAATTAACCAGCGGTGGTTTTACAGAACCACAATCCACTGATGCAAAACAGAGGAATTCCAAACATAATCCTTTTTCAACCTGGCCTCTTCTTTTGCAGCCATCGGGCAAACTCAAACAAAAGACTTCTACACAAAAGCCAGGCAGCAAAGGTAAAAAGCAAGATGGAGAGAGACGCATGGATGAAAAAAAACCGCGGAAGTTTATTGGAAAAATAAATAAATATATTCCTCGCGTGGCGTCATTATTAAAGAGCAGCAAAATGGGAGGAAAGTGTTTCTTAATGGACTTTCGATGGCTGCGAAACGGGCAATTCCTCTTTATTCTGAATTAATGGTGTCTTGTCAAAGGGACTGAGGACAGGCGTCTACAACCAAAGCGAGTGTTAATCGAGTGATTTATGTGGGAAAAAGCGGCCAGCTTTTCCTTTTAATAGTATCTTTCATATTTCTTTCACACAGAGGATTATCGTATTTAAGAAGCAGGGACCGGTTCCTATGATTCAAGGTGGAGAAAGGAAGAGTCCAAAAGAAGAAGAGAAAGCTGATAATAAAAAGGTCGTATTAAGTTGCTCTTCAGGTCACTTTGTCGGGGAGGATTTATCTAATCTGTGGACGTCGGAAAAAGACTTCTAGCGGAAGTGTGCAAGGATTGGAAGAAAAAAAATGACATCGCAGTGGGAAGAAATCAAACAAAATAACATCTTTTATAGACTCGTTTTCTTTCTTTGCTTTTAAGAACATGGCTATTACTTTGTTTCACTTTTATCTTGTTTGTTGGAAAGAAATTGTTTATAAATTGTGTTTTTTCAAGCAATTCATAGTAATTGAAAATAAACGTGTATCTGTTACATAAAACTATGCCGTAGATTGTGTTATATGTATCAAATTAGCATTTATCATTGCGAAAACTTTCTGACTTCGACTACGCTTACGTTTCTATTCATGTTGTTAACTTATTTTCTATGTAACTGATTTTTTTTAACTTGATAATTTTTTATTCATAAATTATTTCACAAAAAGCACTAATTCCCAAAGTTTTTTAAAACTTTTTTTGTAGATTATTATATTTTATTTATGAAAATCTGTTTCTATCAATCTTGTTTTTACCTAATTCTGTTTTATTTAACATAAAAAAAGCATTTAAGAAAAGAAAAGAAAAAAAAAAACTTCAGATCGTAACTGTCGCCGGTACGGTTTTTCTGAATAAATTATTAAAATTCTATTGAATTAGCCAAATTGTTTTCGGCATTGTATTTTTTAAAAATTAAACTCCATTACTTTGGGAGTAGTGCATCTCAGTAACAAATGAAAGTGTAAGAAGTTAATCACTTTAAAACACATTTTATGTTTATAGCTATTCTCATGAACATCATAGGATTACATTATATCTATTAGTGAGCACAAGTAATTAGTGATTGATAAGTAGGGGGACAAATATTATGTGAAAACGTGTTTCATAAAAAAAAAAATATCAAAACAGTAAATATAGACTAGCAGCTCTCGCACTTTGCTCAGCACTGTCCCTGCCACCTCTCTGTTTCTCAGCCACTACTTTTTCAGCTTTAAATACTGCATGAAGATAAGTGGAACGGACCAAAAATCCACAGTAGATTTCATATTCTTTGTAGACAACAGATTCCTTTAAAATTGTAAAATCACTCAACCAAATAAATAAACCTAAAATTGTAAAATCACACAAATCAAAATAAACCTCAACTTGTTGTAATATGTTGTATAACTCTTTCACGAATTTCGGCATGAAAGTCCTCAGATCCATAAATACAGAATAACATCGCCCAAAATAAACAGTTACCATCACCTACAATACGTATTTTACAATATTTTTGACACGCCATTGTGTTGGGATCTATATATTTAAAACAATATGGTAAAACCTTCAGACAGTTCGCCAGCCCCAACCACTCTGTGGATTTCGATAATTTTTATTTCATATGGAAGCTTATGACGTCTAGCTTTACAATGAAGGGTCGCCTGCCCCAGACCACCCTCTTTTGAACGAAATCGAAAAAACACTTCTCCTCTGTACATTGTCTACGGGTAAACCTTGTAGAAATTCCCCAGCCCAAACCACAAGACCGATTTCGACAATTTTTATTTCATATCAAAGCTTATGACGTCTAGATATGTAATCAAGGGTCTCCTGCCCCCACAACCCCCATTTTCGAACGAAAACGAAAAAACATATAGAGAATGTATGGTGGATAAATGTTCGTTTCGTTCGAAAATGGGGGTGTTTGGGGCTGGGGGATTTCTACAAGATTTTTGCCCATAGACAATGTACAGAGGAGAAGTGTTTTTCTATTTCGTTCAAAAATTGAGGGTGGTGTGGGGCAGGCGACCCTTTATTACAAATCTAGACGTCATAAGCTTTCACATAAAATAAAAATTGTCGAAATCGTTTGGGTGATTGGGGCTGGGGGATTTCTACAAGGTTTTTCACCATAGACATTGTACAGTGGAGAAGTGTTTATTCGATTTCGTTCGAAAATGGAGGGTGGTGGTGGTGGGGAGACTCTTGATGACATATCTAGACGTCATAACCGTTCATTAGAAAAAAGAAATTGTCGAAATCGGTCGAATGGTTGAGGCTGGCGGACTCTGTGAAGCTTTTCATCACATTATTTTAAATATATAGATTTAGCTTAGCAGTTCCTGAACGCAATATTTTCATTATATAATAAGGAAAATGCGAAAAATGACTATTATATTCTTAAAATATATTCAAAAGAAAAAGATTTTCATATTATCCCGTTCAGTTTTCTATAGAGTACCCAGTAAGTTTGGTGAATATTTGTGTTCTACTTTGGTATCCATCTTAGAGATTTTAGGCTATTCATTTCACAAATATTTGCATAAATTGAAATTTAAAACATTAAACCATTCTGTTATGTATTTGTTTGTCCTGTTATTATATCTATTAATAAAGATCTTTGGTCGAATCCTTTAGTTTTTTACTTATTATTTTTTGGTATTTGTTTTTAATAAAGATTAGTTTTATTTTGGACGACTAAGGAAATGGCATTACAATCGTGGAAAAGAAAAAAAAATTAACAATGAGAAATAACAATAACCTGCTTACTTTCAACTAAATCTTTGTTAATAATGAATCTTTTTCATCAAAACTTCAAAAAATAAGAAGAAAGATTTGACGAATTATTTATGGTCAAGATAAGAGAAATCATTACAACTGGGTCTCAAGACGTTTTTGATGATAATTTCAAAGATATTTTTTATTGCATAAGGCTAAGAAAATGTGAAAAAGATAAATTTGGATACTATTGTCAAAAAAAAAATAAATAAAAGATACCCCCCATGAATCATAGGGTTAAAGGGATTTTTGAACAGATTTCGAAACATATTGTTATAATTAAACATTCAAATAAATTCCAAAATGTTCTGCATAAATTCTGAGTGCAAACAGTTATTATCGAGAAGTTCCTATGAGATTACGAAAAAACAGCCCATTAAAAATAAAAAAAACATGAAATAAATGTTGACTTGATTGTCAATAGCTGTTTTAAATAAAGTTTTTCACTGCATAATCAATAATAACAGCAGAAAATGACGTGAGCTTTGTACATTAATTATCAATAATAAGTAAATCTACATTTTGTTTATAAATTCTGTAGTTTGTTTAGCTAAATGGCGTCGCGTTTGAAACTATACGAGGGCTGATATTTCAAAGATAAATTCAACAAAACTGTTAAATGCGCATTCTTTTTTGGATTGTTCAATTATCGAGCAAGGCCCTAAAGAAATGAGTGACACTTAAAAATGCGGACAAGGCAGGTGCTTGAAACTTTTATGAAGCGAAATTATCAAAAAATAAAAGAAAATCCATTAATTTTAAGCGAGTGATTTGCATTGATAATCACGAGCCTTGAACAAGCTAGAGCATTTCATTGAGATTCAGAAAAGTAGGAAGAAAGCTAAGCCATATAGATGAGCAGGTAATATATGTATGTAACTCTAATTAAGTTGTATTATTTTTTAGTATTCTTTTATCAGTAAGTTACAGCTCAATTCATACCGAATCGATTAATAAACACGTCTTGAAATCCACACCATTTTTAAAACTTTAGGATGCTTTAACTCTTTATTTACCGAATGAACTTACCAGCAACTTTTCAATTTTATTTTGGCATGATTAGATGCGTTTTAATGCATAATAACCCCAGGAAAGATGAAAAACATTTTTAATTTAACAAAATAATTTAATTAATTTGATTAATAATTAGAAAATTTAACTTTTTTCTTCATCTTCCATCTACTGTTAGTTGTTGGAACTACATTCCTCGTGTTCATGGGAATGGCTGTCAGGATAAACGGTCAAATTGCGAAGATAAAGTGTGATTAAAGTAGTACTTTTAAGTACCGTCGGGAAATAAAGGGTTAAAAAAAAAGAAAACTTTCTGACAAAAAATTAGGAAACGCAATTTAACCATGCTTCAAAGCCTCTGTGCAAATGTTTTATGCTTGATGAAATCAAAGTTGCTAATTATTCAAACAATTAATCTCGATGATCTGAGCAATGTGCTAACTTGGACGACGATAAATGATAACTTGGAAGCATCAATCAAAAAGGAGAGAAAGCCCTTGAAATAATTGGAGACTTCGAGCGTTCAATCATGCCTTCATTAGTTGTGTTGGCCCGCAGATTCTCCTGTCTACCACCCGCAAAGTGCGCAGTCTTTCCCAGTTACACGCCACTTACATCAATCATATATTGATCTGAAGGACGTGGATCAAGAAACATCCCTTTACATCCTAAAGAGACCAACTGCTTTTCCGACTTGGATTGTTCTAATTGGACTTGAATTGTCCATCATGGATTTCATAAGAACGTAAGAGCGAATCGATTGACTAGACAACTTAAATAATTACAAGATTTATTACTCAATTGTTGCAAGGTACATCAATCATCAGATTTTCAAGCAACCAGTCCGAATGCAGGCTGTATGAACTGCTAAATTGGTTTAAAATGTACCATCTGTATTATTAGTATATGCGTTTGTAGCAATAAGAATCTTACTGTCAAAACTGTAATTTATTTTGGACACATATACCTCTGGTGGGCAGAGGAGGTACCAACGGAACATTTTTCAATGCGTTTTTTTTTATTTTATTTTGTTTTTCATAAATAACTAAGATCATTCTATTATTTTCATTGCTAATTATTTTCGCATAATATTAGTATGCATTTCTAAAATAATCTGCAAAATGTGAATACTAAAAAAAAATTCTTCCTTGATAAAATTCCGTGAGAAAATTCTTTCGCAAAAATCGTCTCCAATAGAATTGCCGATTTCTTTAAAGAATTAATTATTTCCTTTAGAGGAAGTTGTATAGCGCTAAATTCTTTAAAATAACTAATTTATTCAAAATGAAATCTGTTTAAAATTTTAAATAGGAAAATATCGTTTAAGAATACCGCAAAAAATCAACGATGTTAATTTTAAAACAATGCGCTTTATTTTCTGTAAATTTTTCCATACTTCTGCACTAAAAGCAAGGTTTCAGAGTGGATGCAAATAATAGTAGATAAAGCAATCTTAAAGTATACCAGGTTGGTATTAAAATTTATCTGCCTTCTGTTAATAGTCAAAACATCAAACAATGAGAAATGAATCGTGAAGCTTGCTAAAAAAATATGCATATTATTGAATATCATGCAATTTCAGCGCAAAAGAATTTAAAACATTATTCATAGATTTATAGCTTTGAAATAATGACTAGGAGTAATTTTAAGATTTTTTTTGATAGCCTCTCCACACACTATTGAATATTGCAAAGATGAAATAAACAATTTGAAAACTATGGATTTGACAAAAAATGCAGTTTAATCTCTGTTTCACACAATAATGTTTAAATATTCACCTTATTCAGCAGTTACTTAAAAAAATCGTTACAGTAGACGCAGCTATATATACTTTAGTTGCATATCTATATTTATCTACCATACAAATCTATATTTTTTTACATATTTCAAATGTTTTCTCTTACCATATTATGCAACTCTTATGTTACTAATCTAGTTATAAGATTCAACCTCAGTAGTATTTTTTTCACAAGAATTAAATAGTTTTCTACTTCAGTGAAAGAGCAACTGACGTTTCATATAGTTTTATTGATGTGTAATCTGTTTCTCCGAGCTTATCCTCCATACAAATGCATTGTATAAAAATGCATTGGAAGCATATTCAAACGGTTTGTTAAACAAGATTGATTGAAAACCTGATCAGTAAAACTGAAATATGAATGAATTATTATAAATATTACTGTTTATTCCGTGATTCGAGCGAAATTTGCTCATCCATGATTTGCGCTGATTTTTTTTGCCCCGTTTTCCAATTAATTTGAAAGTGCATTTTATTTTTCCTCACCGAAATGACACTAATGTTTTTTAACATGGTATTTGAAAAGAAGAAAAATCCCGAAAGACCCAGATCTACTCTCAAAATATTGAAATACAAACCTAGGCACGTAATATTCTTCTAAACCCTGTAAAAGTAGTCTGGTATGCAGAGTATGTTGTTTAATGTGAAAAACATTTTGCTCAGAAATAAACTTGTTGCAAAGAATAAGAAACTGGACTTGTTGATCATGATTTGATATTAATGAAGTTCAACATAGTTTTTAAGATTAAATGTATTAGAATAATAAATTCCTCAGCGGTAACTAGCAAGAAGTAGAACTTACGGAGTACCGTTTGATTCCTGATAAATCTTGCACCTCCCATAATAATTAAGTTTATTTTATTTCTGGAGTTACGTGGTTCAAATAACAAAAATTTAGTTACTGCTGAGAGGTGACAGTTCCTCTTGAGGAGAGTTTTGATGACATTTGAAAAGGCTCAAGAAACACAGGAACTATAACGATTATTAGAATTTTAAACTATAGTAAATTTTAGGAATATTTCTTAGTATAAATCTTTAAATTGATTGAAAAAAACAGGAAAGCAACTGTAAATTACTAGCGACTGAGTTTTCAAAAGTTTACGAAATCTTTCTAGAATCATTTTTGACGAAGGTGGCATTGAATTATTCCGGAACAACAGCCGGATTCTGGAAAAATTTGCATTCAATTAAAAATTGAGAAGTTAAATAAATATTTTTAAAATATGCAAGAAAATAAGATGACCAATGCTAATGGATGCCATCTTGTATCAGCAGAAAACATATGTTTTTCAATGCAAAAAAGTTTAAAATGAATGAATTGAAATGACATTAGAAAGACAAAACTTAACAAACGCAAAATAAATATCTTGAGTAAATGGGAAAATAACTAAGACAGATGGAAATCTAAATACAATCTTAGTGTGATAGAAATAAAAAAATAATTACATTTTCAAAATTTAAGTGGCAGGATATTTTACGAAACTGAATTTAATTTAAGACTAATGATTAATAGATTCAAAAGTTTCAAACCTTTTGAAATTTGACATAAGCATTACCTAAGATAACGGTAATTACATGATTTTCTTCTGAAGAAAACTAATTATACAAAAGGAAGTTATCGTACCCTCAAAGAGTTTTTGTTATTTGAATAATTTCATTTCTTAAACGCAAAAGATGGCGCTTATTTTTAATCATCTGATGATAGGATGCGACACATTAAGAAGACGTGAAATGAAACACTGTTGTAGAAGGTGTTATACTTTTTATTCTTTCTACAGCTTATGTAGTGGAAATATTGACTAATGTACATGCGCTAGCAACATTGTGCGTTGTGGGTTCACAGCTATTAGACAGAAATAAAACGCTTATGGATTTATCAATTTATTACACTGTAAGCTGTCATAACTTTTATCGAGTTATTCAACAAGTTTAAATTAAACAAAACGCTTGGTTAATGCTTTTAACAGGCCGAATTACTTATTTTTTAAGGTAGATTATCTTCCAGAGTAGAGAGAATTTCACAAATAATCTAACAACACACTGATTAAATGATTCCGTTCCTTTCAAAAGCATATTTTTTTATGTAATAAAATGTATTCAAAATTTGTATAGTTGTAGGAGAATTCAGTTCATTTTCAAAGTAAGTATCATAATGTAGGTAAGTATCGTGAACAAATAAATATTCCCTAAGATACTTGAGTTAATTGACTTTGTATGAAAATATAATTCCATGTACAATTACTTCAAGTCTTTCTATTTATTATAAGACTAGCATTTCTATTATTCTGAATAACTGAATTAATTTGAATTCATTAGTTTTTTTCATACAAACAAGTAACATGTAGAGCAAGAATCTTCTATCAAATTATGATATTTACGTCAAATTAAAAATGTTTTTTTTCCAAATATAAAGCATAATCTTTTCCTTTTAACTTATAAATTAAAATAAAAAATAACAATTTCTATGATTTATTGCTTTAATTAAAACGGAGATGAATGGAATTAAATAAATTAATAAACACCTTAGATATGAATACTTAACTTAAAAGATAAATTTATTCTCAAAAATTTGCTCTACATTTGCATATTTGCATATATATTATCTTCATGCCATTATGCTCTCATTCTCCATTGTTTTAAATGTGGCCAGTCAAACAGCAAACTTGGATGTATTGTAGACAGTTCTTTACATACTTAATGTCATTCATTTCCATATTTTATTTTTCTTTCAGTTTTGGGTTCTAAGGTTGAAACTTTTTCAAGAAGATACAAAAAACTCCAAAGCAGAACCGAACGAAATCGGTTTATGTCTGAATAACTTCGGGTGGGAAAAGCCATCCATGGACAGGAAATCGTGGCGCACCACACGCAGAGAAAGAAAAAGGACACGCATAAAGTTAAGGGTTTTTATATTATCATGAGAGATAACCCCCGAAACCACCGATAACGCAGTCATTAACTTCCCTATCGTACTTGTTACGCCTTGGTGAAGAGACAAACCAAATGGACCACCTGTCACTAGAACACTCCGGGTGATTTGTGACGAGTTGAAGACGAGATATCAAAGCAACCCTCCTGAATAAAAGAACATCGGCTTTTATCGTACCTTTAACCTGGCGCAGCTCTGCTACAAGCCGATTAGCAATTCAATTCTCGAGCTATAAGCTAACGAAGCATTGTTTCGAAAGGTTTGCTTGTGTCCCTGCTGAGGCAATAAATTTGCTTAATGGATCACGTACGATTGATAAGAACGTTTTCCCCTTCTTATTTTTCAAGATAACTTGGCACACACACAATTCACTTTTGCGTGGGATACGAAAAGGAAGTTCGTTGGAAAGGTTTATTGTAAGACGCCGAGGAAAAGTTTTTGATAGTTAATGGAAAATAAAAATTGGTGTGAATATTATTATTGGTATTGAATCATTGGAACGTACGAAATTCTGCGCGAGCAAGTAAACTGAATAAGAACCACTGGTATCTTCTTGGAGACAAAATGAAAACTTGAAGCGATATTGCTGTCTTTAATAATTCAGTAGTTTTTTTCTCTATGAAACAGTGAATTTATGTAAATGAATGATAATGTAACTTGATGTTCATAGCCAGGGACGTGGCCAACATCTCACTTTTGAGGGGGAGTGAGACAGTAAAAATGCCGAGTTGAAAATGGAAATATTTTCATGTTGTCTAATATGCAAGCTAACTCACTGAGAAGTTTAATACATTTTCTATTAACTTTCTTTTAAACTGATAATTGGAAAATTGTTTTGCATTCATGATTTATAGCTGTACCATAAACGACCAATGAGCTTAGAAAATAGTGCGAGAACAGGAGAAATAATTTATATTATATGAAGAAAACAAATTTCATGAATGAAAATAAAAACAAAAAAATTATATCAAAATAAAATAATTTCTATGATAAAATAATAAATCTTATGAGCATTTTCTTTAAAGCAAACTTTGGCCTTAACTTTATTTTACGGAACTTTAATCAAGACCACTTGTTTACAAAATCGCGAATGCCCAGTATATCTCATCACGTCTTTTAAAGAAAAGAGTAATATTAATTAATTCAAATGTTCATCATTCAAGTTCGTTTGAGTATGGTGGAAAACCATCTTCAATATACTAAATTATCTTTTGCAAGGTTCAGAATGAGACGAACAACTTTGAAACTTGAAGGTAGAACATTTCATAATTTAAATTCTACTTTTGAAATATATACAAAAATCAAGCATTTGTCACTGTATTTAGAAGTATTTGCAATGAAACACGTAGGCATTCTTATTCTTCTGAAAAAATTCTGAATGAGATTCGATTATTTATCGATTCATTTAACTAATTATTTTTCTTTATTGGAAATGATAAAAAAGTTTCATAGTAAGTTTTCTATTTATCCTGTCATTATTTGGTGATACATTTACATATGCATTTTATCTCAGTGCATTCAGTGTACAGAGACAAATTTTACGAGAGTATCATTATGTATAATATTTCCATACAGCATGAAAAATTTTAGAACTATTTCCCTAACACAGTACAGTTAAAAAGAGATTTTACGAATTAACATGCAATTTTCTATGATTATTAGAAGGCGTTGTAATTATTAAGGTAAGTATTTTTAAAAAATAATCATTATTCGAGAAAGTTACTGTGCTGTTATACATAAAAACTTCTCGTGGAAAAAGAAAACTATTGCAACAACTACAAAAAAAATTAAATAGAAACTTTCTGGTGCAGATACTTTGTTTTTAAGTGATAAAATTTTTTTGATATGTACTGTGATAATAATATTGGTTATTTCCTAGTGAAGATACGTCTCATAATTTTAAATATCCAGCATAATATAAAAGGTTAAATCAAGTGCGAAGCTTTCTCAGTTCAATTCTTCTGCGTTTAACTCAGTGTGTTTTCTCCTTTATCTCAGCACACATAAACTTATTTAGTAGAAACATTTTAAAAGATATCATTCCGGATCTTATTGGGTCGAAAGACATACCTTCACATTTTAGTTAAATTCAAATGATAAATTTAATGTAACTAATTTGAAACTCAATTTTTAAATATATCCTCACAACGTTTCTTTTTGCCTTAACAATATATTAATAATGAAAATTAAAATTTCAAATTATATTAGAAGCATGAAAACTAAAAAATAAGACAAATGAAAGAAGATTCCAAGATAAAAATTTACATTAACTGTTAATGCTAACAAGGATTGTTTCTTCTTTTTCGGATATTATCAGTCTTATATCCGAAGGAATTTCACTCTTATGCTTGGTAATAATATAGAGAGAATTTATACTAACAATGATGATAAAAACACGATAATACCACATTAAAACCTAATTTTTACAGTAATGAACAAATGAATGAAAGTACAGTTAACAGGAATTGTTACTGTATTTGAAAAAAATGTTTTATTTGAATAAATTTACTGTAAATGTAGTAGGATGTGGAAGATATACTTCATTATTTTATCTTATTTCTTTTATTGTTATTTTGTTCTTCCTAATTTTAAATTTAATTGCTTATTAGAAATGCTATTACATGTCAAAGAAAGTTAATTAAAAAATATTCTTCTCAAAATCATATTTTAAGATTTGTTTAAGAGCGACTAATTCGACAATGATGAAATTCGCTCTATTTATAAAACAATTTCAAACTTCTCCAATCATCTCGTTTCAAAAATTATGCAGCACTGAAGTGCAGAACAAGTATAGTAAAATTCTTGTACAAATATTAAACCTAGGAATAACATGCAAGAAAATTACTGCCATAAGCATGCCAAAGTTTTGGGTTCAGTGCTATACTGAGTCAGATTCTAAACATTCAACTTCATATGTGATGATAGGAAAATTTAAGGTGAAGGGGAAAAAATACTTTGAAATTTGACAGAAACTGAATTTCAAGTCATTAAATTTTTGCTCTCTCTAATCGTTTGAAAAAAAAAACACTTTCATTTCTTTTGTTTGTCCATACAACAAACCTTTCTACACTTCCGAGGGAATGAAGGGCTGTGAAAATTATTCTCTTACGATTACTGAAGACACAACGTAGGGACATAAATAATGAATAAAATTTTTTAGATCTGACATCGAATTGCAGACAATATCGGAACATTATTTTAATGGGAAATTCAAGAGACCAGAAAAAAATTGAATTACTGACGAATTTGAGTTAAAAACTTTCCAATTAGCCAAATGCCTCTATAAATAGGATTCTTTGAATTTCCAGAAATTAAATAAAATACCTGGGTAATTTTTATAAGAATCTGAGAAAAATAGTCAAAGGGAAATGGCATTTTTGTTTTCTATCATTAAATACAATTATAAGCATTCTTGCCAGACCCTTGTCCTAAATACCCCCTTTTCTTCCATTGCAACACCACTGGTTGAGATATGAGTGCTGTGCGACCTTCTTCTGCTGCTTCCAGGCTGAAAATATTCATTGTATTCGTAATTTGAGTTCAATCCCTGCAGCCTCGTAATTTTTGAGAGTTTCAGAATAAAGTTTAATCACCGAAGATTCGTTCGATTTTTTTTTATTTTGGTGCATCAAACTTAATATATGCAATTCAAAAGATTTTTGTAGTTTGTAGGCAATAAAAATGAATTTTGTGTACTGAAAATCACGTTTGATATATTTAAAAAAAAATTCTAGGATGATTTTTTTTCAAACGGCAGGTTTTATTGTAAAGACAGCGAATTTTCATGCAATTGATTTCTATTTAATTGTTGTCCTTAACATCATTATTGTTTACCGACTAATCGCATTGATAATACAATCCGGTATATGCCGATTCTAAAGAACTGATATATATTTAAAACAGCACTATGGTCTATCTGATTATCAAGATGAAAATAACTTTTTTTTAATCTATGAGTAAAAAGTCGATTTTGATGAATATGAGTATTACAAGAAGCAGAAACGACAATTTCTCCCAGCTCTATGTTTGCGAAATCGGTAAACAAATTTTGCCGATTTCGCAATTAATATATAAATTTGCCTGTCGATAAATAAATTATTTCAATTAAGTGTAAGTTAATATTTCGCAAAAATACCGACTTAAGTAATACAATTTCACCTTCTTTCCTTAAGGCTGAAATCATATTTATCCAAACGTCGTCGGCTTAGAGATAAAATATTACGTTCGATTATCCCATCAAATTTTGCAAACTGATGGCCAAAATACCGACTCATGAAAAAATCGGAGGGGGGGGGGCGCACCCGCCTAATTTCCACCTCGCCACGTTCCTGTTCATAGCTTAATTATTGTTAAGTGTCAATTGCGTTGATAAGCAATGAATTTATCGTTTATCTATCAATAAGAATTTATGATCTGGATTCTTTCCGTTGTCGTAGTTGATGTGTTATATTTAGAGACAAAATACAGATAAAAACACTGAATTTAAACAAATTCAGTTTAATTAATATGCGAAATTGTTAAAAACAGAATAGTAAGTTAAAATTCCACTAATAAAAGTTATTTCAAGAAAGTATGAATCAAGAATTAATATAAGTATATCATTTTTCCACTTTCGTAACCAATCAAAAAGTGGCCGCGATAGTCTGCTAGCAGTCTCGTCTTCGGAATTGAAAGGTTCGAGACCCGATTTTACCAAAGATTCTCCCGTCTATACGGACCTGGTGTTGGTTAAATCTGTCAGGATCAAGCATCCTCCCGCTGATGAGGTGTAGGAAATTTGAGTGGCATCTGAACCAGTGGCGTAGCGAGGGTGAGTGGCGCCCGGGTAATAGTGTGATTTTTTCGCTCCCCCCCCCCTCTTCATCATCAGTAGCTTGGCTTGTGTAAACGGCGCCTGTGGCATGGCATATTTTCGCTCCCTTATCGCATTTCAGTTTAAAAAGTGACAAAAAAGTAACGTTTAGTCACCATGGCCAGTGGCGTAGCGAGGGGCCCGTGAAATAATACGATTTTTTAAACCCCAGTCATCATCAGTAGTAAGCGGAAATGCGGCCTGGAGCATGATATTATTTTAAGCTCCATCTTCATATTTTGCTTTAAAAATGGCAGTAATGTTTTCACTCCATGGCGCTTCCTAAAACTGGAACCCATTTCCCCATTGCCCCCTCTCTACGCCACTGATCTGAACATGATTCAGAATTATAAGGTCCGCCCCTAAATAGCCTCAATGTAGTTTCAAAATAAGTTGTTAATCTAAGCTAAATGTGAAAACAGTTAATAAGTTTACATTTAGTGCTCATGATTAAAAAATTGTGTTATCGTTCGCAGGAAATGAAAAGTAAAATGTGATAAGATTTTTTTTTATGTTTCTTCAATTCTACCTTACCAGAATATTGAATAAGGGATGTGGCTCAACTTACCCCGTAGTCGGGGCAGGTTGGGCCACGCGACTTGGTATCAGTTTCAGCTTTTAAATTAATATTAATAGTTGATATTTTCAAATGTTATTATGGTGAATTCTTCCTGAAGGTACACTGATAGTGCCTGCATTAAAAACATTTAAAATGTTGAATTGCAATTTTTTAAAAATTCTTAGAAGAAAAAACGGCCCAACTAGCCCCGGTTCTACCCTACTTTCAGCAAGTATTCGTTTCTGACTTTCTTCTTTACAGCGCTTTATTTCTTAATTCGATAGACGTCGTCTTAAATTATTAAAATAAACGTAAATGAAAAAAATATTTCTTAAGTCATTCCCGAAAATTTTGAGAAGTTTACAAATAGTTTATAGTTATGCAAAATATGGCTTAAATAAATAAGAAAAATTTAAGTGATAAATTAAAATAGCTTCTTGATTCTTCTCTAAACCTTATATATAGTCTTATTGGCTTTCTTTTTACAAGAAGTTATGTAAGACTCAGAAATTAGCATCAAAGCCTCTGCTTACAATCTGTGGATTTATGTTTCGCAAAACTGCTTAGTTTATTAAGTTCTCCAGCGTGTTGGAAAGTTGTTGAAAAAAGTGTTCGATTTTTTTTGTTTGAAGATTCAAATATGTTTATCAAACTTCTTTTTCCCTATAAGGTAGAGACCCCGAATATCTCCTACGTTCCTATATCACCCACCACGGTTTCTTCTTAATTTTTAGTGGTATATGGTTGCCACTAACGGAGATACAAAGCTTCTCCCTTCAGTAGTTGTGTGAGGAAGCCATTTGAGGCTGTGTTGATTTTTCAATTTTCTGGGATTTCTTGTAAAGGGAGTTAATAATCATGTTTCATTAATTTTAATATAATCTGTAAAGTTCAATTGATAATGTTAAATCATTTCAGGCAGTGATAGTGACTATAATTTGCTATATTTCGGTGTGGTTTGTTTCTTGGCTTGCTATCCGATTCCGAAGGGGAATGCCGCCAACTCTTAGTTCTAGGTTGTTCCTAATATCGGTCACTTGAGTGTTACTATTATCGCCCACTTTGGTATCACCATTATCGCCCTAGCTCTTTCAGGGGAACTATATTAAAAGAAAAATTACATTTAAAAAATACATCGTTGATGTCCTATCACCTGACAATGCTCTTAAGTTCTTTTTTGCTTTAATGTTTTATTTAGGGGAAAAGTACATTAATTACATTGCTACAAGTACAAAAAAAACTGTCTTGTATTATTTTAAATTTTGTACTGCCTTAATTTTCATATTTAATAAAGAAAGTATGATCATAGCATAGATTTCATTTCAATCCATTTCAGACATAGGCGGTATTAGGAACATATAGAGGGCGATATTAGGAACATATAGTGGACGATATTAAGAACACTTTTTTTAGAAGGGAAATTTTTGCAGTCTCAAAAAAAGCGTTGGTGTGTTTTTTATAGAGTTGTAATTGAGTAAATATTTGGATAGCAATCCAGATAATAGATTGGAACTATTTTTAGATAAATTTGAACACGAATTAGCCCTCTGATTAAAATAATAGCATAAGTGGGCGATATTTGCCCCCCCCCCACTTTACTATTTGAGAATTATTTGTTAAAAGAAGCATTTCCGTATGGAACTTCAAATAAGTTTATGCTGGAATAACAGTTAGACTGACTTAAATCTCAATGCAGTTCTTTTGAAATATATGAAGAAAGAATGATTCTTTGGAAGCTCTTAGTCATGTATGAAAATGAAGGCAATTTTCTGAATATCATTCAGTCGTCAGATGAAGAATCATCCTCTAAAATGATTTTGTATTGGTCCTAATCAACAGTTCTGATCATAATATCTTTCAGCCAGTACAATTATATTTTGCTATAAAGAATGTATTATTCTTCTTAGAATTCAACATCTAGTTTTTAGTAAATACGCTTTTTGAAAAGAAACTAAAGAAGCTGTAGACGTGGCAGGGGTTTTTTTTTGTTTTGTTTTACGGTATAGTAAAGCTTCATAAAATGCTTTTGTATGCTTAATGCAACATCTGTAAAGGCTTGAAATTTCATTTGAACAGAATTTCTTATCGATGGATTTAATTTAATACAACTATTATTGTATCAAGATTAATCATATCGTGAAAAAAATGTTTTGCAATAATTGATAGTGTTTCTTCTGTCTCTTTATCCATGACTTGAAACATTGGATTAGAGACAGCACATACGTGACATCGGGGCTTTAATTTTCTTCTTCCCATATCATTATTTTGGAATCCACAGCAAATATTGTAGGAGGAAAAAGGACGTAGCATTACCGTACGATGTAAGACAACGTGCACTTTGCGTTAGATAACATTCGCTGTTACGCGTCTCATGTAACTGCAACGTCACTTCGATTGACACCATTGTGTTTTCTACAAATTCGGTAAGTTATTGAAGTTCGTTTTGAATATTAAATTGTAGCAGCCCTATGATTATGAGTGCTGTTTTTTTCTCTCGTGAAAAACTCTGGGTCGGATGAGTAGGGGGATCAATTATCAATATAAATGTTTAAATATTAACTCTAACTTATATAAATAAAAACAATCTTATCAACCTTAGCCACGTCTTAAGATATTCATCTTAAATTATTTTATTCATATCAAAAATGGCATCTGCTTATTTCCAACAAAATTTCTACCCGTCTTATAGCTGTTATCGTATATGGAATAATCGTATCGCTAAAAATATATTTAATAAAAACTGATAATAAGTTTCTTCTATCTCATTATCCCTGACTTAAAGCATTGGATTACAGTCAACACACATGTGACATACGACTTTAATTTTCTTCTTCCCATCTCTTCCAGATAATGCCATCTGATAAAATTTCAATTTTAACGAACAAAGCCTTACGTTGGAAAAGTAAAAAGAAAGGCTACGACTCAGCGGGGACTCATTCACTTGACGTGACGACTGGCCGTGAAAAAAAGAAACTAGTTTCTAAACTTAGCACCTGCATGGTTTCCGACATTTTAGTGACAGCGTTAATTAATGAATAAGTCGAGGAAATCTTAAAATCTGCATTTTACGTGCAGTCGGAATAATTGGTTAGTAGTGCTGAGAGAGGAAGTGCTCGCCGATGGAGATGCAGATACGAGCAAATACACTTTATTTCGGATCATGGAGAAGTAACGAGATGCGAAGCAAAGGAAAGGGATAAATCAGTTGGAATCGCGCACAGGATGAGGAACGCCTTCGTTGAATATCAATTTTCACTCTTTAAAAATGAATGAACATCGAATGGAGATTCTGCAACTGCAAATTGAAAAGGAATAGGAGCGAAGTTGAGATACTATCAATGACAAATGTCTCACTATACAGCTAATAATAAAATACAATTTAAATTGATTTTATTAACAACTGAATAGTAAATTTTATAGATTTTAATCTCGCATGAGAAGAAACACATTCGTTTAACGTCGCGTATCAGTAAAAAAAAAAATTAATGCATATTAAGGAAGGTTCTGAAATGAATCGGAAGTGGAAGCCAAAAAAGGACTTGAGGTAAAAGAAGGGTTAAAATATTATCGTGCGTCAGATAAATAATGGCTCATTGACTTACTTTAAATTATCATATGAAATTAAAATAAATTTTATTGTATAATTTTATAGTTTATTCGTATTTGCATATTTTTATTTTGTTCTTATAATGGGGCTGGTCACAATAACTACTGACACAATATTTGATCCTATCTGAGGCCCAAATAAAAACATTCAAGTAAGCTTATTCAATAAAATAAAAAAATGAGTAGATCCTCAAAAATAATAAGTTGGGGAGCAGCTTTACCTCAGAACTACAATAATGAAGAAAAATCGAGTTGAAAAGTCGAAGGGCCATGGAGAAAAAAATTGGGGGAGAGAATTCCAGAGGGTGTGAGTTAGTTCAGCGGCAATTAACCGCTTGATTTCGGCTTGATCTACTCAAAAGGTAAGGGGTTAATTTTTTTTTTGGGGGGGGGGCGGCAAAGTTAAAAAAAGTTACCAAAAGTAGCGTATTTTATTTAAGTGGTGTAGTGTTTTTATCGATACTCATCGCTCGTATAGTTGGATATCTATGTTTGGATGATTTATTATTCATTTTAAAGACAGCGACATCACAACTCGCTTGTTGCTTTTTACATGTAAATGAAAGTCACACCCGATGTACCTACGAACATAGAAAGGTGTTGATGCATTTGCACGTTCTTTTAAGTGGGTAATCCGAAATTCATATGTGATGATGATGAGTTGGGGGCTGTTACATTTTGTTTAAATTACCAGCACCAAATAAAGTTGGCTCGACAAGGCATCAGTAATTTTCTCTTTATTTCCTTGTGGGTTCACAGGATTTCATTTGAATTAAATAGGGACTTATATAATTTTTTAGTCTTTTGAATTTCTTCTTTATTCAGAGTTAATCTTGAAATTTAAAATTTTTTATAGATCCAAAGATGTGACATTTTATAGTATGTTAGTGTTCCTATCCATTTTTACTCTTTTAAAGATATTGCAATCAAATCTGTCTCAATATCTCTCATGTTTTAATAAAGATGACCGATTGTTCTAGTTATAAGTAAAGTTTCCAATATTTATATAAAAGGCTTTAAGTTCTTGTAAGAATCTTTTAGTTTATAAAGCAGAATATACAGCTTTGTTTATTATTTTCATTTTTATAATTCAAAAATATGTGAAAATATATTTACTAAAAATAATAAACTTACTTATAAGATTATACCTATGTTTTTTTAAAGCAGTTTAGTTATAACATCTACTTAATTACATCATAAGATGATCGTTGTGTTTTAGGGAAACTGTATTTTGAAATGTAAATTTACACCTCACTAATATTTATAAATATTTGATACTAAAAAATGCTAACTTCATTTTAAGAGATTAAAGAACAGAATTGGTTCAGTTCTATGCATAATTTCAATCAATACAAAAATCAAAATACATAATTTATTTTTTTGACACGACTGTCACACGACTTCACAATTTTTAGAAACCCTAGCTTAAGATTCTGATAATTTATAAATCATAGGGTTATAGGCTAATATCTCAGTTTATAAATTGTAGGATAATATCTCAGTTTCTGTATGGTGAATGCCTTTTAATATATAACTTTAAATGTCTTTTAATAAATATTTTATTTTATTTTTTCATTTATTCTTTTTACCTTTTAAGTTTTAAAAACCACGGTAAATCAGGCTAATCAACAGTTTTGGTTCGACTATACTTATCAGAAAAAGAAATATAGAATTCGTTGTGAATCGGCATGCAGTAAAACATTCCAAATTTCGATAAAATTGCCTCTTTTGGTATGCTAATTTATTTTTCTAACCACGAACTAGTTTATGAGAACAAGTTATGGATGAATATTTGAAAGAGAATGTCATATTGCTTTCAAAAATGTTTTCTGTTCTCCAACAAATACTGTAGTCATTCTCTTAAATTAGATAGTCAAAATTCAAACTAAACTATTGCGTAATGATCGTAAAAATAATACGTAATGATTGCAAAAATAAGTTTAAAAGAAGGAGAGGAGGGTAAGAAAAACAGTTTATATGAACCATTCAGGTTGCTTAGAAGCGTAATTTCATTGTTTTCACTCTGTTTTTGACATTATTTCGCAAAATTAGTCTTTATTTATATTTTTATGAAACCTTGAATATGCAGATATCTGAGGTATCTGGCGTTATTACTGTTATTATAAACGTGCGAGCAATTGTTTTCTTGAGTTCAGATACAAAGGAGTCTTTTGTTATTTTAATACCTTCTTGAAATTATATTTCAAAGCTTTTCATTTATCATCATTCAGGGAACTTTGCTTCACTACTAGTCAGAATAGCAAACTTTCTAAAACTTCTCCACTTCCGGGTGATTTTTTGCTTGCATTTCAAGATTGTTGTGTTTTTTAACTGTACTAATTGTAATGCTTGTGCTAAATGTACATAAAAATGAGAAATGTTAAGAAAAGAAGATTTCAGTTCTATTAAATTGCACTATCTTTCTTCTATTCTATTTCCAGTTTTTCAGTGAAAAATTTCCGATCCGTTTTACATCTTAAATAAATAGGCACCCTGGGCTGAAAATGATTTAAGGGAATACATACGGTTCCTAAAACACAAAGCTCTTTTAAAATAATAATTTTTCGTGCATCAGATAAAATGTTATTTGCATTTAAATAAACTATGCGTCGTATTTACATTACAAGACAAATCAAGTTTAATTGGATATTTTTTACAAACCAAAACATTACATGCGGATAAACAGAGAAACTTAGTCTAATGATGATATTTTTACTAACGGGTTAGTTTCCATGGAAATTCATAGAGACTGACAGATGTTTAAGACATTTTCATGCTGATTTAAATGCTTTATTTTACAAATTACTGCAGACTACATTTTGATACCTTGAGAAGGTGCTCACAGAGAAATTCAGTGCGATAGATATTTAGCTGCAGTTATCCACAGCCTACGAATAATCAGCTTCCATGTGGCACAGTGTAGTTTTGGTATCATAATTAGAATAATAAGATGCTGGTGTATTCGCTAGTTTAATAGCACCAAATGAACATATTTATTGTAGTGAAATTAGAATAAAATATCGTACTCGCTTCTTTAAAAAAAAACAAAGAAAATATCACAACATCAAGTTGTAAAGTAAAATTGAACTTTTCTGAAGTTAAAGCTCTCGTGGTTATATCAAGGTTGATACAAAAATTGATACCTCTGACTGTTCATGTATCAATCGAATTGCACATATTTTTTCTATTCACTCTTTGTTATTTCTGTTTACATATTCTTCCAGCTCAAAATTTAACTATACGTGCATTCTCCAGATAAAAACGATAGCGTCTTGTTTTTTCTAGTACTCTATACACATTTTTTGCTTTTCATTAACTTAATTTTTTTTAGCTTAGATTAGTTAGGTTAAGAAGTATTCTTTTTATTATCGCGATCTTTACCAACATCCTATGCTCATTATCCCCAAGCTGCGTTGTCATCTGATTCTACATTCTTCAACAGTAATCTTTCATGAAAAAGATGTTATAAAAATAATAAGATTCAATCTCATTTCATATTCTAACCAAGTCTTGATAATGCACTGAACTTGTAGAAAGCAAATTTGCCATACCTTCTCAGCTTAGCATTTTCTTCCATATGTCGTCCTCCTAGAATATTTTGTTAATCTTAATGTAAGCTTCCCGTAATTGAAGCGAAACCTACCGGATTGGTATTTTAGTTACTTAAAAATCCGTAATGACTTGACAGTTGTTGACCTGCAACAACCGGACGGAAGTAAACAACACATTGTTTATACAGTAGACTCTCTCTAATCCGACACATTTGGGACCGGATACCTGACGGATTATAGAGAGTGTCCGGACCATAGAGGGTCAATAGAAAAATATAAACTGCATTGTACTGAAAGGGGGAAGGTTTCAAGTTTTAACAGGAAAGACTGACTCATCACCAAGCAACATGTTCCAACAGGTGCGTCGGACTAGTGGAAGTGTCGGAGAAACGAGTGTCGGATTAGAGGGAGTCTACTGTATTGTTGATTAAAAAACAGCCTAAAAATTTTAAATAATATCATCAATTAACGATTAGGAAGCATCAATTTGCTTGACAGTAATCTTTCATTAGCATGAAGTTTAGTTTGAACCCAGTTTGCATTATAACGTCGAATAATTGTATCTTTTTATTAGAATAAATGTTGCATGTATTCTCCTAAATTAGTTTTTTTATATGTTGGTGAATAATCAGAACTTATTGCAACAGTAGACTGTCCAACTACCTTTTAAAATGCTCGTGTTGCCATAACTAATTTCGCCGTGTGTTGATCTATGGGAAAACTGTTAATAAAATGAACATTTATTTAATTTGCTTTCACTTATGCTCACAACTAAGAATAAAAAAGAGTAACACCTCTTTTATGAAGTTTAATGTCATCCAGACATCGAATCCCATTTTTGCTTAAAATTGGTCGTGACAACTTTCAGAAGAGCATCAAGGTAGTTAAACCAGGTTCATTTTTACAAGCCCTAGAACACTTGTGGGGACTTTCAAATGCAATTGAAAAAAATTCCAGATAACCAATTGTTCAAAAGTGAAATTTCGCGCTGAGTTTCTGACGAGCACGTTACAACACATAAAATAGGGAGAATATTTGGATATTGTATTATCATCCAAATTAGAGATAATCCATATTTTCAAGGAACAGAATATGTGTTTATTTCTAAATATTACATACATGCTACATTTCTCTTTGTAACAAATATGTAATATTTTCAAATTTCCATTAGACTTTGTGTCTTTCAAATCTATATCTCGTTAATTAATCGCTTATTTTCTCAGACGTGACTTACAAGGTATCTAATATACAATACTTTAAACAAGCATAAAGCTTATAACTAATAGTCTGCTTGAAAATAATTTTATGAAAGCTAAAACGTACAGTTGGAGATAATATTCTAAGCATCAATCACGGAAATTGATATTTAACATTTCTGATATCTTCATTTGAATCGGTGAGAAGAAAAGTGCACTTCCAAATCCTGATTTTTTTTTTTTACTTGTATGAATAGGTTCGATAATGTAGATCTAAATACTGAGTGTAACCAGCCTCCCTTCGTTGGTTCCAGGCATGCTTTAAATTTGAATGAGTATAGAACAGTTCTTGTCAAAACTTAAAACTTGATTCCCGAATTGAGGAGAATTTCGGACTAGTGCTGTTCTTCTCGCCGATTCAGCTAAACCATACTTTTTTTCAGAGAGACCAGGAAATAACTATTCACTATTAAAATACATTTGTTACAGCAAAAAAAATTAGTATTAGTTCATTATTGTGTATATTATTGCACAGGTTATTTCACAAACATAAAAAATATTATTTAAATAAAAATAGGCAAATCTCTAACGAAAACTCAGACTGAAAATGTTATGTTATGCGTTCAAATACTGATAAGTGAAGTTACTTTCGTGTCAGTTTATTCATTCCATATATGGATATGAAGGTTGATATATGGATATTTTATTTCTATCAGCTTTCTATAAACGTCCTCCTACAAGAATTTACTTATTATATCCACAGCATCGAAAATGAAAGGCAACAGAAAAATTTGAAAACCACCCACCTAAGGTATCGGCAACCGATAATGCACAAAATTTTGGGATCGCGTCAAGTATCGGCCTCACATCTTTGTCACTCGTTAATTTAAATCGTAATTCCATAATACATATATTATAAAATCCTTGGTAAATTAAAATCGATTTTTCAGATTTTGATTATTTTTAGTCCAGTTTTCAAAACATGGATAAAGGAAACGATGAAATTGAAGAAGATGCAAGAGTTCATATTTTTTTCAAAAATGATTAATAATAATGTAAAAAATAACAATTTTATATAAGGTTACACCAATCATGCAAACCTATACTGCTACGTAAAGCTATCTGTGCGTCTCAACAATTTGACTGATGAAATGAAGATTGGATGGGACTGTATTCGGTACATACATACGGATAAGACCAAGAAAAGTTTTCAAACATTAACTTTTGCACCACCCAGACACGTATCTACGGTTCTTTGTGCTTTGTTGAAGCAGGTGTCGAAAGACTGCTTGCAAGTTCTTTGTCTTAGAGAAGATAATAGAAAAGACAAATGAAAGATGTTCCTGTTGCAGAAGTCAAAGGATTGTCTCTCACTGGTATCATCAACGTCAGTGTCTGGAGATCTCAGCAATAGTTCCGACAGCAGCGGCAAGAACAAGCGTTGAAGCATTTCGGCGGTGTATCCAAACAGATACTGGACTGCATCCAACATCTAGAAGTGTGGTGAGCTCCAAGCGCACATGCCCTGTTTTATCTTTTTAAATGACATATAAATTTAAAGATTCCTGCACATTTTTTGGTCCAGCTTGAATATTTTTGAGAAATATTTCATTCTTCATAGAAACGTCTTAATTTTACACCTAAGACATGAGGAATTGAACATTGTAAAAAAATATTTTTTACTCCTACTTTATGTCATTAGTGTTGAAGAACATTATTTAAATCCTTAATTACTGACAGATGAATTGGAATAAAATCCATGCGCATATATCTGTATAGACGCTGCAGCTTGGGAAAATCTGAATATTTTAGATTTACGAGAAAAACACAACCATACAATCTACCTCGAAAACAAATTCTCGGAGAAGTTCAACTTGCTCAGTATGCCAGTTAATTAGAGATAAAACGAATCGAAATCTAGAATAATCTTTTATTACAGATAAATGAGGAAGATTCACACTTTAAGATAAATTTGACTGAAATAAAACTGACCGATCCACTTATCACCATTGTACTTATTTTAAAGTAGAACTTTAAACGCAGCATGGCGGTTTAATTATATTTAGTAGCCGTTAGAAACTAGTGCAAACAATTTTAAAACTGAATTAAATCCCCATGAAATTAAACATCATTTTTTAATTATATAAATTGCTGACAGAATATCGCCCGCTATCTTAAAAATTAATGGCTTTTAAGTTAGCGGGCGATCTGAACTAAAGCAATTTCAAATTCCTGTTATTATAATAAATGCCTATTATATAGCGTAATTCGACAAGACTTCTGTAGGAAACAATCTAAATACACTCTGTCCCAAAAGCTTATAGAATCTTGTATTTTGCCTATATTTTTTGTTATATATGATGTATTTAATTACAACTTACTGTATAGATATGTTATGTCTATTATATTGAAAAAACAACAGTTCTACCCCGTATATTTAATGCCAATTTTTAAATCGTAGAATAAACAGAAATAACCTGTCCAAAAGTTTATAGACAAATGCAATTTTATGCAATTATGGTATCGGTAATCATGACGTCGATTCGGAGCCTAATAAATATGTTGTAAGAAAAGGAAAGCGGCCGTTTGTTCTGCGCTTCAAGATGCCTAAAGCTTCGTAGTTTTCTAATGAAGAAGTGAGTAAAATTCTGCATTTGAATTTGCTCGGCAAGATTGTTAAGGAAATATCGAAACTTTTAAATCATTCTAAAAGTATGATTTATCGTGTATTAACTCGTAAGACGTCATATGAGCCAAAACCACGTTCGGCAAGACCACGTGCGACGGATATTCGCATTGATAGACGGTTACAAAGAATGGCTTCCAGTCAGAAAATGTCGGTTCGCGAAATTACTAGGACTTCCCGGTTGCAAATCTCTAAGAACACTGTTCATAGACGAATTATAGAATCTGGTTACATGATCCACGCAAAAGTGACTCGCAGATTACCACTCTCAAATCTTCACATTAGTAAGAGATTACAATGGGCTCGTAATCATATGTCATATGGCAATAAATGAATGGTTGTACCTTTCAGTCATGAAAAAAAATGGAACCTCGATGGACCTGACGGGAATATAAAATATTGGCATGATTTACGAAACGATCCCAGGAGCTTTTTCAGTCGGCAAAGTGGTGGTGGATCTGTAATGGTGTGGGCGGCTTTCGGTTTCAACGGTCAAGTGGGTTTGGCCTTTTTAGATGGCCGACAGAATTCTCCTAAGTACATAGAAACACTAGAAAATCATCTTATGCCATTTGCAGAAAACATAGGGGGACGAAATTTGGAATAGCAGCATGATAATGCTCCCACCCATACCTCCAGTGCTACGAAAAATTATTTAAACTCGAAAAATGTTACTGTTCTTGAGTGGCCACCGGTGAGCTCTGATCTAGACCCAATTGAGAATGTGTGGGGCATAATGTCTCGGAAGGTATATGAGAATGGAGGGCAATTTTATTCAGTAAATGCCTTGAAGACAGCCACTGAAAGTGCATAATACAACTTGGAATCAGAGATATCTCAAACCTTAATTATGTCGATGAAAAAACGTGTATACGATGTCTTACTGAAAAATGGAAAGACTTTAAATTATTAAGAACATTGTATTAAGCACCTTTAGTTGAAAAGTCATATATTCTATAAACTTTTGGGACACCTAATATTTCCATTTTGTTATATAATTGAAATATAAATTGTTATTTTTTCTAAATATTTCATTGAATGGAAGTCGCATATAGTTTGAATAAACATATTTGTAATTGGTGTTTGTATGCCTTTCCGTTTTGCTAAAACATATATTTTACTAGAGTCTATAAACTTTTGGAACAGAGTGTATATCACATTTAGATTTAAAGATGCCAAGCTGCAAAATGTGAGAAACCATCTACATTAAAAGCACTAAAGAAATGCATAGATAAGAATAATATTGTTGCACAGAATTTAAATCGTCAGGCTGGAAAAATCTAGAGTTGACGCTTGAATTCTTCAACAAATGAATAAATTTAAAAAATCTATCATACACCACAAAAAGGAAATTAAAAATGAAGAACTGCGTTATTTATTAGTCAACCTGCACTATAAAACCTTAAGGTTGAGTCGTCTCTTCTGGGTATTGAATGAATGAAAAAGTTGAATATTGCAAGCCACTTAATAAATATACTAACTACTTAACTCTCTTGGATTTCATACTGAATTGAAGCATTCATTTCTTAGAAGATATCTTTCATTGATAATTTCTTGTAGATGTTATTTTCCTTCTTTAAAGAGGAAAATGAAAAACGTTTCCTGAAAAGATATAATCTAAATCTTTTAATTTACACTGTTTCCATCAAATGAAATGGCTGAGTTTGGTTTTGAATAAAATAAATGAAAAGGATAGCATTCAATTCGCTGTAAATTTAAAAAAGTATAAGACCTCAACCTTACTCGAATTAAAATTTTACGAACAGAACATTTCGTATTAAAAATCCTGCGGACATTAAAATTATATCAAACTTGCGAAAAATCATCTTTTCTTCAATCTGAAATGTTTTTCCAATTACTTCATTAGTTCATATATATAGCTTTATTTAATGCGAATCTGTATTTGATTGCATCACTGAAGCATTGTAGTAAAGGCTTCGACACAAAATTGCTGTTCTTATGCAGATTCATATCAAAGCGCTTCATCAGAAAAGCATTTCTGGAAGTCTAGCTAGAACTTCTAGAGAATGCTAATAAAAGAATACTCGTTTTTTTTATATAAATATCAAAACGAAGCATCAAAACAGCCAACCAACCTGTAGGTTATTAGTGAAATTACCACATAATAAAAAGGTTTCAGACCACGCTTTTATTGGTGCACGAAATAAAAGTACTTTTTTTAATCAAAAATATGAACGCCAAAACAATATCTTAAAAGTATGAGTCGCTGAGAAAAATAACTTCAAACCAAGTCGGAGTTTTAATCACGTTTATAATGTATTTTAATGTTAATCTGTGTTGTAGAATTTTCTTTCTTGTGATATTCATTGTGGCTTAGTTTATTTATAGTATTGTTTTCGAGGCCTAATGCTTTTAAGATTTTGTATTGAAGTCCAATTTTTGATAGAAAAAATTATGCTTTAGCCCACTAATAAAAGTGTGTTTTAAAAAGCGTTTTTATTTTTATAATTTTCTGCTTTTTAGTCTCTAATATATTTCGCAATTAATTTTTTAAAAATGTTAGTGAAATTTAAAATAATTTTCCAAACTCCCTACCAGAATGCGCAACTCACTTGGAATAAAAAAATAATTAAAATTAATCGATTAACTGGTGATTAATTTCCGAAAATATTAAAATATTATATTGTCATCGGGAGCACAAGGCTATACAACATTTCAAAACTCTAGAAAATGAGAAATCGATTAGGGAATTTCAACTTAACAAACATGAAACAAATTAAATGAAAGCGTTAAAAAATTATGAAAGTGAGTGCGAGTAAGGCCCTTGGTTAAGAGGAGAAGTTTTGCTTTGTAACCGCTTAAGAAAAATTAATCTACTATTAGCTATATTTAAATAAATATCGGAGGCAATTTTAAAATCCCCCCCTCTTAATAAAATGCACGCTTTTGCTTTTTAACTTCTGTTTAGTTCTGCATCTAATTGTATTAAAAAGATTATATGCATTTATTCTAATTTTATTGTATTCCGTATTAACTACTTAATAAATTGAAGGTGAAGTCAGTACTTTTGATTAATTTATTCGGTCAGAAACAACTTCAAATATGATGCCATATCTGATGAATAAAAATATGTCAAGAAATGAAATCGTGTTTTTAATATGTAATAGTTGTAATATATTATAAATGTAATAATTTATTATAAAGGTGCTTTGGTAAATATCAGCTGTTCTGTGTCTATTGCTTTCTAAAGTTAAGAACAGTACTTGATTATTATTATTCTGTAACGGAGTTCTGCTCTGTTAGTCGTTTGTGTTCCTTGAAAGATTGTAAGAGGACAATATATTTACGAAATTATTATACATTAATAAAGTATCTTATATCTATCCTAGCTAAGTAATTATTCTAATTAATAAAAATATCCTACATTTATCCTCGATATGTAATTATTCTACATTAATAAAAATATCCTACATCTAGCTGTGCCATCTATTTATCACATTTAACTGGCTTCGATATCGTAACAAAATGTGAACAAAATCTTTGTTGAAAAATATTATTATTGAAAAAATATCAGAATATTTAAATCTTTTCCCGATGTGAAAGAATATGCCCGTAGCATGTTAGTATAACGAATATTTCACTGATCTTCAAAATTTTACCTGAGAGGTGCATGAAATAAAAATTTCTATTGAAGCTGCATTCAGTTTTCACAATTTTTTTTAAAACCTTTCAACCAGAGTTGCATAAATAAATGTAAATGAGTCTAAGGAGCACAATAAAAATAATGCTAAGAATTAAATTTGAAGTTAAAATTTTAAATAAAATTAATTATCAAATTTTTTTGTTGTTTGAAAAAATGTTAATTTACAGTGTTTTTGAAAAGAACTTTCTTTCTTCAGGTTCAAAATGTAGTAAGTATAAAATTTTATTAAATAATTATTAAATTATTTTAAAATTAATTTTAAAAATGGAAAAAGTTACTCAAATCTAATTCACTGCACTGTGTAGAGTGTAAGTTGCTAATGGCAAGGAAGCCTTAAAAATGAATAAGCTAAAGCAAATAAATAAAATAGTATGCGGCTTGAAGCTTCAGAAACGCAGCATATAGCGAGCATGTGGAGGAATGTTAAATTTTGTGGTTTAACACGTGAAAATATGGGTGGGATACTAATTAATAGGAAATATCGATTTCATTGCTTTGATGACGATTTGTTACGATTCTTTGTTATCGAATGAGATTATATCTTCTCGATCTTAGTCAGAACGGGAAAAATCAGAAATGGATGAGGAGATGGAACTGGAAAACTCAGACATCTTCGTTTTCTAAATTGAAATCTTTGAGTCTCAAACTTGAAAATAAAAGTTTTAAAAATTATCATTTTAAAATAAAGAGTTTCAAGAAGATTTTGCCGAGACTATAACCCTCCTGCAATTAATATTAAGGTCAGGAAAAATCACCAAAGCTTAAGGTCACCATCTTACCCGACTTTCTCCTATGTAAAACTTAATACATAAAAAAGAAACAATTAGTAAAATAAGTTATGTTTATTTTTATAACAATATTAACAAGCCGTTGAATATATATATTTACGGTTACAAAAATATTTTTCAGCTTAATGTTGATCTCATTTCGAGATTCCTTTCATAAAATATATTCTCCATTTGTTATTAAGTTGTAACTTGCTTCAGATAAATACTTTTCAGTCTGCTATAAAGTAAATGAAAGTATGTAACACCATATATTTTACTAAATTGCGTAGATTAATCAAGATGTTTCGCCTACTCCTTCAGAAGTTAGTTTCTTTTGCAATTTCAAAAAACTAGAGCTGAGTCGGAAAATATTTCTTCTCAGACAAACCATGGATTGTTGCTTTCAGATAATATTAAATGTCAGCGCGCGAAGTTTAACAAGTCAGAAATATCTACTCAAAATAGGAAAAATCTCATGAAATGCTATAATTTTTCAACTTTTTGAAATGGGAAACAAATATAGCTCCATATAATCAAATCTGTCTGAAAATCTGCATTGGCTGTGGAATTTTCTTCTCTTACTTCAAAAATAAAAATAGCGTTTTATACTTGACATCGTCGCTGGAAACTAAAGCAAGTGTCCAAGAAAAACGGTATTGTTTTCATAACTACAGACTATTATGGCAAAAGATATCCAATCAACGCAATGCCTCCATAATCACATGTCATTAATCAAGCCGTATATTTGCAATTATTCGAACTACCGGTGCGTTTTATATGACAATTGACACCGGCAATTTCCTCGACACAGGCAGCTTACTCCAAAACTGCTCTATTTTGTTGCGACAATCATTAAACTCTCCGAAAGAAGAAAATGAAGTGACAAGAAAAACAAGATCCGGTCCGCAGATATTGTCTTGAGCTCATCACGGCCGAGAGAATGATAGCGTCAAAAAAGAAAGAAGAAAACCACCACAAAATAACAATGGATTACCCACAATTACGGCGGAAAGTGTGGTGGGAGAAAACACTACTATTTGTGGTTGATTAAAGTGGATGTATCTCCTTATTGTTGGGATCTTTTTGTCCAAACAGTCGCATCGACCGATACGCGAGACTGCTTCTGCCCAAAGAACGGTTCTCAGGGACATCAATCAACAGATTTCTTCGCCATAATAGGACATCTCGATTTTATTTCAAAGCCTAAAAGGAGGAAGATTAATTTACGAATGTTATCGTTATTTGGCTATTTTGAACAAAAAGGAAACAATATTAGATCCGGCTGTTTTTAATGAATAGGTAAGGAGGCTCCGTAACATCAATCAAAAGATTTCTTTCTAATAACAGAGAATTCTAATTTCGTTTTAAAGCTAAAACAGGTAGAGATTAATTTATGAATGATATCAGGATATGATAGTGGTGTGAAGAAAATAATACTCTGTTAAGATGTATTCTTGTTAGCTTGTTACCCTGTGGCCATTACAAATGAAAAATATAGTAATTCAGTAAGATTTTGCCGTTATAACAAAATAATTGCCGTTTGAACAAAATTAATAACATGCATTTAATTTGTTTTTAGCAGACTTTTGTATTTAAATTATTATTTATAAAAGTATTTGCTTTAAGAGACTCAAAAATTCAGTGAAATTTCTGAATACATTGTAATTTAATAGACTTGAATTATGACAACAATAATTATTACTTTTTATGCTGAATTTAAAAGTAATAATTATGACTGACATTATTGCTTCCAAAACAACATTTAAAAACAGAAAATATTTGTTGTACATTTCCCATGCAACCTTGATGAAAAGTTCGCATGAATTTCATTAACCTTTAATGCATCAAATGTTTATTTAAAGTAGCGAATGCTTAAAAGAAAACTCCATCTTAATGAGTTTTTTGAAGTAAAAATTGCAATGAAATTTCAGTGTGGACTTAATCCTCTAATTGCTGAATGTTAGTATGAGTTTGAAAAATACACTTTTTCTTAACTCTGGAAATTTATTCCATAAGGAAAAATACAAGCCTAAAATTCAATAATCATGAATATGTAAATGAACTACACATTTAAAAATTTATGCGTGCATTGGAAATGGTAAAAGCAATAATCATACAATTTAGATCCTAATATAGTTTATCAGTGGTTTTAATATGAAACCCCCACTTTGTTTTAAATAAATAATTACCTCTAAATAAGTAAAACTAACATTTCCTTGAAAGATATTTTCGATTTTTGCAATTTCCAATATGATTGAAATCTGCATTTCTCGGTTGATATCGTTTCAACAATTTTCTTCTACACTGACAGTAATTTTCTGTAATTTTTTTTCAGCCTGTTCTTTCGAAATGACCTACGCTTTTTATTCTTTATTTTATTATCCTATAATTCGAAGGAAATTATTTTACAAGAGGAAATAGACATTCCAAATGCAAGTAAGTTAAATAAGAGGCTGTAAGAAAATAAACGATATTGTGATAAAAGGGAAAAGAAAAAAAAATTCTTAGCATGCTTTTCATAAAAAATGCGTTGATTTATTGATATGATGGTTCTTAACTCGGAGTAATAGATAACCGTGGAAGGTTACGACGTATGTTTTATTGGTACGGTGAAATTTCAGACAAATGATGAGAGATGATCATATATATAAACAAAGTGTTTTATAAATTCCCGTTGCTTAGTTTTCCAATAATCTAATCCTTCAAATTACTTTTGCATTTCTGAGAGATTTTGATGCATAAATACTAGCATATACTACATTTATGGAGCCAAAATCGAAGTAACATTTCAATAATTATTTATAAAACCATTAATAATTACCAACTAAAAATGTTTTCAGCATAGACATCTAAACAACAGGCAAGGAATGATAAATAAATAAGAAAATCAATTAAAATTGCTTAAGTTCGTAGCGGAAATATAAATTTGGTATTAAAAACTACTAACAAATTATACTTGGAAGGAAATATGAAAATCAATCATTAAGATATTTAAAGCATTTTTATTTGATCCTTTTCAAATATGAACTGTTCTAGTAATGCTTGAAGGAAAAATATTTAAAATCGCTTAGAAAATCACTTTGATTCAGATGTGATGTAATACTTTTTTCACATTTTCAAATAACTTTTAACTTGACAGCTTCTCAAAAATGCAAAACAAATTATGATTTGTCAAAACAATAATTTTAACTCGAGTAATCGTAATTTTTTTATTTATTCAGTCATATTTAATCATAATTGAGTAACTATTAAACAAAACTCCTGCGCTAAGTTTCTCTTTTTCTTTCAAAATTTCCATCTCGCAAATTAAAAAGCAATTTCCAGATCTGTGCTTCCATTTTTAGAGTACCTCAGTTTCCCTGAGAATCTTCCCTATTCTCTGTTGGACCCAATCCCCGAAGATCCCAAACGCAACTCGAAAAAACAGGGCTGCTTCTAAATCCCAGAACTGAAACTAAACATGCAAATGACCCCTTTGATCTCACAGCGTGATTAATTATTACGGTTCACATTATGTCACTGGTTGTCGGTCTATTTCATTTAAAGTAATCATGATGATTAATAGCCCTACACGTTTCTGTCTTGACACTCACTCCCTCTAGTTTCTTCAAACAGTCCATTCAGTTGCTCTTTTTCTGGAGACCCTTGCTACCGAGAGCTGATCGGCTCATCGCAGCCAAGTGGAAGGCCGACCGAACTTTGATTAAAACTCAAAATTCGCTGGTTGCGTTCAATTTATTAACGAAATAGGTTAGTTTCGAATCCTAATTTTGGCTTTATTGCAAGAAAATATGTGAATGCAATATATTTCATTGAGTTCTCATTCAAAATGTGGTGCGTTATTAAAAACTGTTTTAAAATAAAACATTTTTCATTGAGGTCTTATTCAAAATGTAGTGCGGAGTTAAAAACTGTTTTAAAATAAAATATTTTTTCAGCTAAATACGAATTTAGCGATAGTTTTCCTTGAGGCTATTTGCTTATCTTTTCTGTATAGTGACTCGCATTATAGAAAATATTAAAATGAAATGCCTCTAGAAAGAGCATTTTTGAAGTGAACGTGATGTACACAAAATATTCATTTAATTATGCATTGAAGGGATTATAAGATAAAAATGTTTCTTTTGGAGCCTGAAATAATGAAATTCTTCGTAACGATGTTCTGAAGAAACATCTGTTAAAAGAACTTCTAGCTCTGTTGCACTTCTAACACTTAGCATCAACTTGACGTGTATAATATTACAAATATAATGGTAGTGAAATCTAATATCTCTTGTATGGGTCATAGTAGACAGAGTAACCGACAAAGCTAAGTAAATAATCATAAAGGAATTTATTTAATCAACTGGAAAAATATTAGTAAAATGCTTAAAGCATAACGTTTTCATGCTTATAAAATTCAACTAGCTTTATATACGCTTTTTTTGTTTCTTCCAATAATGAATCTTTCTGCATAAATTCGTGTTTTTCAGAACTTATTTATACTCTTAAAGATCTTACTTACTCCTTCTACAGCATGTTTCACAATAAACATGTCTCGCTATTTTCAAGAAAATTCAAATAAGAACACGGTCATTTTATCGAGCAAGGCTGTTTAATGTTAATCGTTGCGCAATTACTTTGATATGTCTAAACAACTCTATTACTTCGTTATAACTGTTTTTTAAATAATAGTTTTTCACTGATGGGAAAAGTTTGTTTATTTACGAACTAAATTATTCATTTTGACATTTAAATATTTGTCTCAAGTGAACAAATTCGAAGTAATGCACATAATGAATTGACTGCAATATCTTGTGTAACAATGTATCTCGGAAAATCCAATTAAACTGTTGACTGCCGCATCCTTCGAACGGGTCAATAACGGAGCTGGAAGTTTCGGAAAGTTCGCCGACTGTCTAAATCTTGATAGATGCTGGGAACCCATTTATATTCCCGTTCAGAAGAGCATTTCCCAAATCGCTAACTTCGAGACCGGAGTTCAAGGAGTAATAAATTATTGGCATGATTTGAGGGCAACTTTTCTACAGCCAGAGCAGTGCTCACTTGCCCGTAAGATGTGTTGTCAGCAAGAAAGAGTCTGCCTAAATTAGTTTTTCAAATTTCCGGATTCATTTTGTAGAGTGAACGACGGATTAATGTCCTGGAGGTGATACATCACGATGTGTCAGTACCCTACGACAAGAATTAAAAGAGAAGAGAACGTGCGTAGAAATTCGCTTACCTACCGGATGCGATTCTGTGGTTTTGGTCTGCTGGCTGGAGAGATTGCTCCGCTAATAATAAGCTCTCCGTTTACGTATGTGCGCTGGGCTAAAAGAACCCACATTTCGATAATTTTCTCCAGGTCTCTTTCTTTCATTCAAAGATTTGAAAGACATATGTTTTTGTGCTGCAAGATTAAAATGCATTTGACAATGTTTTGGATAAACCAAAATCGGCGAAATTATATTTAGCTGGAGACTGCAGTGCGAATTCTTCTGGTCATACATTTGTACTGCAAGGATTTCTAAAGTAGATTTCTTTCAAAGTAATTGCAGTAAGCATGATTTTTGAAAACTGAACTCTGTTTAGCAAATCTTTATTTTAATGGGAGAGCTAGTCTCATGATCAAAGGCAAAATGCTTTATTCTTCTCAAACTTGCCAAATTTTAGTGTATCTAGTTCATAAAACGCAAATAATGTGAAATTAAGAAAGGGAAACAAAAGAGTAATGTAACAATGGCAATTAGTTAGTTTAACAGTTAATAAAGGCTACAGTTTATTAAAAATATATGAATAAAAAAAGATAAATCTATGTAAAAACGATAATAATCCAATAGAAACCTTTTAATGAAGAGGAAATTTTCATAAAAGTGCTTCCCAAAAACTCCTAATGGGCTGATTTAAACAGATTGTATTGAAATAATTTTTTCACAATTTTGCAATAGTTTCAGTTTAGAATTTTATAATGATAAATATTTCGACAATCTGTTTGAAAAACTGCTTGTCTATGCAACCGACAGCACTGTAATATTTTTATATGCGTAACGAATTCTATTTTTTAGGAATGTCAGTTAAATTGACTATCCAGGTCATGAAGGTTAGTGTAGGGAAATTATTAAAAGTGAGTTATATATATATATATTACTAGATTTCAGCTGATTCCTAACAAGAAATTTGAATCCTGGTTTCTATGCCCCTCTTTTATTTTACGTTATCAGCACTGACATGTAATTACTTAAAAACGAAAGTTGAAGCCTCAGATGAGTGACAGAAAAATCAGTCTTGAATTATACTTCATCACAATCTCATTTCAAAAAAAGAAATATTAAAATTGCAGTGCAACATTCTGTCTCAGCAACATCATCTAGAAGCACATGTGGACGTATCAGCTTAGATGAGTACACATAAAAAGAGAGGTGAAAACCGACAAATGTTAAACGAAATAAAAAGCATAAACTGAAAAAAAGATGTTATCTTTGTATAGAGTTACCACCCACACTCGGGATATCTTCGAAATTAAAGACAGGCTGGTTTCTTCGCAGATTAAAAGCTTTAGCGCAAGATAAAATTGAGTAGATCTGGATTAACTTCTGTTAAAGAATTCATTATGTCCCAAACATGGGGAAAAGATTCATAACTTTAGAACTAGAAATTTAAAATTACTCATTGGTTTAATATAAAATATTGAATTGCCATCCTTGAGGTCACAGCTTGTTGCAAGACAATTGAGTTCATTTTCAATTTCTAAATTGACTTCAAAATGTTTAACCATATCATTGAGCTTCACTTTAGAAGTGATTCACTTCTAAAGTAATCTTGTCTACGGTTCAAAATTACGAGTTACGTCCCAAAATAGCCGTCGTGTTGCTTCAAAGTGGACGTTAATATAACTAAATAACTAACTCTAAAGTAATCTTTTACTTTTTTCTAGAACCAGGCGCTTCATAATAAAATGAGTTAATCGAATGTAAATGTTTAGTTAGTTCCCATGCAAGATGGACTTATTACAACTAATTTGGAAAGATTTTCTGTCATTGAGAAGAAATATGATGTCTCTTTCCTTTTTTTTTTCTTTAACTGATTTCTGCAATACATATCATTATATGGAAAAAATTCAGTGCCAATAATTTCCAGAAAAGAATGACTATAAAAATAAATGAATAATAAAATAAAATAATAACAATGAAAATAAATTTAAGCCATAAAACAGAACGAAATTCGACAACTAAAATAATGTTGGAAGATAGTAATAACTTTATTAATATGGTTATTCTTAAATAAAAATTATTCTTCTAGGCAGCTACGTTTTTTCAAATTTAACGTGCAGTTATTAAATAGAATTGTCTTTCAGTCAAACAATTAAAATATGAATTGACAGCTACAATAAACGAAACATGGGGGCGAGTGGAACTGAGAGCTCGTTCTGAACACTGGCGTTTCTAAATATATTGACGAATGCGGTTCTTCGTTTCTAAATATACTAGCGAATTGTGACATGGGGAGAGCTTAACCAATCTACACTCACAAGAAAATCTGGGCAGAGATTGATGGCGTAGTGATAACTCCGAAATCTTCTACAGAAAGGTCAAACAGTGAAATGGATCTGGTGGAAACATGTAGAAATTGTTGATGAGGGGCCCTCTTTTTAGAAGGTCACCTCGTCATATTTCCTGACACTCCACAAACATATGGGGCTTACTACAGCCTCCGCAGGAGCAGATAATTATTTTCGCATCTGCATTCCAAGAATGCTACTCTGTCTACGGGAAGCAGAATGTTAATTGCGTATGTATGATTCTTGCAATAATGAAAAGAAATGCAAGAAAAAACATAAATAAACAGATAATTATTTGATAAAGTATTGGTTATTTATATTTGTTAGACTTAGAATGCTTCTATTTATTTAGAAATAAAGCATGAAAAAAATATGATTGTAAATATCCAATTAGCTTAATTTTGACAAAAGCATTGTGAAAACTTCAAACTACTTCAAATAATAACTGCTTTTCTGAAACAGATTGATTGTTCTCGGGGAAAAAAATGCCGATAAAAATTTGTAAACATCAAAATAAGTAAATAAAATAAATATTTTTTTTCTATATTTTAGAAAAATGTTGCTGATTAGCTTCTGAAAGTTTATTCATTTACTGCGCATATTAGTTTTAAATTTAAGTACTTTTTTTTAAATATAGTTTATTAAAATGTAAAGGTTCACTTGATTGTTGAAAACTAATTTTTTGAAGAAAATAAATTTTAGTTGTAAAGTCAGCTCCAAATTTTGCCTGAAGTGATTATGAATGTTTAGACGTTACAATATAATAAGCATAAAAAGGATAACATTTGCAATTTTGTGAGAAGCGTTGTCAACATCTTTCTATTTAAAGCTTCTGCATTTCAGAATTCAATGATAATATTCTTCTATAAATCAAATTTAAAATATCATCAATAAATAAAAAACAAAATCACTTTTTTCCGCATAAAAAGTACTTAAAAATTTTATAAGGAATTGAACACAAAATATATAACATTATTTATTAACCTTTTACAATATCAAATAAGGAGAATCACAGACTATAATTTGCTAAAGTTTTTTGAGTCAGATTTTATTTGTTCTTCATCCTTTCGTGTTTTGCTTCCGATACTTTCAAAGCTGATCACTCAAATTTAGATAATATGTCCTTGTTGAATGTGATGCATAGTAACTTTTTATTCGTAACTTTCTAGATGCAAAATAGCATTAAATTTCTCTCTAGTCTTTCCAGATTTTTATCTAAGCAATTTTTCTAAGCTTCTGTTAGTTTCAGTTTTAGCATCCGATGAATATTAAAAATGTTTTCTCAAAATCTTCCGAAAACTTGGTCTTTAGTAATCATTAACATAGGATACTTTCAGGGTTTCAGGTTTCATCCTATCTATTCTAAAGAATGCCAAAAAATTGTAAATCAGTTTAATTAAGCCTTTTATAAGTATACTAATATTAAAGCATAAAAAAAACGATATAAATAATTTCTCCCAAATAACATCTTAATCGTTTTGACGTGATTTGTTACACGCCTTCCTTTGTTACGAAATAGCGCCAGAGAAATATTGCAAAACGCATACGGTCATAGTATTTTTTACAAAATGCACAGATTTGTCAGACTAGGTTATCTGATAAGTATCTGAAGCAGATTAGGAATGATTATTGTTTTAATTAATCATTCCTAATCTGCTTCGGATCTTATTGTAACAACCGATATAAGAAAAAATCATAAATTACATTGCTTCTGTTTTACAACAAAATTGCCAAATTTTTGTAACCGAAATCACCTGTGAAAACTTTACCTATTGTCGTTAAAAAATATTAACTTGTGGTTTCTTTTTGCTCAATTTTAATGCACACAAAAAATAGGCACAGACTCCTTTTTGTGATTCCATTTTTCATGACCTCAATCAACTATACCACTTTCATCTTAATCACTTAACTTGTTCGAAACTGTCATTCAAAAATAGTCACTGACAGTCATTTTTCTATTTGAATTTCTGCATCCAGTTGCCTACAGAAGTTCAATGAATTCACCGAAAAATTCATTACCCTAACATAAAGTTTCATCACACGCAACCTCCTCTTCCATTGCTCGGAGGTGATGAATAAGCACCATATCCATCCTAAAAGCATGCATCCCGAAAACAATTTGTTCCCTCTCTTCTAGAACTTTAAATCATTAATATCTAGGTTAAAGAGCGAGGCAAGCCGACACTTCTTGGGTGTGGTTATTTATAAACTAACCTCCGAAAGAGACGACTGCCGAGCACTGCCCTTTGGAACCGGGACTGAAATAAATAAGTCGCACTTTTTCTCAGGAGAGAGCACCTGATGCAGGGAAAAGCGATACCTTTGAGAACTGACCGGCTTTTAGTAAACGAACACTTGAGGCGCATTTTTATAAGCGATTACGAATAATTGGGAAGGAATTTGATTTCCTGCGGTTGAAAATTCCAGCGATGGCTGGAAGGTTTTGTCACAAGAGTACTTGATAGTGTCTGCTTGGCCCCTGAGAGTGTTGGCAAGCTTCAGCGTCATTAACTTGAGATCTTATAAAGAGTTGTTCCTGACCTCAAGGGAGGTAAAATATTTCCTTTGTTAAACTCGCAAACTGAGATCGCCTCTTTGAGTATCAAATTGCCGTCTCTTTTTAAAAGTTTTCTGAAGAATGTTTACTTGTTTGTAGAGAGTTTGAATTTCTTCGGCGTGTCAGACAAAAGATAGTTTCTTGACTTGTATTTGAAAGTACAACAAGAATTTCCCATTTGTAATAAAGTAATGATAAAATATGTACGATAGAACACGATATTGTCAAAGAGAATGCTCGAATCGAATTAAGGATATTGCACTGAATGTCACTCACAGTCAGAGTATTTCTCATTTTTGTAACGTTATGATAGAGAAAATAAAATCATGAAAGCAGACACTCTTGTTTCGCAGGAATCTCTGAAAATGACTAGACGCAGATTTTTTTTTATAAAATTTTTTTCAAATTATCGATAAAAAAAGGTGCTTCAAATACATAACATTGTATCTCATTTTTTATTTTGTTTTGGGGGAAATGCATGTATATCTACTGATAAAGGTATGAAAATAAAATTTAGAAAACAAATACGCTTTTTCGCAGGAATCTCTGAAAATGACATAAAACGCAGACTTTTTTAGAAACATGTTCTGATTCTCCATAAGATTGGTGTTTGAAATATACAACATAATGGGAAATTTTTGTCTTGTTTTGGAAGAAATTGATGCTAGCCGAATGATAAAGGAAATCAACTCACATATGTATTAGTTATTTTGAACAAACCAAATTGTGAAACATGCAAAATTAATGAATAGTCTACAATTTGGCCTTGATTTCATAAATAAGGCCATTATTTTAATCAGGAACTTTATTGAATAGACGCATAACACCAATTAAATCGACATGTAACCGAAAGTGTCCTTGAATCAAAATAATTACATTCTTTTTTTAAATATCACTGTTTCCGAGCTAGCTTCAAGAATTTCTTAATGCAAATCTCTAAATTGAGTCATAAAGATAAACTTGCTAACTAACCTTTAAATTAGATAAAAAGAAATTAAAATGGATAGACTTAAATTACCGTTCTGCAAAAACTATTTGTGCGTGCATGCAGATAAGAAAAGAAAAATCACAGAAATAGACATTGCACTAAACCTGGGTGGGGAGGGAGGTGAAAGAGTTGAAATATTAGCATTAAATAACCAGAACATTAGCAAATAAAAATCGTGATTAAATTTATATTCAAGAAACGTGGCACTAGTGACGATAGATTTGACCAACGTTTTCTACGACACTCACGGGAAAGAAAAAAATGAGAATAAAGAATTCATTCGTATACGGAATGTCATAGAGACATTAACATTTCTGTGATTTTTCTACTGCAGTTGAAAGAACTGAAACACGTTTTCATCCGTTTCATATGAGGACAACAGCGTTCCTTTATGCGAAAGCTATTGAATTATTCAACACGTGATTCATCTGATGTTTAAATGCAGTTTCGCTGTGAAATGTCTTGTTTCTTCTCTGGCAAACGTGATGTAGTTGAAGGACTCGTATCAAATGAATTGCCTCACGAAAGTCACTCAAAAGAAAATGGTATCATTTGCTTAGGCAACGATTAATTTACGCCATTTAAGTAAGATAATTTTTTCGAAATTGTTAGTTGTCTGTCGTAAACTTTCACCAATATATTTAAATATTTTTAAAATGGCCGAAGGAAAAAAAAATTGATGATTCGTTTTTTACGTTATTTCACTCGTTTCTCCAACATTAATTGCGCTGGTTTGAATGCTATAAATCAAGCCACGACTGCATGAAATAACAGTAAAATGAAAGTAATAAATGGTTTTCTAAAAATTTGACTACAAATTAGAGGAAGATAAGTAAATAATATCATATTTATTATTGAATAACTCTAATTCTTATAAAAAAAAATGTGAAATTTAGGTGTTAATTAGCAGGTTATACAGGATCTTCAAATGAGATTGAACTCTGAAAAAACACTGATAATAATTTATGTATATTCAGGAATTCAGAAAAACCGGAACCGATGTGTTTAATATATCGTAACGGTTCTGCAGTTATTAAGTCCAGTTTCCACACCATGTTTTCTTTCGTGTCTAAATATTTATTATCCTAACAAGAAAAAACTTCTAAAAATTTTGGGGGGATTCTTTCTTGTCGGTTGAAAATATTTGCTTTCTATTTATTTAATTATATTTTATTTTGCTTGAATTTAAGAAGCAGTTGGAACTTTAAAAGATGAGGATTTTCATGTTAATGCAATACAAAATCATTTATAAGAAAACAAACTGCCTCTAAATTTGAAGTAAAGAATGTACAGAATGAGGATCTGAAGACTTATACCTTAGAAATGAAATTTCTGTTGACGAACGTTCGCAACCTGTTTTCGAAATGTTCCTCAAGTTTTTGTGAGCTTGGAACAATGATGTCATTGGATGCTTCAAAGTTTTACAGAAATCAGGAAACTAACTGGAGCGATTGAAGGATAAGAAATGAAAATTTTGACGAAGAAAAGTGTGGTGAGTATTTGAGGCGTTATTATAGGTGCTTGTGGGTTTATACTGTGGGTTTCGGATCTCGAGAAGATTGACGTCCATAAATTTAGGAACGCGGAAACACTGACAGGGGATAATTTTGTAAAATTCTTCACCATTAATTTACAATAAATGTTAAGAAAGCCATCTTGATCCAAAGTATTTCAATAAAATTTTGCAAATAGATGTATTCAATTAAATTTCTTTTTTTTAATCATTAATTAAAACTTCATGTCCCTGTTTTGTTTACATATTTAATTGTACCCCTGGGGTCAGGAAAAATGCCTTCTAATAGATCAAACTACGGAATATTTATACAATCGAAAATGAGGCGTGCATGGAAAGTTTTATAAGCATTGATTTTGATAAATGAAAATTCAAATAGATTGTTAAGAAAAGAAATTTCATATCCTTATATTATTTCTTGCTAATTCAGAAATTTTTTTCCTAAACTTCTAGGTCTACTTTCTGTATCAAGCTATGTAATAAATATTGTAAGAACTGAAATTCATCCACAATGAAACGAGTAATCACTTTTTCACACATAAACATAAATAAAAACTGTAACACAGGAAACGTATTGTATCGCATCATCTACTTTTTCCAAAATCTTAATTATTGATATTATGCCTATTATTACTCAGGAATAGTTGAAAGAGTACACTCTCTTGCTCCAATTTCCATTTAAATTTAACTGTTTGCTTATCTTTTTAAATTTTTTAAGTCCATACGTTCTGCTACTAAGCTTTGATACGATGGAAACAGATTTCGAAAATATTTAAATACATTTGTCTTTTAGATGAAAAATGTGAAATTTAATTAATCACTAAAGTATCTTTATTATACATCTTAATAAAATATCCATTCAAGCAGCAATTATTAAATATTACTTACTAATAAAAAACACTCCATACGGGGACCACTTGTTAATAAAGCAATTGAAAGGAAAGAAAATTTGAAAAAAAAGAAGGGGGGAAGCGAATAAAAAGTGTTCGAAAAAGTAACGCCTCTTATTAAATTTTCGTCGAAAAACTACGATTTTCCCCCCCTAAAGCCAGCAGAAAGGTAACGGAGCAATTAAAAAGATGAAAGCTATCAAACCCTAAATCATTTAAGAAAGGAATGCGGGGCCCGGGGCTGAGCTTTCGTCTAATTTCAGCCGTCAATATAGCGGCTGCTGCTTAAAAAGTTTATGAATATTCATAAAACGACGCACAATCCCCAAAGCCGACCTCATGTACTGATTTCCTGCACCTCGACTGGTTTAAATATGATGGAGGGAGGGGGAGATGTTTAGAAGAAACCAGTTCGCTCACGCTGGAGAGTCAATTAAATTTTTTTACCCCTCAAGCGAACCGCATTTGAAGTACGCATCACGATGTTTAAATGAAATTAAAACTGTGATGATCAGTTCGGAAGAAAGTTTACTGAGAAAGAAAGAAGCCATTTGGAAGCGAAATTTCATTAATCTGAAGTTAAGAAATTAAAATGGCTTTTAATTCGAAGTTTATAAAACATAATATTGAGTTTCTTTTTAACTGGAGTTGGAGAATTTTTCTGCTTTTCAACACATAATCATTAAGAACAACTAACAGAAACCAATGAATCTCCTTAAGAATTATGCATTTCGAGTTTCCGGTCTGTTTTAAAGAAATATATATTAATATTTCCTTTATATGCATTTAGACGTAACTACAGAACAGAAAAATTGAAACGATTTTCTCAAAAAATTGTGAGGACAATTAATTGTTGAATTCCCAAAGAAATATTTCTTAAAACTAAAAATGGTTTTCTTCGTAAAATATCAATACAGTTTCTAATACTTGATACCATTTGTTAACTTCTATGGCTTCAACATTTCGCTATAAAATAATTCAAATATAGTTCCTTCTACAAACACATATCTGCTTTTAAATTAAAATTTTATTTAACATATACATTGCATAAAATATATCATAATAAAAAGTAAAATACAAATACTTGCTATAATATAAAATCCCAGTGAAAGCTTACGAGCAATGTGATATCTTTATTCAATGTATCATTTTTCAATAAAATATAAATAATTGTCTATTTAATGATTCCTCTTCAATTAACAATATACTTTACTTTCTTAATATAAGAAAAAATTTCAACCAGACTGATAACTCATCCTTTATATCATAATTAAATGCATTAAAAGTTGAAAATTTTCTTATACAATAGCAAAAGTATCACTCTGAGAAATCACATTTTCATTCACGTGATTAACTTAGGCGGAAATCTAAAATCGGTGTTATTTTAAATGCTTTCTGAACATGAAACTCAATGCATTATGACACTAACCACTTATACTTTTAATCCATTCTTTTGACATCTTAAAGGTCTTTTTCAAAAACATTTTAATTTATTCAGTCTTTCAGTTTTTTTAAATAAAAAACAACGCTGAAACATGAAAAAAAATTCAAGGCGAAGTATTATGTTTCAAAGCTAAGTGTTGTATGGCTCTTTTTCTGAAATCTCCTTTGAAATTGAAATATAACAATGGCACAGTAATTCGAAGAGAAACAAAAAAGTAAAAAATCAAGTTGAAAGCAAAACTATGATACCTTCCAAGAATGATTACTCTAACCAAGTAACTTATAAATTAAAATATTTAATAAAATATTCAACCCTTCTTCTTCACTTTTCTCTTCCTTATTTGAAAACTATTTTTTATTTTTATTTTTATACAATGAAACCTCTTTTTCTCTCTATTGTACTTTTCTTAATTTGACATGAATCATATTAATCATCCCGCAGATGACTTTTTTTAAAAACAGAATTCAAGAAATTTGGGGTCTCTTTAAGAAAATAAAATTAAGTATCAGATTTCAAAGAAGTTAATAATTGATTATTCAGTTCAATTAAAAATTAAATATCCGCACTGATAAAATTCAAAGGAAAGCATCAAACCGCACATATGTGTCATCTAATCACGAGAACATAAATAATGTTTAGAATTCAATAAAACTGACCTAAAAAATCGGTTTATTTCATTATATAAAAGGCCATAAAATGAAAAGTCATATCTGAACCATACGTTTATTGCAAATTTCAAGATTTCTGTTGAAAATTTTTTATATGCTTATCTGCACAAAATGATAAATTATCATTCAAATCATAATTTATGTTGACATGGTATAACATTCACTACTTCTTGAAAATCTATATTTTAAGAATTATTCTCATTTCATTTGTGAAAGTGGCTCTTTTTTAGTTCACAAAGCACTTTTTAATATTAGAAGCTAATTTTAAAAATAGAAAACTTTTTTATAGGTATATATTTCGCAGATACATGCGTTATTTACAAAATCAGTTTAATGCTTGTTTAATATATTTATCGCCTAAATCACTTGGTAAGTTAAAAACAGCTAATCTCGAAACGAATTGAATAACCAGACATTGATTACGCATGCTGTAAGAGTAATATAATTACAGCTAAATGGATTATTAATACTTTTTTGTAAATTTACGAAAGATTTTGCTGTATATCAAATATATTAAAAGGGTGACATGATGGATTTGTTGAAAGTTTAATCATTCTTTTTATGTTACGTTTTCAACCAACTGACCATTTTGTAAAACATATTGTACAATAATTTTTCTAGAGTTACACATCTCCTAATAGTTTCTTAAAAGAAATAAATAATTCTCCAAAGGAACAACGGTTTTCAAGGAACAGGAATATTTATTTAAATTTTCATAACAATCGGAAACGATAAATAAAAGATCAAAATAAAATTGTTAGGTACCTAAGAGCATTATTATTATTATTTTTATTTTTGGGGCTTTTAGGAAACAGGCAAATTTTCGATTAATAATAATTTATTATGGACTGGATAAAAGTTCTCAAAAGAAAGCAAAAATCAAGTCATTGGGCAATGAGTAAGAAATCTCACCATTCGCCATTCAGTTTTTCTTTAATAAATTCCTTGCTGTTTTCTTGGCATCTCTGTGTGGCTCAGATAAGAGCCATGTACTTTCAACTTTTCTCTCATCAATATGGTTATATGTTTGACATTATGTGACGTTCGATTAAGTTTTCGGTCAAGAGAGCTGAAAAACCGGTTCTGAGATGCTCGAGGTCAAATACGAAGTTGCAGTATACACAGAATACGATGAATGCTTTAGAAGAGGTATTTGGCGCAATTTAAGTAAAAATCTAGTTTTGCTGCTGTTTTCGGTAAAAATGAAATCAGTGTTAATGGTTTCTTAATGTTAGCAATCGGTACTTCACAGGCTTGAAATTTTTCAAAAAGTGTCCCCATTTGAAACTTAAAAAAAAAAAAAAAAAAAAAATACTGCTATAACTACCTATTAGGAAAGCATTTTTCAGATGTAATCTTTACATACTAAAATATTCCATTGAATGTCTTTATATTAAAAAAAAATTAAAAAGAAGAAATTATTTAGGGAAGAAAAAAAAACTAGAAATTGCATTGAATAATAATAATTCACATTTCAATTATTCAATGCATAAATTGTATAAAGTTACAGGATAAAGTTGAAATATAGAAGTTCACAAGACTGCTCAGTGAGGCTTTTCTATTAGAAAGAAAGTGAAAGTTAACCCTTAACAGTCGTATCCATGTGTCATAAGTGCATCGATCAATCGTATTTTTACACTTATAAACTAAAATTAAGCCGTTCATAAACTTTATAATTCGATTCAAAAACTGCGCGTTCTGTTGGCCATTATATGAATCAATAAAACAAAACATTCCCAAAAACTGACAACCCATCCAATTAAATATTAGAGAAAACTAAAAAAAACCTAATTATTTATTTAAACATATTATTTTTCTTCGATATATTAAAAAATATCGGTATATTAATGAAAAATCGTGAAGAAAAATTTATTATTGTCAGGTATGTTTTGTACGATTTATTGAAGATAAAGAAATTTTCAGTTATTCGTTTTAGTTATATATAACTACAAAGAAACAAACAAAAAAAATTGAAAGCAAGAAAATTGAATTGATATTTTGGAACATAATTATTGAAAAGTGATTAGTTTTCAAAAATTAAGAATTTCTTGCATTTGATAGAATTTTTAAGGGAAATGTTTTTTTTAAATATTTTGACATTTCTATCAAATTAGATATGGGTTTCAAACAAATATAAAGAGCTAGTTCTTACCGGGAGCTTTCACATTATTTATAACAAATGAAAATAGTTCCTAAGCGATAATTATTGATGATCTATTATGATAATACTAATTTTTTTCTTGGTTATGGAAATAATACAGAGTTTATATTTCATCATATCTAACAAATGTTCCCTATTCACAGAATAAAAAATCTCGGGTGGCTGAATCAATCAAAGGAACGTGTTCTTCTGGCATTTTTATCCCCTTCGAAAGTAAAACCTTCTGTAATCCGATAATAAAAGCGATGCGCTGCTCCGACTAAACCGACGTGGAGAAGGGGGGTGACAACTCAGGATATTTATCAAAAAATAACACCTTGAAATTTTGCACCCCATTCAAGATAGCTTTTCAAGTTATCTTGTATTAAATTTTGCTGAATGGAATTCCATTTTTGAAAATTTTCCTTCAGTACTTTGAAAAAAATATAGATTTATAATTTGTTGATTCTTAAACAGCAAGTGTACAACATATCTAGAAATAAGCTTAACTGGTTTGGAAACTTGTTGGCCAATTTTTATCAAACTGTTTCTTTTGCTCTTGAATTTAAATGACTTCATAAATTATAAGATCACGTCGATCTTTGAAACCATGCTATATAACTTAGTATAATGTATAAATATCGACAAACTTTTGTTTCCACTGTATTTCATTTTTAACTCATTTAGACAACTAAGCAAAAGCTTTCAAAAATAAAAATAGAAATGAAACGCTTAAGAAGTAAAATCTGAAATGCTTCATTATGTAAGTTTATCTAAAGTTATTTTGAAACTAGTTGAAGAAAGAATTCTTTAAGAAGCATTTCAAAGTTTTTGGGGAAATAGAGTATTTCGTCAACTTAAAGTTAGCAATTTTTAAGAGAATATAAAAAATATAAAAATTACAAAAAATTCTAGTTTTGATGACAAAAATAATAACACACACAAATATATATTCAAAACCCTTGTTTTTCGAAAAATAGCTATAATTCTAATTTTAGTTGCTCCTGAAGAGCGGTGTTCTCAGATATTCAAAAGTTTTTGCACAAAAATTGCATTCCAAATTGAAAAGAATGAGACAAATATTAAAAATGCCGAAAAAAATTATTTTACAATACTAATATAACTTCTTTTGTCTTCAATTCATTAAAAAAATAATTTTATTCCAAAGAACGTAGTTGCAGCGTTATCGAATTTCCGAAGACTGTTTTTTTACAAGACCTTTTCATTCAAGGCAGATTCCTAATTTTGCTTATGGAGATGGTGGACCTCGACATAGAAATGAGCAAAAAATGACAACTGTAAAAGAATTCCTCTTCAACATTTTATCTCCAAATTATATGCTAATATACGAATGAAATAAAAATGAAATCTTTATTCTTAAATAAACTGAAGTTGAAAGCAATGAATTGAGGAAGCAATGAAATAAAAATGAAATCTTAATTCTTATATAAACGATAGACTTAAGCGTCTCTGCAATGTCAGTTACAAAACTGAAAGTTTAAAACATCAACTCAAAAAGAAAGATTTGGCATTTGTCCGTTTTTATTCCAATTAGAGGAAAATATCCAGCTTGACTGAAAAGAATATCTCTTTTTATGAAAATTTTAAATACATCTGGAATTTAATACATAAGTGTAGGTAGTGGTATGTGTATAAGTTAGTAGAGTGGCATGTGTAAATTGTTGTTGCAACTGTAATATAGTAAGGTTTTTTGTATTAATTTTAAACTAACGATGAAATTTAAAACCAATATTTTCAACTATTAGTATTTGAAATTCGAAATATTTAAGAACATAATTAAATTATTTAATATTTATTTAAATAAATCATACGTAAATAGAGAATAAATTCACAAATAAAATTTGTGAATTTATTCTTTAATTACACAAGCAGAAGTAGTACGAATTCGTTTCGAACTTCTTTGTAAAGAGAAATTCTGACACAGGAAAATTAGTTTTCTCTTAAGCATATAATTTCTTTAAGAAAAAGACCCTTCTTTCCCCAAGATTCTCTCCTAAATATTCATTCATGAATTATGATTTTTTTATTTTTGGGTTCTGTAATTTGGACTCTTAATTGCAGTTTTCTTAAACTCAGTCTATTGACTAAGAAAGAAATGGCTTGGAATTTGTGACTATAAAAATTCATCTATTAAGCGTAGATAAGATATCGTTTTGTAAAAAAAGTTCGTAGGAAAAAAACAGATCTATTTAATGCAGCTTAATGCACGTTTCAACTATTTATGTGTCAAGAATATTAAACTGTCGCCATTTGCTTTTAAATTTCGAATTGAATTAGCATTTAAAAATGGTCTAACATATTTTGTTTTACACTGTTCCAATTGTGATTTAATGATTCCATTAGCTTCATCTCCATTCACTTGTTTGTTTTAGTTCCAACTGATATTCATGTATAAACTTCAGATGCAGCATATTATAATTTCAACTACTTTTGTATTAAATGCATCAAATTGTCAAAATTCATTTTGAAATTTACATCTGCTTAGGATAATTAAAAAGAAATAGCTTTCTAGAATGTTTTAGAAAAATTTTGTTTTTTGTTAATTCTGAGAAAAGTGAGATTTCAATGATTTTCTATTACAATTTTTTTGCCTGGTGAATTCCGCTTAAATTAGTTTTCTAGGATTTTCTAGCTCCAATTTTGAAACCTGGTAAATTTTGCTTCAATTTAGCTTTTAAGATTTTCTGGTAAAGTATTTGTGATAACCTTATTTCCATCTACTTGTATATTTAAGTTCCCAACGGATTTTCGTAGCTCTTTTTGGATTGCATTGTCTATTCATTCTATTTTAAACATTAACTCTCATTCCTTTTACACGAGTTCTTACTCAGCAAAAGTGCTTAATCTCTCCACCTTGCATGATTGAGTACATCTCCGCATCCAATTTCAGTAAAAACTTAGTTGTTATACGAGCAGGCATGCAAAAATGAATGGATTAGCTGCGAACATCTGTTTCTCTCACTCCCAGCTCCTTACTCAACCTAAAAATAATTCGACTAAGAATTCAGATGAAAAGCCTGCAGTAACGCCAACGTATGCTACCTTGTATTAGTTTAAATGGCTTAAAGCCACACACAGCAGCTTCTTCTGACTAAAACAATGTTTCAGTTTGTTTAGTAAATGTTTACTTAAAGTGTAAAATGAAGTACTTCAGTCAATCTTTATTTGTACTTTCTTTTTTCCCTTTTTTTTGAAATAATTATATAAGACACTTGACTTAAATGTTAGGTTTCAGGAATATTTAAAGCCAGCGTATTTTACCTTGCATTAAATGGCTTTAAACCACGCACAGCAGCTTCTGCTAACTAAAACAATGTTTTAGCTTGTTTAGTAATTGTTTACTTAAAGTGTGAAATGAAATGCTTAAGTCAATTTTTGTTTAGACTTCTTTATTTTGAAAATATTTAAATAAGGCACTTGACTTAAATGTTATGTTTGCAGGAACATAGAAGTCTGTCATTTGTTCTCGCAAGATTGAAGTACGTTTTCAACTATCAAGCACAAAGTTACAAGATGAAACAATACCACCGCGTTGTTCTATTTGCTTTCGAGAGAAACATTTTCAGGAGAAATTTCAAAATAGTTAACGGCGAAATTATCGTAACGACGAAAATTCAAGATGATGGTAATTATTTAATTTGATTTATTTGGTTTCTCGAGAATATATAAATGTCTTTCTTTTCTAATTTTTATTATTATGTCATGTTTTTAAATATATGAATATAACTCAAATATTTTTTTAATTATTATTTACAAGCTATACAATTTTGAATTTGAAAAGCATTCAAAGAGAAGTTGTCAATATAGAACACTTTCTAATCGATTTTAAAGCAATCCTAGAATTTTTTTTTTAAAAAAATAGAACTAAGATAATCATGCGATATGAACACCAATAAAATTATAAGGAACAGTTTCATCATGACACACGAAACGCAAATCATAATTAATGCTTAGACTAATAGGCTTTAATTGAATTTGTACTTATCTGAAGATATATTTTTTAACTAAAACCCTTTGTTATATGTTTCTGTCCACAATGACTTCGCATTTGTTTTTCGTCGAGCTACAATAAGTTTTAAAAAATCAGAAGTAAATTAATAAATCAAATAAACGTTATCACTATTTTTTATTTTTATATGTAAAGAAATGAAATGTCCTAGAACTGAAATTACTAAATCGTTTTGTGTCTTTCTAATCCAATTTTGGAGAAGTTTAACAAACTGATTGAATTAAATTGAAAAATGAAATGCAAAATAATATATTTTCTTTTTAAACTAAAAGTTCAGAATAGTTAGGTTAATTTCACACAATTTAAGTAAATTGAATAAGTTTTTATTATCATTAAAAGTTAGTAATACAATCAGAATCAAAATATTTTTTATTAATTTAATAAAATTCAAAAACCTTTCTTTTAAATGTAAAGCACCAAATTATGTTTGGTTAAAATGAAAGTTGTTTTTAATTCGATATGAATTCTACTTTATTTTTTCAACTTTTTTATATTATATATATACTAAAGTTGTTATTCAAGATTGAACCGCAATTACTTTTTAAATTATCGATTTAACTCCTGTTGAAATGAACTCTTTCATAAGAAAGTTTAAGTATTGTGTTGGGAGTTTTTTTTTTTTTTCTTCTTGGATTTCTTATTTTCATTATTTACAAATCTTTGTATTCAAAAAGCTTCAAATAATATTTCATTGAACAGTATTTCCATATTATCTAAGTCAATCTATCAGAAAAAAATTCAGAATTTTATTATAATGTTTCGACTTTCAGTTCATTGTTCGGAAAGGTAAGCGTTTTTATGTTTTCGTAAACTATGCTAAGGCGTCTTTTTCTTGTCGCTTAGTTTTTGAAATGTGCCTTTTATTTTGAAGCAACATTATCTTAAAATTTCAAGCTTTTATAACATTTTGGATGAAATTATGAAATAGATTAAACTACAATTTTTTTCGATTGAGGAATTAAAAAAAATCACCTTACTTAAGTTTAAGTCGTCTGTTCTCGAAACGAAACTAGGCCGCCTGGAAATTAATCCTAGAGTCTTTCAAGGGTCTCAGTTTGGACGAAGTTAGGATATTCGGCCTGCGAAAATGATGCATGTATTAGGAATTATGAATAACACAATCTAAAGTTATATTAAAATAGCAAAAAAATGGTAAGTAGAGGTAATTAATCATTAAGTTCCAATATTTAGGGTGTTTGAGTTCTGTATTAAAATACTTTTAAAATGTGTCTCGAAAATTCGAAAAGCGATAATATTCTAGTTTTGCTATTATTGTATTTTGGATATAGGTATCTTCACGGAAGTAAATTTTGCATACACTGTTTCCTATATAATGTATATTCAAAATTTTCTATCCATCCAAGTCTACGAGAATTAAATTTAGAGGCGGAAAGTAACATGTATAGAAAGAAATGATAGACATAAAATATAAACAACATTTTTAACAATCAAGTAAAAAGAAAGCAGTTTTCTTTCCAAATGTTAAAAATATATTAAAATAACTTTGTGCGACTATGTCAAAAGTCGGAATAAAATTTCTTCCTCAATCTTTTACCTTACATAAATTTAAATGATTATGATATGAAATTTATGAATTATGATATGAATTTAGATGACATTTAATTTCATTAATTACATATTGACCTTTCTTAATACGTTTTAAAAATCACTTTCTAAAGATTAAATAATTAATTAACATTAAATATTTTAACATGAATAAATTATTCAACGTCTTTTTAGACGCAAGGGTATGAAATAATGCTTTGTTTCGTGCATAGTAACACGATCGAAAATTCTTCGTCCGTTTCGGTTGTATTGAATATAGCAACTTTTACAGATAATCAAGAATGAAAAAAAATATTGCATATTTCGCAAAAAAAAGAAAGAAAAAGCCGTAGTTTGGAAATCAATGTCGTATTTTCTATGTGTGCAGAATTGGCCTGTCACTTTCTTAAATAAACATGTGATAAAAGCATTATTTTTTCAGTCCATCTGCTGTCAGCTTAAACCAGAATGGAAAGAAAGAAATAATTACTTATAATCTGATCATGACAAATAATGAACAGATTAATGTTTTTAAACAAATTCAATTATTTTGAAAATTATTATTATCATTATTATTATTTCGCAGAATTATCATTTTATGTCATCATGAAATATCATTTCTGCAAAGTGATAATTTCTTAAATAACTTCTTACAACTTAAATCTCCATTTCACTTTTCTACTACAATTTATGAGTAGTATCACTATTTATTTTTAAAACAAACAGAATAAAATGTGTTTTATTACATTATTAGCTATTCAGTTATTTATCAGAACGTATGATTTCTGTCTGTCAGCAGTTAACTGCCGAACTCTTTCATTCAGCCAGAAAGTCTTTATAACAACTTACCTAACTTACAGATTATTTGGACTATTTTCAGAACGCAAATAGGTTTTTATTAGAAGTTAGATATTACTTACTTTTATTTCTTGTTAGGCTCCTCCAAACTTCATGGTGATTCTATCCTTCAGAAAGAAAGCTAAGTACGAAAATAAGAGCACACTGCACTTATTTTCCAAGTTCAGTCGATTTGAAATGTGAGCCATATCTTTCATTTACTGGAAAAAATAAAGCTTCAGACCTCAAACAGTTAAAAATTAATCCTCGGAATTGAAGTTCTTTAGGAAAAATTGTTAATGATTTCAATATGTTGCTAGATCGTGGGTCAAATTTCCCAAATGATGAATAACTGCGGCTCCAATACATACAGTTCTTTGAAGTTTGTGGTAAGAGAAATGACAGGAAGTCGAATAAATAGTTGTTAATTAATTGTATTTTGATTAAAAATTGAAAAAGTAATTAACTTTTATATTCAGCTGACTGCTGTTATCACGTATTTCGACGGAAGGTAGCATAAATCAGCGCAATTTTTTAAAATTGTTGCTAATCTGAAATCATGAATCTTCGAACTTTGGTTCTAAATACATTTATCCAGAAGAAAAAAATAGCATTTTGTATGATGTACCGTTTTATAAATCAAAGTACGTATCAATAGAAAATGTGGTTCTTAAGTAAGTTTCACTCAAATTTTTATAAGCTGTTTATAGAAACGATGCAATTTATATACTGAATTAATGCTGAATGTTGGACTGAACACTCACAAAAGAAAGTCTAATTTCAATGCCCAAAGGAATAGACAATTTTAAAATTGTCGAAATGAGTCAGAATAAAATTATTCTAAGTTCCACTGCTTTTTCTACAAAGAATGACACGAAAATGTAATTTAGTATAGTTAGAAATAATTCTTATATTTCTTCTTTATTTTCCTAAGGCTGTATTTTGTTAAAATTATATCACTAATTAACTTAAGACACTTACCTGATCAGTAGAAACCCTCCAAAACGACAGTTATTCTGTTACTTTAAATTACATACTGTTTTGAAATGCACTTAAAAACTTACCTTTGAATGAAATGGATGGAATAGTCTTACTGGAAATTGATTTCGCAATCAAATTAGGTATTGACTTAAATTAAACAGCAGGCAAATCCATTGCAAATTATTGTATTAACGTTTGTAAGAATTCCGCAATAAATAACAGACAGTAATTTGAGAAGTTTGAGGCACATAGAATAATTTCATCATTGATGGTTGAAATGATTTTTTATTGTCATGAAATTGCATCACTTATAATGTGTGTGTTTCCACAGTATGCTTCCTATCTGTTCATTATATGTATTAAACAATCTGTTCTACTGAACATTAAGAAGTTTGCAACAGAAATTAAACATAAAAGTACGACTGAAGAAATAAAATGTAGAAAATGGAGACTACTTATCACTATATCAGAACTTAGACTCTATATAAGAAAAGGCAGTGCTACAGTGATAAAATAGTTTTATAAGTAACTAATATAGCGATTAGCTTAGGAACTAATTTATATATAAATTAACAAGTGTTAAATTCCAGATTTCTTTAATAAGCGAAGGATTGTTAAGAATTCTGATGTTAATAGATATGGAATAGTAATTATCTTAATGCATTCTTTACAATTCTATATAACTTTGTTAATATTCTGAAATTATAAACATATCATTTTCTTAATAATGAATCAATTTGCACAAATAATTTCATTGCTGACTTAATATTAATCACAAAGACCCAAATGCATAAAATAGCAGAAAAGGTTTCGTGCTAAAAAAAAAACTTTAACTTTAGCAGCCACGAAAAGAACTCGAAAGTTTTGAAAGTTTTTATTTTTCCGGAATGTGCATTCCTCTTAATAAAACAATCATTGCTGTACGGTTGACACAAAAATTGATTAAATACTTGAATGACATATTTTTTTTATTGCGCTAAGGGTTCTTCAACACTTTCTTTTCATTATATTAAAGTTTAAAAATACGAGATAATACAAAAAAAATTTAGACTTATTTGTTTTCTTGCATAAATGCGAGCTTCTGCTAAGTAAATTTGCGTCTATAATCGATATTTTTAAAGATTTCCATCAGATAATTGCATAATTTCGCACGAATAATCTGAGAGGGGTTGAATGGTCTCTCCTAAAATGAAATAACCAATAAATACAAAAACCCAATAAATCACCAATAAAAAGGCTAAGTGAATAAATCAAACTTGAAAGTGAATTCGGTACTGGTACTGATTCATTGTTATCCGAATATGAACATAAGACGGATAAAACCTTCCCATTTGAGTTTTCTGTGTATTATGTGCGGAAGTCAATTTATTAGGTTTCGGTACATTGTAGTACGAAGTTGACAATCATTGGTGCCTGTGAAGAGGCTCGCCGAGGTCTGAGTTCTCCCCCCAAATGATCCACTTTTTTATTTTTTTCAAAATCCCCTGTGTTTCTTCCCCTTTTCTCAAGTAAGGAGCTGCATTTGGGCCCTTCTTTATTCCGAAGCATGCTAGGAATTCAAAATATAATATTATTTGAAGATTTGTTCAAGAAGAAGATTTTTTAAAAAATGGAATGTTATCGAAAAACTTTCCGATTAAAAGCTTAATATATTTCCTGTTCCCCTGTTTTGGATCATGCATTTTTCCCTCTACACCACTTAGTTTGAATTTTTGTCATATACATTAAAAATCAATCCAATTTTCGTAAGCCTGTTGATGAAACGTAACTTCACATTATGCACAATTTTTATGAGATTGAATTTCAGTGCAAAATTCAAACTCTTAAATATTCTGCATTCCTTTTTTCCTCCCATTGCTATAGAATTTTAAGGCTCTTCATTTAAGATTTGTGTGATGTGGAATAGTAATAAAACAATCCTATTTGATTAATCTTTTCTAAGTAAATGTAAAATAACAGAGTTAGAAGGAATTTTGAAATTCACATTCAAAATTCATTCAGTGCACGAAATTAATGAATGAATATGGTATATGTTTTAAAAGTTCTAAATTATTTATGTACAAAATCCCTTCTAAAAGCTTAATTTTTCTGATAAAAATTTTTGTATACTGAAAAGAATGAAATTCACTTAAATTCTTTTAAATATTAAGCTTTATAAGATTTTAAGTTACTTAGTCATTTCACAGAAAACAATGACTTGCACTTTAACGGACATCCAATCACATACAAAAAGAAATAAACCAATTCTATAGCTTAATGCATTTATTAAATAGAATTAGCTTAAATTTAAATTTTATGTAAGGGATTTTGATTAATAAAACCTTTGCAAAGGATAACAAGACAGAAGAGTTTTTTCTGGTATTGTTTCATGCTTTAAAATATGAGATACAAAAGAAAATTTAGGTAATAAAATTTCTGACTAATTACTTTTTGATTTTAAGATTCAATATACCCGACCCCTAAAATTCCCAAATTTAATTTTTTGCTGTTTAAAAATAATATTGATAAAAAATAATCATAAATGAAATCACAATATTGGATAGCTGTGTGATTTAAAAAGAGAACAATTTATCAAGTGCACTAGTCGATGAATTTCTGATTTGGCCTTCGTATTGAAAATGTCTCTTATTCAATATTTAATTAGTATAAACATTCACTTATTGGTTAGAGAAGAAAAAGCAGAATGAATACTTAAATCCAGATATGATTTCGCTTTCATCATATTTTGATTTAACTTTTTCAGTTGAAACTTTTCAGGAAAAGGGATGCACTTGCTTAGATAAATTCTAAAAGAATGTGTTTTTATTTGCAGAAACATGAAAAGGAAAATAGTTTGGCGTTATACAGACGATCTCAAACCATATATAATATCCATTACAAGTTTTCTTAAATTTTATTGGAAAAATCTAAGATTTCTTAAGCTCTCTCTCTCTTTCAGTATTTGTAGTATGGATAATAAACACATTTAGTCCTTTATAAGTGATAAGTGGCGAATCCAGGGGGGGGGGGGGCTATAGGGCTGTAGCCTCCCAGAGCTAAACCAGAATTTTTGATTTTATTTAAAATCACTACAACTGTTTTTTCTTAATCTGCCAGTTTAAAAAATATAAATGAATAAATAAAAAAAGTGACAACATTTCTTCCTGGCTTGACAGACTCGAAAATATCGCCACTTTCGTAGTCATTCCACTTGTACGTTCACGCGGTCGAAAACGCTTTTTGGTTAATTATTTCATTATATTTTTTATTAAATTATGGAATGTATTGTAATGTTCTTTATGATTCTTCTTGTCAGGTGAATCAAGTCTATAAAGATAAAATGTTTTGGTTTACATAAACCTTGAGGTTTGACATTCATCACGACGATGCAAAATTTTTATAACCTCCCCCCCCCCCCTCGACTACAAATCCTGGATTCGCCACTGTAAGTGATAGTATCCGAAGTAAAATACTGAATGAGAGTAATTTAAGATCTAAAAGAAAAAATTTGTATAACTTATTTTAAAAATTTCAGCTTTTAGATAACATTACTAATAAACTCTGTCTACAATGAACATTTAACTCGCCTGTCTATAAATTCATTTGAAATATGTAATATTTTTATTCTCATCCTTTTTACATAATTAAAAGTCAAGGTTTACAGAAATTTATTTCAAATCAGTTTAAGAAAAAATATATAAATGTCAAAATTATTAACTGGATTTTAGGATTTTTTAATAAGTTTTGTCATTTCGTACTAAAGCATATTTTTGCATCGTTTCAAATTCCCTGATAGAAACTCTTGCAATTATTCTTTTAAAAGTAGTAATTATCTACACTACTGGGAATTTTTCGAACCACTGAGCTAGATCCAGGAGAGGGGCAGATGTCTCTAATTAACACTTAGAATCTTTTATTACATTCAAAAGCAAAAACGTTTCATAAATAAAGAAATTGCGTTCATTAATGTATAATTTGAATCACTAAACGCAAAAATCCGTCCTGATCATTAATGGTGTAGCTGATTAGTGTGGGGAAATTGTTAAAATTAAACACAATGACGAAAATTGTTTCCTTCACTTATGGCTATTATGCATGCAAAATACTTCATTTGCAGTAAAAAGCATATTGGCTGATAGAAGATGTGGAAACAAATGAATTTCTTCTAAGTATCATACAAAATCAAGAATAAAGAAAATTATAATGTCATTAGAAACTAAAAAAAAAATTATAAATGGAATGTTTGAAAAACAACGAAATGAATAGTTTAGGTTTAACAACTCAAATACAATTAAGCAAAGTAATTAGACGATCAACGAAGTCAAAATGCAACAGTTAAAAAGATACGTCAAAATTTGCGTCTGATTAAATGCTTTTCAATAATGTTATTTGAAGCATGTGCATGCTTATGGACTTAGGGCTTACTAGCATTAAGAATTATGAAATCAGTTGCAAACAAATGGGATTTTTACCAAGTGAAAATTATATCTGAACTAAAATATAGTTCATATAGAAAGAATGTGTTTTTTCAATACAAAATAGATCAAGAATACTTGTATCTTAAAGTGTTTGTTTTTTAATAGAAAATCGAAATTGTGCTCTGATAGAGCATATAGCAAACACGTAGCTTCACACTGGTACGCTGACAAAAAACAATTCTGTCTAAAATCACTTTAAAATTAGCCAAAGTGACGATCAATTCAACTTGATAACATTTCATATGACTACATAATTAAATTCACAGTGTTTCTACTTCGTGTAATAAAAACCATGGTAATGGATCACTATTCCCTTCCCGCACCACCCCCTGCAAAAAAATACTAATCTTTTATGATATGGCTATTAACTTAGTATCTCTTTAATTTAAAATTGCATAACTTTTTTAGCCTCGCCACTTTAAATTATAAAAGGTATACTAATTATCAATTTATTCTTTGAACGCTTTATGAAAACAAAATCTTCTTCTCGTTCTCATAAATAAAAATAAGGTTTGAGTATGAAATTACCAATTGAAAAGGAGGGAAAGGGAATCGAGTTTAGTTTATATTCAAATGGACTTATCGTTATCTAAATTGTTGGACAGTGGAGACTTACAAGACAGAAAAACATTAAAAATAAAAAATGGCATTCTAAATCAGTTGAAAATAAACAATAGATTTTACTTTGTGTAGTTTTTTGAAAGAGCAACCTTTCCTTTAAAATGACGCTTCAAATTTCTGTCACTACAGCTAGCATTGAAATAACAAAATCCATTAAGGAGTGATTGCTTTCAAATATTCTGTAGTAAAAAGGCCCTCCATTCTCCCTTTCCTGCTCACAAGCAAACGAAGAAATCAGCCGAGTTTGAATGAGCAGACTCGATTAAAACAAGACGATTACAAATCACAGTTCTCCGCCACGATTCTAAAAGTAATTGTGTCCGTTAACTCTTTCCGACACGGAATTTTGTCAAGTCGACTCCCCGCGGACGGATACGAAAACATCGCCTGCTTGTTGATGATACGGGACAATCAATCAACATTTTGCCTCGACGCAAGTGTTAAAATTTGGCGGTTAGAAAACACAATAGCTAAAAAGAAAATGCTCCTCCAATTCTTCGAGGCAACTTTTTTTTCCATTACATATGCATGACAATTCGTTTAAGGAAGAGATTTCTTCCTTTCTTTTATCATTTTCTTTCCAGCTCCTCATCCGAACTCTGAAAGCCGAGGATCGATTTTGTAATTAAGGAGGCTCTGTAATTATTCAAATTAAAAGCCATCTTGAAAAAAATATAAACTAATTAAGGAGAATAGAATATTCATTCGGACAGACGTTTTTGAAATGTATTCGTTTTCGCCGCCGGAAAAACTTTCGACTTGAATTTTTCTGGCTGGCTTTGCTGACTGCCGGAGTGAATCGCAGCGATTCAAATAAATGTTTATTGACACCTCACTATTGATCCATCGCACTTTGCGGCATCTTTAAACATTTATTTTATTTAACATTAAATTATCGTCGACTCCACCCTTTCTCGTCGAAAGAAAAAAAATTAACGCCTTTAATTTTGCTCTCTGTAGAAGAGGCTGATAAGTAAATGTCTTAAAAGGATAAGTTTAAACTTTTCGTACATTATGCGATATAGATGAGGAAAATGATGAATCGTTTACAATCGTAGAAGAAATCATAAATCGTATTGTGCTTTGCTAGTCATCAACGAGTATATTTTTAAAACCATAAATAAACTTAAATAATATTAATAAACCAGTCATTTAAAATATTACATATTTTTTCAGTTAAAGTAATACTACATGAAACAATAACAAAAACTACGATGAAAATTCATATTAGTTATATGAATATTACAGACAAAATGTGTATAAGTTATTATATTTTATACTTCTTAATATTATAGGTTATGCATTTTTTTTTATTTTTATTAATACTTTTTATTTTTCTCCGGGTGAATGCTTTGCAATTATTCTAAAGAATTAGTAAAGTAAAGCACGATTTGTATTAATATGAATCTCTTTAAATTGTAAGAACGGCATTTAGAAAAATATCTTCTTAACTGAAGTTCATATTTATTAGATAAAAATGGTATGAAAGATAATTGTTAGCGACAATTCTTTTTCTTACTCTCTAATTTCAAATTTAATACAATTTCTTTTTCTTTAAAAATAAGTTACGAATTCGATATAACGACACTAGGAACGTCGTTCAAAGCGATTAAATTTAAAAAGAAGTAAATTTCACACAAGATAATGTTTCTAAAATTTAAAATTCAGCAATTTTCCCTGAAACTTGCAATTTTTTTTTTTTAATCCATGATCCATTTGACCAAAAATTCCATAAAAATTAATATTTAGTTATAACTTTATTCCTTTTTTTCAGAAGCGCTTTGAACCTATTCATTGCTAGAAAGGATCTATTACAACAATCACTAAATTAATTAGAAAGTTTTTAATTTCTTATTATCAGCTTAGCACAACATTAAAGAATTCTAAATAGTTTCATTACAGCCTAGCAGTCGATACCTTAAGTAAACAGTACAATTTTTCAAAAGTGATATCATCAGCTCGTATTTTCAATAAGCAGTTTTCATCATTAGGGAAAAAAACAATAATTTTGGCAAAGAGTGTGACAGCAAATTTATAAAAAAAAGGAAGCACAATAAAAATACCTATTAAATTTTATTTTATCCAGACGCATAAAATTTAACCTCTTTTACTGGGGTAACTTACTTTTGTTTATAATTGTTATAATTTTGTTTATATTTGTGATTAATTTTGTATTCAAGTTTTATTCCAAATGTATCGTTTTCATGCAAAACAATTAAAAAATTGATTTTTTTTTAACATTATCTATTTAACCACTTAACCCAAAAGGGAGGATATATTTACATAACAACACTCTTTAAAGCATAAACTGAATCTAATACTTCATAAAACTTTATCTGAAAATGTGTTGCTACTTCTAACCGTTTTATTAATTTCCTAACCATTGTTTGCAAATTAATATTCATCCTCACTTTATACTTAGAGTTGTTGCTTCACGGTTCTCAGCTGCTATATTATTTTAAAATTTAATAAACCAATCGATTTAATTTTTCTTATGAATTTTATATGGTGTACACATAAAACATTACTCTCAAGTTATTGAAGTAATTCAATATATATATATATATATATATATTAACAGGGAGAATAGCTTTAAGCTAGCAAGGCTTTTTTGCTCTTTAATAATAATAAAATGGGTAAAAATGATAATTCTTCAGTAATAGTAATTGTTAATAGTAGTAACAGAATAGCATTCATCGTAGTGACTTTCAGTTGAGTACATAAATTTTCGAACTTGGAACAGCATAAATAGAATTCCAACAAATAGACAAACATCTATATAAAATGAACATATATAAAAAATAAAATAAAATAATTCTCGTTATTTGCAAACATTAAAAAGATTTCAAACTTGTATAAAACTAAAAGTAAGAATTTTTGACATATAGAGAAAAATATTTGTATATATTTATACAAGCATTAAAATCGCATGGCTGTTTCGTAAATGATCAGGTTCCTCCTCCCATAATACCCTAGATAAGAACTAAGTGAAAGCAAAGAAGAAAAAAAACCCTGAAAAATTTACTATTGTAATCGACAGTTCTGCATAGAAATTCACTATCTTTCCAAACTTTTTAACAATAATAGGCCAATAATTTTCTGAAATCACAGCAGTGTTGGAAGTAATACCATTATCAACTTTCTCAATTGAAACAATCTTGTAAATGTATACCAAATATTGCTATTTATCAAAGAACTCCAATTAATTTTCCTTCTTAAGATAGTATTAAGTTATCGCAAGTCAGTCTTGCGTTCAAATTTTTCCCTCAAATCTGGAATATATAGAAACCGAAAATATATACATTAAAAAATCAAAACGCACATGAATTTTTCTTCTTTTCTATAATTAATTCTAGAAGAAAGAATAGTGAAAAAAAAAATGAATTTCTTCCCCTCAGAGTATGATATGCTAATCCAAACCAGTGCTAAAGAGATGAACAACATTACTTATTAAATCTTAAGTATTTGAAACTCTGTAAATTACAATTAAGTAGTTGCAAGCTGTCGAAACTGATGCCTCTAACTTGCAGTATTTTAAAAAAGGATTTAATAAGATCTTACCAGTAAAGCCATAACTGTTAATTATATCTTTTATTTCCAGTTCCAAAAACAAAATTATGTTATATAAACATTCATATATTTCCACAAACACAAATATATGGGTCTGTTTAAATGTATGTCTATGTTATAACCAAGTTTGCACTAGAAAAGAAGCTCAAGCAAATTATTTTGCTGCTAAGAGGGAAAAAAAATGTAAAAATAAACTTATTGAAAAAAGAAAGCAGAAATTGCATCTTAGATCCTCTCGTATTAATATTTAAAATGTGACTGCATAGACATTTTAAAGTGTGAATTTCGATATAAAATGAAGTATTTAATTGTGAATGAAGTTTCTTTCAGGAACTCTTACATTTCACTGAACAAATTTAAAACTTGGTAGGTGCTTACCGATTCTTTAATTTCTGTGGTACAGAATGTTACAAATGTTATTTTAAATTTAATAATTTGTTAAAAAATTGCTAAGGATTCTTATCGAAAATGATTCGCCCAAAAATGAATTTAAAATTATAGGTGCTTATATTTGACATAGAAAAACACAAAAAGTAGATACTTGCATAGAGCTGAAAGTTGTTTACAACTATTGCTTTAATAGTGAAAATCGTATATGACCATCAATATTATATTGGTCTTTTCAACTACAATCTGTTTTTGTCCTCTACTATAGGAAACTCGTAAATACGAACATCAAAAGAGAAAATCTATGATATATCCAAAAGTACACACGTGACTTCATTTGAAAACAAACGCCGCGTTTAAACGTTGCTTATAATGCATATTTATCATACCATTCGATGAAAGATTCCCAAATATATTTCCTCATATCATCATTCCATTTCATGTCAATTAAATGCACATATATGAGTTTTTGCATTTTGTTTTAGATATTAAAAAATGCAAAGCCTTAATATGCTGATTTTTACAAAACGCAACTATAACATGCAAGTAATATTATGCAGACCGTTACTATTATGAGAACGTTTCTTCAGAACTTTTTGTCTTTGAAGCTATTTTAAAATAGAAAATCCATTGAAGCCAATTCTGGGTAGGCCATAAGAGTTGTTAAGAAGATGTAGAAGACTAGGTACAGGCAAGTGGGGAAAAATCGTCCTACATTAGTAAAAAAATTTTTACAAATGGGAAAACAAAGTTAACCAAAAAATATGTTACTTAAAATACTGGAGAAAAATTTTCTCGTTATTCACTAGTTTCCTTATTATTACATCTATATTAAAAACTAAAATTTTTGTATAAAAATGCTTAAATAATACACTTAAATAAAGGAAGTAAGTTCTTCGTATGAAACAAAGAAGCATGTTTATTTCTAAAAATATAAAAAATCCTCTTTAACAATTTTGATATTTCAAGTTATTATATGCGTTATGAGTTTTGTTTTAATGTCAATTAGGATAATTCGTTTATTCTAATACATACATTTTATCCAGCTTCTTTAATATTAAAACATATTTTGAATAATTTTATTTATTTACAACTAAACAATATTGTTATTAACAATTTTATTGCCTCGAATTCTTAGTTCTAACAACTTTAATTTTCACTGTAAAAATACAATTAACAGAAGACAAGAATACAGAAAGCACAAAACATTTTTAACTGCCGAGGAGTAAATTAATCATAATTCTTTTAATGAATTTCAGTCAGTTCAAACTTTTTAGGGAGAATAAAGCAATTTAAAAGGGGATAATCGAATTCGAAAAAATTAAACTTTTTGAGCTTAACATAAAAACATTTTACACAATAACTATAGCGTTAATATAATGTTCATGATAAGTATTAAAAATTTCAATAAAAAAACTGCTGCATAATTTTTTAAGATCGGCGAATTTTTAACATTTTATATGCTAACTTTTTTCATTACAATACACATTTGATAATTCGAAATTTGATACATTTTTACTGATCCATTAAAAATCCTTCTGTCTTAAACAAATAAGATAGTCTTTAAATATCAAGCAAAGCCAAGCTTCAAAACAGTAGCAGTTTCATTGATGAAGTGAGCTCAGAATGTATTTCATTTTTCAAAAATAAATGAACAGCAGATCATTTGTTATCCACAATGTGTAATTTGTTTACAGTTTATTGACAAACAACAATCCCACTCTCCGGCCCTCTATAACCAAGGCTTCAAAATACCCATTATTAATGATCTTTGGAGTGGGAATGCCACCCCATGATTTATTGTACTTGTTGCACTACCCTGCATAACTGTACTAACCAAGCAGTTGGAATACTGCCTTAAGAGAACAGACACACGTAAGAAACAATATCATATTACAGAAAAGTTTTAATATCAAAGCGATAATTTAATGTGTGAGAAAAAAAAATGTTTCGTTCCAACAGATTTTATTTTATACATCATTTATAATTTTTCTATAAGAAACATATAAATGGGTTTTCTCGTGAAGTATTAAGTATAAAATCAGTAAAGCATTTTAATTGTTGAAAAAATTATTAACTTATTTTCTTTTTTAAACTAGTTTTAACTTAGTTTCTTTTTATCCAAAATACATTCAATATTGAAACATGCTTGTTTAGTTATAAATATAGCACTTGTTTTATGGAAAAATAAACTATAAAACATTATTGTAAAATGTGGGACTTTATTTCCAATAATTTTTATGGAAATGTTAGGTACAACTTGAAAAACTTAAAAGTAACAGGTGGAATTCATTTATTAAGTTTCCTTTCATCTCAACCTTCCAATAATCAATTTTCTCGTTATATAATTACTCCACGAGAACTCTGTTTACTACGTAAAAGTATAAAAGTTATAACATTTAAAGTAACAAAGTATAAAAATCTTAAAAAAAGTTAATACCATGAAAATTATCGAAACTTTTACAAACTTTAAATACTCTAGTATCGCATAAGCGAGGTCTAAATTTCAACATGTGTAACAACATGTTGAACATAGGTAAATCAAAAGGATTTTAACTAAACCAATATATTACACAAAAGTTATTATCATTAAGTTAAAAATTTTTTTGCATCACATTTTTCTTGCGTTTTTTTTTTTTCTCTCTCTCTCTCTCCTTCCCTTCTATTCAATGAATTTTTCTTTCAATCACAATATTATTCCACAGAATAACATGCTTTGTGCCCTCAAAAATAAAATTTTGAAGAAAATTCATACCATAAAAATTGCGCAAACTTTTACAAAATTAAAACTAAAGTTTTACTTTAGAGATCTGAGATTTATCTAATTTTTTTCACACCAAAGAACAAGAGCGAATCAAAATAGACTTCCATAAACTGATAACATAACAGAAATTTGCAAATGCTGAGAAGTTTATTATGTTTCTCAACATTTTCATTTCTTTTTCTCTCCCCTCCTCTCTCTCTGAATTAAAATTTCCTTAGTCACTTCCTGATTACTTCAGAGAGTTACACATCTTTTTGTAATTAAACTTTAAAAGTTCCAAGTTTTGAAAAAGTTCATACAATGAAAATTACCAAAACTTTTGTAAACTTAAGAAACATATATAATTTGACAGAGATGAAAATTATCTGTGTTCCGGTGACACTATGAAACATGTGCTAGTCAAAAACGCTTTCCTAAACAATATATAACACAAAACTATTCATACTGAGAAATTCATTCTGTTTTCCAGAACAATTTCCTAAGTTTTCGTTTGCTGTCAATGGAGCAAAAACTTATAGAAACTTACCAGGCTTTGGTACACTCCTTTTCACTTGCATCCATTTATACGTCGGCATAGGTGTTGGCTGTGTTGTTGACATACGAGTCCTGTGTACAGGGGACCCGTACTGGTACCCGCCGTTCATTTGACAACTCTCTCGTAGTGCTGGATCATAATTTTCATAACCTCCGAAACCATTCCTTCTTGAAATACTTAAAGAATCGAGATAGGGATACGTAGCCGGGGGTACACCGAATCCCGTGACCACTCGGGCGCCTTCGGGACCTATAGGTACCCCCTGTGGGTGATCGGGAGTTTGGTGTGCACTAATTTCGTAGGAGTAGTCTAGGTTTCGATAGGGATGGACGTACGCCACATTGCGAGGAGGTACGTCTGCTACGGCACTGTACGGTGAGTGGTGATGATGGTGGTGGTGATACGTCGGTGCTTGATTGTTGGCATGCCCCATCCTTTGGTGATGCTGTTGTTGGTGGAAATGGGACTGGTCAAGGTTGGTGTAACTAAGTCCATTGCTATCACTGATGATCTGGTGTGGGGTTGGATGACCGTTTGTGGTCTCTGGATGCAGAGGCGACGTCCGCAGCTCAGGTGCGCTCGAGTAGGGTGTCATGAGCGTAGTGGGCAGATACGAAGGTCCTGCTGGCTGAATAACACGTTCTGGAGTTTGTTGGTGATGATAATAAGCAGTGATAGAGTCCGGCGAAGTTGCGGACGAGCCGCCGTTGTACAACGGTTGTTGCGCCGGAGGATTTGACGCCGTCCCGTAAGTCGTCGCATCCCCTCCGTTTCGGCATACGGAGGCGTACACGACATTAGAATTCATAATAACCTTCGCAGGTCACCCTTTTTTCTTCTCCAGTTCGACTGCACAAAAAGGGGGGCTTACTTTTCAAAAGGATGAGGCCTCTCTAAATTAGCTGTCTCGCCGGGAGATAAATCAGAAAATAAACGGACGGTAAATCATCGCGACCGAGCTTGACAGAAATATGGGAGTTAAATGAAGCACGTGACTCTCCGGTTCGACCAATCGAGTCGCGAGTAAGGCGGAGTTCGGGAGCTTACGAGCGGCCGGCACAAGCCATTAGAAGCACGGTTTTCCGATAGGATTCAGTGACAAGTTTATGGAGAAAATTATTTATTTTTTCTTCTCTCCACCTTCTTTGGCCGGCGGAGCGCCGTTCGATGTCGGAGCGTTGACATTAACAGCGCGTTTTAATGCCCGTATCGCTAATTTCTCTAACAGGTGTTTCGAAAGACGGATTTGCTTTTCGTCGAAGAGTTTGTTACGATGATCGAAACTTTTTCAAGTTCTTGACTTTGATATCCTTTGGAGCGACAGAATATTAGGAACTTCCTAATTCCTACACGATCATAATATTGAAAATTTTTCTTGATCTCTTTAGATTTTAAGATGTAAATTATATTTGTTATTCTAATTCAAGTTCATTGTCCTACAACAATAAATGACAGAAGTTATTCGATCCTTTGAGAATTCAAAATCAACACAATTTCGAAAAGTTTCAAATTCGTAAAAAAGACTTCAAAATAATTTTCAAAAGTTTTCTTGACCTTTCTTTTTGAGCTGTCGAAAATTAAGATAATTAAAAAGGTTTTAAAAAATACTTCGTTTTCAGCTATTACTTTGAATGATCTTTTCATTTAAGTCGAATTAGCTTCTTATACATAAATTTAAAAAGTTTGATTGAGTACTGAAAAATGAAGAAAGTTCTGTTATTTTTAGAGTTTCACCTCAAACTTCTTTAAAAAAATAATTTATATCCTCTATTTTATAAAATTATTATCTTAAAATATTTTGCTAATATTTTTCCAAATTTACTAGCTATTTAAAAAGAGGAAAAACTCCTCTGCAACTTCTCTTGATGAGGAAATAAATATGACTTGATTATCCACTTGATCACTTGGTACTCAGTAGTAATTTATTGATACTAGTGCTGAGGATTTTGCCAAGATTAGATAGCCAATTTAACACCTCTGTCAAATTCTGATATGAGTATTCAGACCAAATTTTGTACCAATATAAAAGAAAACAAATGAAGTTCCTTTGCTATGTCTCCTGTCAAAGTAAGAAATGACTAGGTCACTTGACACTCAGCGTTCACTAATATTCTTCATGAAAGAGAGACAAGAGAGCCAAACTAACATTCTTGCAAATTTCTAGTTTCAGTATCAGCACCAAATTTTCCAACTTATCTGTGAAAAAAGATCAAACGAAACTTCTCAGAAATCTTTTTTTCAAAATAATAAATACGAGCCTAATTGGCCACACACTTACACTATCTGATTACCGATATCAGTGTTGAATGGTTTTTGTCAGGGCCAGAGAATCAATTCAACATTTTTTGAAATTTTCGATTTGAGTAACCACACCAAATTTGCCAACTGTTCTATTCAGAAACGAAACAAAACTCCTCTGCCACCTCTTCTAACAAAAAAATAAATATGAGCTTAAATGTTCACGTCTTGGCCACTCAGTGATTGCTAGTATTAGTGATGAATCTTTGTTGTCAGAGCTACAGAACAAACTTAACTCTTCTATCAGTTCAACTCCATGTTTAAGAAACCGAACCAAATTTCTATCGTGACAAAGAATAAATAAGTTACTGCTACCTTTCTTGCTGAGGTAATAAATGTGAGACTAAATGTATACCCGTCTCATCAATTGACACTCAGTAGTGACCGATTTCAGAAATGCTGAATTATTTCTGTCATGGACAGAGAAGTTGAATATGCGAACCAAATTTACCAACTATTCCTAAATAAAAAAAAAGTTCCTCTTCTACCTTTCCTGCTGAAGTAATAAACTTGAGCCTATCTGGACATCCACTTAGTCACTTGATACTCAGTGATTACCGATATTAGGCTTGCAGAATTATTTTAGCTAGGGACAGAGAAATTAAACTATGCAGATGAAATTTGCCAGCTAATTTAAACAAATAAAATCCTCTGATACCTATATTAGTAAAATAATAAACATGAACCTAATTGGTCATCCACCTGATCACTCACACGCTCAGAGATTAGAGCTGAATCAGTTTTGCCGGGGCCAGAGCACCAACTTCACACTTCTGTCAATTCCCGCTTCGAGGCAAAGACGAAGGGCTCCATGGGAAGGATTTCGGGGTGGCGGCATCCATGTAAGCGGATTTTACCATTGGTGGAGAGGGAAAAAGAATAATGATAAGAGAGCAAGCATTTATGTTTCGGAGTTTTTCCTCGCACACTCTAAGGTGCTCCCGTCGCATTTTTCTTCTTTTTTTTCTTTTTTCACTTTTCTTCCAAACATCTGCTTGAATTTTGCTTTTGGAACTTTCCCGCAGATGTTCGAGGGCGTCAACAAGAATTGCTGTCGTTTGCCAGAGTTTAAAGACTCCGAAATAGAAAAGAACAATAAACTTTTTAAAATAGACACAAGACTCGGAAAAATTCCGTGCCAAGTATTATTTAAATAAACTGAATTAATGGTTGGTGAAATAATGCAAAAGTAAAGGGCTATTTTGAGAAATGAAAATAAATAAATATACAGTAAAAAGTTTTTTGGGCTCCATTGCTCCTTTTTTTTTTTTTTTTTTAACGTGGCACTGACACAGTCAGTGTCATTCATGTTAATCAATTTTGTTGCACATTTTCCGAGAAGTTTCAAAGAACAATTAATATTATTACACGCTCGTTGTGAATCAGGTGCCTTTCATCCTAAATTAATTGACATTAAATTAAAAAAAAGTTTAAAATGCCTGTTGAAACATTCATGGAATCTCAGGAACAAAGGAATGGAATTTTGAGAAACACATTGAGTGTGTCTTAAAGTACAAGGATTGTTTCTGTGCTCGACATTCATTCATCTTGCTAAACGGTTGCGCCACTTTTTCCAAGACTAAACGCATTAGAATTAACTTCTCAGAATTAATTATATGTTGTTAAATATTATACCTTAATTCAAATCAAGTTGTCTAGTTCTGAAATAATTTTTCTTATGTAATTCATGAAACTAATATCCCATTACATATCCATTATACTATTCGAATATCCCATTCGAATTCTACTGAAATTCATGGAACTTTAATTACATTCTATTATATATTTCATATTTTATTTAAAATATTCTTTCAAAGATGAACTTATTTCTTGTATTTGTGGTTTTTTATGCTCATGGCCCTAATAGCATAATTATCACTTTCATATCTATAGATATGTTTCAAGAATACTTTTGCAAGCTTTGTGATACTTTTTAATGATACAACTTCTACTTTAATCACATGAGTCCAATAAGTAGTTTTTAAGACATCTTATTTAAAGATGAATTAATTTTTTAATTATTGGCAAATTTTATATTTATTTGCTAACTTCTAATTTTTGATATTTTTTTAAGAATTCTGTGTTGTTTAATAATTATTTCTGACAAAGTATTTCACTGTCATCTCAACGATATAACAGATACCATGCGGAAACGAAAATATTTTTTCATTGATCTAAAAGGTGTGCAGATACTGTTAAGATGTAGAAAGGTAGGAATTGAAAACAAACACATTCTTTATTCAAGTCCTCTCAAAAGTACTTAAGCTGGAGGATTTTTTTAAACTAATTATTATTATTAACCATAAGATACATGTTTTTATTTTTTTAAATCTCAAGGTGTTTTTGGTTTACTTTTTATGAATATCATGTTTATTTTTATAAATTTATACAATAGGATCTATTAGGGTAAAGCTGCTTAACTCGTACTCCCTAAGGAAAAAAGTCTAAAAATTACAGGTTTTACTAAATGAAGGATTAACTTTACATTATTCACAACTTCTGTGAATATTGCACCTATTTATTACAAGAAAGTTCAAAATACACGTACTGTGTCGAAGGAAATAAACAAATTTTAAAGTAATAACATCGGTAGGACTAAGTAAAACGGTTCTTAAGTCGTACCTTGGAAGCAAATGAATCAAAAACACCCTGTATTACTATTCTGTGAGTAAACTATTCTATCTTGAGTTAATCCTAGGTCAACCCTTTCGGTTTTCCAAATTCATTAAGTTTATTTAGTTCTAGAAGGGGACGTCGTAGTTTCGGTTTAGGAATATTATACTTTCATTGAAGCCCATATGACCTTTGGATAATTTTCTTAACACCTCGTCCGTATATTTTTGTCACTAAGTACCTATTATTGTTACTTTTTGCCACGTTTATGGACCCTGCTAAAAATTAGAGAAAGCACATTTAACATTACATATTAAAAAGAAGAGTACTCTTTATAAATTATATGTATCTTTAGATGTTCAAGAGATCCTTAAGGCTTACCTGGTGCGACTTAAGCAACGTTTGAGGTACGACTTAAGCAACGCCGCATGTAATATTTTAAATAAGCATTATAAAAGAATGAATCGGACCAGAGCACCAAAGTTATATAACAGTAATTATTCTAATAGCACAGAATGATATCCTAAGAAATAACAACATTTTATTTATAATATTTATTGCTCTAGGTCTAACAAAATAGGCACGAAAACGATAAGAAAACTATCGAAAACTTATTTTTCTTCGAGGTTAGGTTGTAACGCATCGAAACTCCGTTCTAAATAATTGAATTAACACCGCCGATGCTAATAATCATCGCACTGCCGTCAGCGTTGCTGACTCGACGAAAACGAAGTCAGAATGGCATCGGAACGACTTAGGCTGTGATTCGACTTGAGCAATCTTTCCTTACTTGAAAGATTAAAAAATAATAATAACTTTTAAAATAACCTATTTTGATAGATTTGGATTGAATTGATAAAAATATATCGTCTTTTGTGAAAATTCCCCTTGACGTTGTATTCAACTGCTTATAATGGTGAAAAAACACTATCTAACATTATATACTTGATGCTTCACTGTCAGATTTTTAAAGATACTCAGGAAAGAAATGAGAACAGATACGGCAACTTTTATAGTTAAAAGTTTGTCTTTAACTCATATAAAGTGAAGTTTAGTTTTGTCTGCAAAATCACTCAAAAGAGAATAAGTGGGCTTTTAATTCCAGAAGACTAGTTGCATTCAAGGGAGAACAGCAGCCCTATATGCTATCGGTCGTATTTTGTTTCCTTATACACTATTATTCTGAGAAGCATTATAATAAAGTGAGGTTTTTAAGAATGTTCTGATTTTATGTTAGTGTTGAATAAAATGTCCTGGATTGGGGTGTTTTTTATTTATAAATAAATGCTTAATAATAAAAACTTAAAAAAAGAATTGTTGGATTTAATTTTTTTAAAAATTAGCTTCTGAAAATTTCAGCCTCTCCGTATGTATAAGACATTTTTATCCTAATAAAAACAATATAGATCGAATAATCTGAAAAAATGCATTAGTAAGATATATTTATTTTATCAAATTCTTTAATAATGTTTTTAATTTAGTTATTTTTTGGGAGAAAATATCATCACTTCTTCTACTGTTTCCTAATTCCAAAACCTCTATCCCCCCAATATACAAGTTCCTTTTTTATATTATAACTTGGTACTAATTCTTTATGACGTTTGCTTAACAAAAAAAGTAAAATTATAAGATAATTATCAATTTCAACCTTTTAAAAGTATTATATAAACCATAGAGATCTTAAGATTCATTGAAAGGAGTTTTCATCAAATGCCATAACTCCAGCTGTAGTAACTCTCATTTTATTACTGAGTGGTGTCAGAAACAAGATACAGACACCATACTGCACAAGAAGTTGGAGGGGCATTTAACCATGAGAAGAAGCACAGAATCAACACAATAAAATTTTTGTTGGTGCTACATTTGTATTTGATCGAAATAAATAAATGTATACTTAATTTTACAAAAATTAATAATTTTACCCTTACAAATTACCAAACTCTTATCGCACATGAGGGTAGCCGTTTCATTGCTTCATCTGAGAATTTTTAATAGTTAGGTGTTTAAGCTGACTCCATTTTCAAATTTAATTTAATAGGTAAACCATTCAAAATGACGCATAACCTACTTTATCGGGAACCTTAACTAAAAAAAATTCTGTGATATATTTTGACTCAGTCAATTATAAGCATTTTCTTTGGATTATATCAATGACATACGCAGACTGCATGTTGTTTTCTCCACGGCACTTAAAGTCAGTTATTAAGAAAAAAAATATGACTAAGGCAAATTAAGATATGCGCATATTTGTGTTGAATAAATTAATTTACTTTTTTATATTCATAAATTTTTAAGGTCTAAATTTTGGGAAATGATTCAAATTCAGTTTGGTCAAATCTCTAAAAGCAGACATTGGTGTGGTGCAGCCCAAAATCACTCTCGTCCACTCTTCCTTCCACTGGTGTGGTATGGAAGTTCGCAGAAGGGTGGTTTCACAGTTGTCGTCTTCGCTATCTGACCAATGTTCAAAATTACGAAGCCTGTTCCAAATCAGCCGTCTTATAACTTCGAAATAAGACATTAATCTAACAAAACTAACCTAAACTGAATCCTCATCCATCCAAGAAGAAAATCTTCAGTTATTACCAATGTTTCACATTCAACTTTTTTCGATTCAAAATTCGCATTTTAGACTACATTTTGTATAAGAAAAAGAAAACGCTCCGCTTAGGCCTACTGCAAATACATATTAAAATTTCTGTTCATCGTTTGAGATTTTATGATTACTTCCACAGAACAATAGGGGAAAGTGGTGTAAAACATAGTAGCTCAGACTTGAAGGCCTGTTGGAGCTAAACTATTCAACATAGAGCTTGTCAATTTTTTTCAAATTATTTCAAATAAAATTCAAATTATTTCAAATAAAAAAATATTAAAATATTCAACTATATATTGTTTACAATATATCATTCCTGAAAAGTCATAGTTTCATTACTTTTTTTATCCATGATTTTCTTATTTAAAAAATCACACCGCCAGATTTTTCCCCATTAGTGGTGTAAAACCAGGTACACATATTAACATTATGGGGAAATTAGGAAAACTAGTATATTTTCAGTAGAAAAGTAGCAGACATTTTTATTTTATATGACAATTTAAGGATATTAGTTACAAAATTCACATGTAAAGCAGTTGTCTTCTTCCTCCGCGTCACTGCAGCTTTCGTGGGCCCAGCTAAGGCAGTTTCTACATTGGATCCAACATTTTCATTCATTTAAATTAGAAAATACATCATTAAAATCTAAGCAATCAAAGTCTGATGTGTTTTTATCGTCTTCATTGGAAGAATCATCAATATTATCTGGCCTGGTTTTGCGCCACTTGAAGTACCCGGTTTTACCCTGAGTGCAGAGTTATAAAAAACGAATTAGAACCACGCAATTATTGGAGTAAATACTTATTCTTTGATAGGGTATAAATCCTTAGTAAACGTGTAATAAGCTGGACTAAATATTGTTTTTATAACTGTAATGATTATTAAGTAAGAATAGTTTAAAATCAAACGAACATTAGAGAGTTGACATCTTAAAACAAATAAACCTTCACAGATGCAGTGAATTCAACAGCTACAACACGCTACTATGACTGTTCCTTTTCCTTGACTAGTAGAGTGTAATTCAGTATCTGTCTGCTAGTTGGAAAAGATAATAGAGCCAGAATCAAGGGTTCCCAGTTTTACCTGTTCCAATATAGAGAGTGACTATTTCAATTTTTAATACCCATAATTTAAAGTCGATGTTTCATTTCCTAGAATTATTACGACTCCAAAACTAAGTACCGATTTGATAACTTATGCAATACGACATTTACATTAATGTAGTATTGTATAACTTATCAAATCGAATAGATGTTCTATTAACGCATGCATAATCGCGTAGATGTTCCAATAACGTTTTTAAGCAACATTAACTTCAATAAAACCTCAAATGTTTCTCAGACACTTTTGTTGTTTTAAAGTCTATTAGTCTTGACAAGGTTAATCTGAATGTAATTTACAGTTTCTACAATAAATTTCTATAGAAATGGCTGGACTGTTTCATAACAAAAGCAAAACTCACAAAAACACAGCAACAAAATCAGATGAAACATTCAATAACTAAAATATGCCTTCTTTGAGAAATCTGATTGAAATCGATTTATTAGGATTTAAAATTTTCCTTTACGATTTTTTTCTGCCTCAAATAATTTTTTTTTAATTTCAAGTAGATGCCAGTGTTTACTAACTAACAGCAAGTACTTACATCTTTCAAAAACCCTTAATTCCTTTAGATAAGGAAGCAAATTTGTATTGAAAGACAGTTAGAAATTTGTTCAGTTTTATTTTGAAACTGAATAAATGAAAGTCAATGAGAATTTATTGACTTGCTGACATTTTTCATATTTACCTCTATTAATATAAAAAAGCTCCTAATAAATGCCTTATAAATCATTAGAAATTAGAAACTAAGTAGATGTTCATGTTTAATCGAAATTAATATCCAACAGGTATGAAATAGAAATTTGACAGTTCATTTGCGATATTGATCGATAATGCATTGAAAAACTAATCATTGATCAATATTTTGTTTCTGTTGCGCAAATAGATGTATTAATACAAAAAGTCAATCCAGGTCGAAAAACGGCAAACTGATTCCCACCTAATCCATGATGAAGATTGCTATATATTTTCTTGACTATTTCTGAAGGTGACCTGAGACAGGACGGAACTAAATTACTAATTTTCTTTGACCCTGTTTTTTTGAAAAGTTTAAATGAAAGATATGGGATTGTGCTTTTTACCATAATTTCTGACCTTGACGAAATTTATTCGTTTATAAGTACATTCTTTGTGATCACAATTTGTCTTGGGTTTTTAATATAGATTCCGAATCATTTTATGGTGATTAAATTAGTGTTATTCTTTTACACAATGTTTAAAATAATAATTCTTGTTGAAAATTAATATTTTGTTCCGTTTGAAATTTCAAAAACCTTTTGGGCATCTAATTAAATTTACGTTATTTTCGAAATCCATTCTAATTGATAATAATGGTTCGACGCATCAGAAAGAATTTATGTAAAATTGTTTCATAAGAGCTAATTAAAATATAAGTTTCATATGATTAGATACATTTGTAACTACTGCAATTCTTATGAATACTCTATATATGTCTAAATATTTCATTTCCCCTCCTTTTACTTTCGTTGTGTGTATCTTTCTCTATTTTCCTCTCTCTCTACCGAGGAACCTCCTCGAGTACTGGGATGGGAAGTCAACGCTTCAATTCTGGTTTTCCTGTCCCGGGACGGCCTCTTTTCGACGATGGGCTACGTATCGTTGCTGAGGACCAGCTGCATGAGGTCCATTGTAAAAGGATCCATTTTACAAATGGCACAGAGCCTGTCTTTGAGATGTATGGCCAACGGTCATTCAGGTATTTGCGAGCGGCTACTAACCAGGTCGCAGGTTCCTTTACTGTTTCTTTCATCCCTTTTCTGTATCTTCTCCTGGTTTTGCATATTAGCTGTCTTTCTGTAAACTTTCATTAGGGTGGTGTCATTAATTCCTGAGATGGAGTAACTGAAGGAATATCATTTTAAAGCTTACGAACAAAAATACTATTTACAAAAGTAATTTAAAAAAATAAAATAGCAGAAGCATTAATTAATAATAAATGAAAAATACATGACACATTTTTTCGATAAATTTAAATAAAACATTTTAATCAAGATCCTTGACTCTCTTTGGTTGTTATACTAAAAAAATTTACATAATCACGAGATATGAAAATGTCTGACTTACTCTGGATATTATGATATGCGATCCTCTTTGGGGTACAAACATAGTTGTAAAAGCTCTGCTCTAAAATGAGATGACATTGACAAATAGTACAACAGTTAAGCAACTTGTTGCTTTTGAAATCTATACACGCAGTTGCCGCCAGTGGCGGACTGGCCAGGTTGCCAGCTTGCCCGATGGCAAGTGGCCCCCCTTACACATAAGTCAATATGGGCCCCCCCAGGATGTGTGTGTATAAGAGAAAGAAAGGAAAGAACTCTTTTTCTAGCAAATTTCCTGCGTCTTTTCTAAGAAAAATAGCAAGTAGTTTTATGTTACACACAAACTTTTATGTGCAAAGCCGGGATGCTCCCGGCAAGAAGGAGAGGATAACCCCTCTGTGCACGACGGATACTGTCCTTGGAGGTGGCTAAACAGTGATCTTTTTCTTGTTCTTTGTGCATTTTACTGTCGAAAAACTGACGGACAAGCGAACTCGACTATCTTCTAAAGTAAAAGAAAAAAGTCTCTGAGGTGCCCTTTCTCACTCTCCATGTTATGTTTGCATCAAATTTTGTAGCTTTAGGCTCAGAAGACGTTCCTGTAGAAAGTCAAAAGACAGACAAACATCTACACGACAGTGATGGGGTGGGTGGGCGAAGCGCACGGCCTCTGGGGACACAATCTTCGACTCCTAATAAATTTAAATTAATTTAGACCTTATTAAAAGTGAGTTTAACCAAATTAAATTATGATGCCTAAAGGGGGACGAATTGCTGTAAGGGAAAAATTTAGCAAGTTAAACATTCAACATCCATTCATTCTTACTTTCACACACAGAGGGAAAAAACCCATCTACACGCACATTCGCTTTTATTATTTGTAGCCAATTGCATACAAATGCATTAATTAGAAGCAAAGCATAGTCATAACACTATGGTATATTGTGTTAGATTTATTTCATAAAAAATTAAATATAGCAATTCTATACCAAATTCATAATCTCTTAGTTTTCTCCTGTATTGTTTGTAAATGATTTAGTATAAAATTTTAGTTCTATATATGTAAAGATGAATGTTTGTCTTTTACACAAATATACAATTTTTTCTCGATCTTGATAATATATGGCACATGTGCTCTTCAAAACAAAAGGAAAATCATTGTCAAAGTCCCAAAGTTAATTTAAATATCAATTAATTAAAAATTCAGAAAGATTTTGACGTCTTTTCGCGATATCTTCAAAAAAATATAATTTCACAAGAATGATTTTTACACCATTTTAAAAATTCAAAAATTTATCTTTTTAATGAACTTACAGACAAAATTACTTGTAAAATTATTCCAATTTCAAAATTCCAAATCACCCAAAGAGTTTTCTTTCGTATCTCTTACTATGGATGGTATACTACTAACGGACGGCATTTTTCTTTTACACATTATCCCTAAAACCGTATACGAAAAATTTAAGTTACACAATCTAAAATCAAATAACTTTTATGATATTTTCGTTATTTTAAATGTGAAAGTGATATTAACTCTGCAAAGAAATTTATTCATTTAGATTAAATTATAAGATATACAACGCCCATCAGTTCAGACTTGATTACAACGTTGAATTCTTGGTGTGCACCTTTTAAAATAATGTAATGTTACCAACTCATTGCTTTAGTTTCAACTCATTTGATTCTGTTTTGTAGAGCGAGTTATTAACATTTAATTTTTGGGGTAGGGTGGGCTTTGAAGAATGGAGTCAAAATAAAAATCTTCACTGAGAGTTTGTTTTTAGTAGTATACATTAAAAAGTACTAAAATTAAATACAGATTGAAGTTACCGCCACTGGTTGCCGCTACAAGTGTTTGGAAGCTACAGTTAAATGGGAGAATGAGGTGACGATGGAATCCCTTTAACGATTGGAATGCCATTGGGGCTGCTCCAATGATTTAAATGACACTATTGTTAAGGGGAGGAATGTGAATTGCTCATTGCGCGATAGTGAAGCGAACGTTAATTTATTAACATGGATGGGTAACATAAAAATGACACACTTCGCTTTTCGCCGTTGAAATAAAGTGGTCTTAAAGGATGTCTTGACTATTAAAAGGTTAGATAAATCCTTCAAGCATTATTGTATTTCAGGTCACTAGATTCTCTGTTCCGACGTAGTGATCATAAAGGAACCGATTCATTGAAAGAGAATATCAGACAGAAATGGGTGTTCAACAATAGCAACTGGGTTTCATTTAGTTAGATGAATCTCCCGTCTGAAAACTATACGGGGCTGTTTTGGGACAGACGTCTTAAGACTGAACCGCGGTTAGAAGATGAAGATGACACATCAGCCAACATCCCTCCTTCCGAACTCCCATATCACTGGGAGGACATTTAACCCTGGCGTATTTACCATGCATCAGGCCCGCGTATATGGCAGATCTTCGTCTGAATCCCGAACAAGTGACTCTCTGGTCCCCGGCTTCCACAGCCCTCATTAAGAATATTAGTTTAGTTAGAAACAACACGAGGATTATTTTGGGAACCGCGGTCAGATGATGAGGACGACACCTGATCTGGTAACCTCTCCCCAAATTTCCGCACCACATCGGCGGGAGGACGTTTCACCCCCTACGTATGATTTCTCGTGGAACAGGCCCAATACACGACGGATCTTCAGTGGAATCGGATTTCGGGCCTGGAACCCTCCAGCCCCGAAGCCGGCACTTTACCACTACGCCACTCACTAATAATATTAATAATAGAATAAGCCCGGTGCCAACTGCGCTCGTGTAAATATATTTCTAAATGCGATAAATAATTATTAGTAATCGAGGATAATTATTGCTAGTCGGAATCGTAAGGAAACTATATATAGCTGCCATATATTGGCACATGGGATGGCCCGTAAAAACAGCCTACACACATATTATAATGCTTTATTATCGTTATTCTTCCTTATTGCATATTGTCCTTGTGTTATTCTAAATGTATTAGTATACATTTTTAATGATGAAACTATTTGTAAGATTATGACAAGAAATCAGATTGGAGGTCTTGGTATATTATTCAGTAAACTCCGATCAGAACTGATACACTTGTTAATTGCTGTTATTTCTAATCATAAGTGAACGCTTTGTCAAATGAACTCGTCATAATGTTGTTTATAAAAATTAAAAACTCACATCCTATTTACTTCAGTAGAAACAGTAATATTATAATTCGTTCAAATCCTGGTTTTCTCATTTTTGGCTGAATCGAATAAATCTATTTTTGAATGAAATCGGGGAAACATCTTTTTCACCCCAAATTAAAAAAAAAAAAAAATCGAAATAAAAAATTGATTGGTACACAATAACTTTTACGCCGTTATTTGTTCAAAAGTAATAAAAAAAATTGTAAAAACAATTTCTAAAAATTTATTGTTTTGTATTAAGGATAATAAACTTCACACAAAATGAATATTTGATCTACATGTATAGGCTAAAAAAGTATTTATGATTCTTTACAGAAAATGAGAAGAGTTTGTGGCAGGTTAGCTGAGAATAAACCATCATGGTTTTTTACTTACATGTGCTCTCTACTGTCTAACAGTGCAAACCAACAATTTAAGACTATGACAGATCGCGGCTCGGTAACCGCAGGGTTCTAGGATCGAAGCCTGATTCTACGAAAGAACTGGCCGTATATGTGGGCCTGGTGCACGTTAAATATAACAACCAGGTTCAAACTCCCTCCGGCTATGTGACATGGAAATTTGAGAGGGATGCCGTTTTGGTGTCGCCCTCGTCAGTTGACAACGGTTCGAACTTATGAGATCCGCTCCAAGAAAGCTCTCGAATTGCTTCAAAACTGTATTTTGATATAACTAAACTAGGCCAAATCCAATCAAAATTACTCTAATTACCATGTTTATCACAATATTACATAGAAAAACATACAGGGTGTTCTGTTATTGGACCGACAAACTCAGAGGGATGTTACTAGACATCAAGAGGAACAAAATTGCAATGGAACATGGTGTCGCAAATTACGTTGAGAGGGTGAAAATCGCGAAAAACGCATGGTGGATTGACGCGCGGGACCCATTGCTTGGCTTCCACATTCGCCGGATCCAATCCGTGTGGCTTTTTCCTATGGGGTCATCTTAAATTACTCATTTATGCGACGCCTGTGGACACACCGGAGGATCTCATAGCGCGGATTGTCGTCGCTGCGGCAGACATCAAAACATACCTGGTATCTTCAAGCGGGTCCGGGAATCGTTTCTACGTCGTTGTAGACTGTGCGATGACGTCAGCGGCCGCCACTTCCAACAACTCTTGTAATAATTAATCAAATAAATCTTTGTGTAGTTATTATTGTACTTTTTGTCGTTCCAGCGTGACATCGAAACCTGTATGCGTTTTTCTCGATTTTCACCCTCTCAACGTGGTTTGCGACACCATGTTCCATTGCAATTTTTGTTCCCTTTGATGTCTACTAACATCCCTCTGAGTTTGTCAGTCCAATAAGAGAACACCCTGTATATGACTAGATAGAGAAACTGTGCAGAAATTTTCCCATAGTCCTGCCATGAAAACAGTTAGGTTTGATTTGATTTGATAGAGTTGAATGGAGCAAGAACTATTTTTGATTACGCTGCATCAAACATATGGTGTACACTAAAATCTTGTTTTAAAAGTTAACTAAGAAATTCTGTCATATGCCACTACTTGTCAAGTTTTATAGTTCCTAAAAAATATATCCACAGTAAAAATACGACTTTTAAAAACATGTTAAAAGAAACTTCCAACATGGAATATTTCTGAAACGTAGATTGTTTCCTATAGGGAGTCTACCTAAAATACAGATACCTTTCAATAAGGAATCTACCTAAAAATTATCGCTGTAGGCTGTTGGATTTATGTTTTATCAGTTCATGTCATGTATCATATTTCAGATGAAAATTTTGTATGTATGCGGATGTTGGACGAGGATATAGGTTTCAATTTCCAGTTAAATCTATGGAACGTTAATGTCTGACTGCGATCCAGGTTAAGTAATATTAGCAGTATTTGTTACAGGTGCAACGTTTCTTTTAAGAAGAAGAATTACAATTTTTCGAACGACATTTGTTTTGCAATAGGATTTTTGTTGTTTCCAATAAAGAATATTTTTAAGTTAATATTGCCTCCTAATCTCGTTATATTTCTTTTATATATTTATTTATTACAAATAAATGATTTAATTTTTTAGTAAAAAATAATGCGCAACAGTAGTTTTCCAATAAAAGAAAGCTATAAATTTAGACAGAATTTTAATGCTTTTAAGTATTTGGAGCACTATATAAAATGAATGAGTTGGAAGATTTTAGGATCAATTTTAGAGCACTAAAGAAATCAAATGCTACCAAAAAATCATGTTTTAGCTGTACACCTATATTGAAATATATGGCCATTCTAGAAACCTACGGATTTCTCCTACCACTTCATCGAATTTGCTTTCACAGATTTGCAAATCCATTTATTTTCCCTAAGTACATCAACATAATAGGAAACTAATGGGGAGGGGGTTTGTGGGGCAATCACGGGCCCTATTCCTGACAAATCTCCCTTGATGATAGTCCCCCAGGCACTCCAATTCTACTCGAGAAGCTTGTCAAAAGCGTGGACTTGTTGCTCGCGTGCTGTATCAAAGAATCCCGTTTTTTTTCCCCATCCTCCTAAGATCGAAGAATCCCAATCGCATCCCACGTATGTCGCGCGTGCAGCAAATCTCGCTCGAATCCGAGCTTTCGTTGGCGGAGGGGGATTCGTCGGATATGTCTCTGTTCGAAACCTTTTTGGCGAGCGAGATTGAAATCAACAGCTCGTCCGTGTTTCTCCTCTCTTTTCATTCATTTGCTCTTTTCAGTTTGCCCTCGCTCAGCCAACATTTCGTGAGAAATTCTCGTTGTTGGCCCCGTAAACGTAACAAACCAAAAGGGGATCGCGATTCAACACGGAATGATGGATTACAGCCGAGCCCTGATCTTTCATAATGCCAGGCACGCAATGGTAACGGATCTTCCGTGCTCTGCGAGGTAAAAAGGTCTCGCGCACGATTTTGCCTAGCTGTGACGAAAGACAGGCTTTGCCTGGGCCTCTAGGCTCGCAATCTCTGCTTTGGCGGATGAAAATAGGGTGGAGAAGCGCCCACGCAGGGTGGCCTCTGCTATACATTTCGTTTTATTCATCTCTTTCTTATATGCCTCCAGCCTCTTCGAATCGAGATCTTGCACCGACAACTCAGTTCATGGGGGAAGTAAAATACGATTTCGTTAGTATTTTCTTGAGTAGAAAAAAAAATGACTCGATGCATAGAGCTTATGGTTGCTTATGATTGAAAAATAGATTTAAAATTAATATTCATATCACCATTTATGAGATGATAGAATCATTTCACATTGTCATAAAATATAGTTATCCCTGAACATTAAAAATTAAAACTTGAACATGGAGATGTGCTTGAGAATTTGAATAGTCAGAGCATTTTAGTTAACTTAATGACTTGTTTTTTCATTCTTGGAATTAATAACTTATTAATTATTGCAAAAAACAGGTTTGGGGCAGTATTCCTTACATGTCTAACAGCTTTCTTAATAGAATTATGAAAGTCGAATTCTGATCAAAATGTTGACTTAATATGAGGATTGCTTCAGTTTATCCAAATACTTTTTCAATGTTTCAATATAATTATAATGACGTACATTTGAAAAAGATGAATTAAATTCTCTATGAGACTAGTAATTGCTACTCTGAAATGTTGGGAAAGTGAAAATAATTATACTTTTATTCGCAAACATCAATGTAATAATGCTTGCGGTTTTTAATTTCCAAGTTTCTTGTTCTTTTTAGTTTTTATTGTATTATTAGAGGCTATAGATATATGAAATAGATTATTCCAGAGTATGAGAGAATAAAAAAAATCAAGGCGAAATATAATATTTTCATCACAAGCGTTGCTAGTAATTGTAATTAGAATGGATGCAAAAGAGATATAATAATAGGATGATTTTGGATATTTAACAAACATTTAATTATTTTTAAATTTTGTAGAATGTTCTTGAACTCTATTCAAAACACATTGATGGATGTTTCAATACACGTCCATGCAAGACCAGAGTTTCTACATTGAAGAAGAAAGAGTCCTATGTTGTCTTGCGATTTTTTAAAATTATATCACACTCATTGATGTTAATTTACAGCTTCATCCATGACCACTGTTAAGGAAAGAGAGAGAAGACACTCATCTTCTAGAAGCAAGAATGCAACGTAAAAAGAGGGATTCCCGTTTGGATAGAATGAGTTTTAAATTTTATTTTACTGATCTAACAAGGTTCGCTATGAAGGCTGAGCTAGGTGAATAGTCTTAAATAGTCAAAGCAAAGAAATTGTTTTGTTTAAATTATTTTTTATTTTTATTTTGTTTAAACTCTGAACAGCTCGAGAAACAGATTTATCGCATTCATTCCCCTCAAAAAGGAGCAAAGTCACGGACATTGGCTTCCCTTACTCCTCTTTTCCTTCTTCGCCGAACTCTATGGTTTTAAGCAGAAATTATGTCCTTCCTTATCTTTAAATCGTGCCAATTGGCTTAAATATGCAAAAATGAAAAATGTGCTATGGCGTAGCGGGGCAAGGGGGTATAGATGCCCCGGGCGTCAGTTTTAGGGGGAGCAATGGAGTCAAAACAAATATGTTTGTTCTACTTTTAAAGCAAAATATGACGAGGAACGTAAAAATAATACCATGCCCCGGGCTGAATTTAGGCTTACTAAGACACTGATGACGACTGGGGTCAAAATAAATCATATTATTTCCCGAGCGCAACTTACGCTCTCTACGCCACTGAATATGGCGACAAAACTCTACTTTTTTGTCACTTTTTAAAGTGAATTATGAGGAGGGGGCCAACAAATACCATTCCCCAGGAGCCGTTTATAAAATCTAAGCTACTGATGATGAAGGGGCGGGGCGAAAAAAATTCACATTATGACCCTGTCACCACTAAAGATGTGATTAATAAATGAGGATAAGGTGTTTAATGAGCGAAATAAACAGGTTTTAGACATAATGAAAAAAGTTAAATTATTCATTTACGATTATGTCATGTGGCAGCTTTTAATACTGTTGTCATAATAATTCAGGTGAAATATCAAAAATAAATAGATAAGATATATTTTTTAAATTATTGATTCAGAAAAGCTGTATTGAGTGGAAAAGTGTTTGTTCTTTTTTTTTCTTTCTTAAATAAAACTATATTAGTTTTAAGAAGATTGTTGGGAGCAGATTTTCATTTAAAAAAAATCTTTTTATGTAACTTTTAATAACTAGCAACTTCACCATTTTTCCATCTATCTCATTTCAAAATGTGTTGTAATAATATTAGCACAATTCTGCAGCCATAAATACAGATTTTTTTCAGCCTCTTACTTGAAAAATTAGAATTTATTTTGCGTAACTATTGGGATAAAAACTAGTAATATTTCTTTTCCTTAATTGGTATCATTTAAATAGTGCCAAATAATCTCCTTTTATAATATGTAATTAAAAGATTTTAAATCTGTGATTAAAAAATAATTTCTCATGAAGTGCTTTTTTCAGTTTTCTTTAATGAGAAATTATAGGAATAAAATATCCTAGAATGCAACAAATGTGCAACGTATTACTTAAAATGGAATATAATAGTAGTCTTATCTTTCTCCGTAAAAGGGAAAAAAGCAGCTATATTTTTCGATATTCATCAAATGATTTCAACTGTACTAAATATACACAGAGAAAGTTCAGAGTCAGCGGAAATACTTTGTTTACAAAAAAAAAAAACACCTTACTTTACTTTTTTTTCTTTCTCAAAGGCGTTAAGAACTCCTTTCTCGAAGTTCAAGTTCAAATAGAAATAAGCTTGTAAATTAAATCTGATAGGACTGAAACGGAAATAAAAAAAAAGAAAAAGAAGAGAAATCTGTACACGCTTACCCAAACACACCTCGTAACCGAATCATTCGAAATTGACTAACATTAAGTGCTCGGAACTAATCAGAAGTGCGTGCTCGTAGCACAAGTTTATGCACGCAATTATGGGATCTTTCTACCCACACTTGATCGACCCATAATCCTATCTTTCATAACATTCTTCATTTAAATGATAAGGAACTCTTTTATCAATGCGCGCGGCCTATTTCTTTCATGTTTTGTATGTTTCGGTTTTCACTAGCGATTGACATTCAGTATTCGTTGTTTTCCTCCGATAACAATGGTCAACTTGTAGGCGTAGCAGAGTGCTTACTTCTTATTACCGAATTTTATCAAAATGATATGAGATTATGTTATTGGATTCGTTAATCTTTTCTGGTAAGCCATTTATTGCTGCGATTGTATTATTCGCAAATAGAAGATCTGTTGTCGAATGTACCTGCTAAAAGAATTTTCAATAAATACTTAAGTGTATTATGTGTAAATTTTAAGTACTTAATTTAGTTTTTAAGTATTAAAAGATTTCTCCAGACCTTTACATTTTCTAACAAGTTTTATAATGTTCATGATTTCTGATGTTTGGTAAAGGAACATAACTTAATGAATAACTCTTTTCCATTATATAAACAAGTTCTTGCTGATGCAATGATAAATTGTGCTGAAAAATTCACAACCAATAAAAAATCGGCACGAACGAACCAGAAAACGAAGCTATCCAAATCAAGACCTTGGAATGAACATAATAAACGAATAATAAAAAAAACCCAAGATGCTAATATTGCATGTTGTCATAAAATGGATTCCCAACCCTTATTATTGAAATTCCCATGATTGTTCATGCCAAGAATGGATCGTCCATCGAAATATGAAAATGTTAGTCTTAAAAACAGCTCTATCACATATTTATAACTTTAAAAAATTAGATGGTGCGTCTTCGTAAATGTTTATTTGATTAGGTAGCAAAAAGACAGAGGGTGAGAGAGATAAAGGTAGAACTGACAGATCAATAAATTTATCCATTCTTCTGATTTGCATTATTGTCTAAAAAATAAAAATACAATCTAATTCTTCAACAGAACCCTGGCATGAAAGCTCAAAAGAACGGGTCAGAAAATCATTACCTATTAGTTTTAACTATATCCGAATTCAGGAACATAAAAGTTTAAAAAAAAGATTGTTGCTTATGGTGCAAATGATACATTAAGAAGGCTGAAATAATGAGATAATTGCGTAGATGAAAAAAACAAAACATGAAAGCAAACTGATTCAATAAGGACTCATTTCTAATAACCTTTATTCCCATAAAGTGGGAAATATGTAGAATATTTTTCTGAAGATACTCTTAAGTAACATTCACTATTTTTTCTTTGAAGATAAAAAAAAAGAGAAAAAGAAATATTTCACTATTACATGTTTAGCAATTTCTGTAGAATGAAATTCATTGATAGAAAACAGAATGCAGCCGATTAAAGCATCTCAAGGGGAAAAATAATTACATTGACCTTCAAAGGTTAACACTTTCTAAGGCTGTGGGAAGTTTATTTCCCACCAAGTTCATCAATTCTTGAATACAATTTTTAAGATTGTCGTAAGATCTTGCGAAATTTTTCGATGAAACAAAGACCTAGATGTTCTAATTTCTCATCCTCAAACCATAACGACGTGTTTGACTTGATAATTAATTATTAATTAATAGGATTAATTAACAAAAATTCTAATTGAATTTCTTTTCTTAAATTACTCAATACAAAAACTATTTTATGATACCACTACTAGAAAAAAATGGCTTTTTAAAGGGTTAAGGTCCAGCCTACTTTTGTAACGCTTGCGATTGAAATGGAAATAAACGCAATTTGATTGGAATCTTAGATTATTTGATTATTACTATATATTAATCATACTGTTATTATTATTACGCATATATATATATATATGGTTTGTATGAAATATCATAAGTAACTTTAGTATAATATTATGAAAGAATCATACTCATCACTATTTTTTAAAGAACTGGTCTTTTATATAGAAGCCGGGGATGGTTGTGAATAACAAACTTTTGAAATTTATCTGCGTCTCTAAAGGATGTTTCTGCATCCTTTAGAGACGCAAAAGTTTTTGATCCAGAAAGATCAAAAACTTTTGGCGCGAAGTTATTGTTAGTCATATCAAGAAGAAATCGTTTACCAAATTCTTTAAGGTTACGAGTTGACAGATGGATAGATATGGGTTGATGCTATTCGAGGTCTTATGTCTCCTCATTGTGGTCCAAGACATTGGGATCCTGAGATGGGGGTCCTAATACGAAAATTCACTTTCAAGGAGATTTGTCACTAGTTACAATCCCTTCTGAAGATCGCTTTTGGTTTCAGTTCGAAGAAGAAAGAATACTTCTGTGCCCATCTCGTTGTACGCCATTTTAGCAGATACGAGAATATCTGCTGACATTTTTACTAACAAATTTGATATTAAGGAGACCATTGTATGTATTTCTCTTAACTAACAGCAGAAAAAGTGTCCGATTACATTTTGCGAGAAAGTACGTCACCTGTACTCATAAGCAATGGATATCTGTACGTCTGTATTCTTCACAGACGTGTCGAAGATATAAGAGAACGATCCAGATCGGTTTCTTAACTTAGGAGGAAGAGGTAGTACCAGATACTGTCAATCTTATGATGAAAATATAGAGGAACTGGATGAAGTTTTTATCTAGAATCTCTGTGAGTGCTTACAATTACCTCCATGTGTTCCATACAGGAACACCAATGGATAAAAGACATCGGGACGAGATCTTATATCTTTATGCAAGACCTTATGCTGATGATATTGACGATGAATTCATCTTAATAGATGATAGTCCCGATTTCACCGACCCAGGTCTGTTCACAAATATCTTTAGGATCAAGGTACAGAATGAACGGATCGGCAATCTCGATTCACTGATCTTACTCTTATCGAGCACTTTTGGAATTAGTTAGGAAGAGAGGTGGTTGCTCTCAGTCCTCCTCCAATGTCTTTGAATGAGATGGATCAAGGGTTATACAATGCATAGTCCCACTCAGATGCCTGAAATTTTAATAACCAGAATGTAAAGGCAGTGCCAAGAATATATTGTGGCTAAGCGAGGAAAAATTGCTTATTGAAACGCGTTTATTTTCAATTTTTTTGCAAGTTAGTTAATTTTCTTTTCTTTTCTCTTGCTTGAATTCTGCTACGAATAACTGCAATTGTTAATTAGTAAATTATGCGCAATTTGAAAATAACTTAAAATGTAATAAATAATTAGACAATAAATAGCTGGATGAAATTTTATGTTTTCTTTTATAATTGTTTGTAAGTTAAACACAAAAATGAGTTGTACCTTAACTTTTGGATGGCGTAGTATTTTTCTGATCAATGGCTACGGTAAATTTCAGCACCCTATTTCATTTCGAGATAATGAATTTTCCTAGAAAAAAAGTATAGATAAAATTTAAGGGGGAACTTATAAGAAGTAAGTTCAACACCCAAAATTGAATATTATTTTGAAATTCAATTTTAAAAAAACACCCTCAGATTTTATGAACTCTTTGACTTAAAGCATACTTATTACTTATTGATAAAGAGTTCACAACAGAGTTCAAAACAACATTAGCTCAGTTGCTCAGGCAGAACCTCTTTAAAGATATTTAATTATAAAAAAGAAAATACAGAAGAAACAGAAGAAGTAAACAATAGTGATAACAATATACGTTTTGCGCGCCAACGTAGCAGCATCCAGTTATGCAACTAAACTTTTTTTAGATTAGCGTCAAATAGAGTAATAAATGTAGAAAAACAAGAACTAATATAATTAAATTCTAACACCTATTCAGTTGATGGAACTGTCTCATCAAAACCAAGAGACCAAAATGAAACTCGAATACATTTCAGTTTAAAACTCTAACTATAATTTCAAGCAACTTTTTAACTAAAAACAAGCGAAATTCTATAAACTGAATCCATCCGCAAACGGATATGTAATATACTAATTTTGCTATCAATCACACTCAAAGGGGAAAAAAAACTTCTCCCCATGTAAATCTTTTCAAAATTGCTTTCTTTAGTATCGCACCACGGTTCAAAATTACCAAATCCTTCCCTAGTTCTCGAACAGCGTCGAAAGAGGACGTTAACCACACAAATGAGATCAACCAAAAACCTTCTCTAGCGCGTCAATTTCAACGCGGAAAGAAAACAACCCAAACGATACGACTGAAAGATTAGACAGCCGTATGTAGCAATCGTATAAAGCAAACAGCCTTCTGATATCCAACAATGAGTAAATATATCGCGTGCCGTTCCTTTCAAAGAGCTCTCTATTCCATTTCGTGCGAAGGCGGATCTTATTTACTATAAAACAGTAGTGCCTCGCTCCTCCTTTCACATTGGAACTCTGCCATTCAGGGCTGGTAGGGAGCTGAGCACGAAAAACGCATGGGGTGCAATTTAAAGTTGGTGCTCGGCTATGATTAAGGTTGGTTGTAGCCAGGCCTGGTAATCTCAAAGTCTGTTATTTGGACGCAGAGAATTAGACGGAGATAAGGCCGACCGCCCAATATTTTGTTGGGAGTAAAAACGAAAGCAGTGCTACTTTTCTGTTCAGTGGACGAAGGAGTTGATGTCACGTAGCTTTGAATTACATTGACGGACAAGCTTTGATTGAGAAATCTTTATCACTTAAATCTCAGTTTTTGAAAACAGTATTTTAAAAAGAATTACGGTTGTAACAAGATTTTTTTTTATACCATGAAATGAAATGTAACTACTTGGTATAATAATAAGAGATAAATATGATTTTTCTATTCAGTGGACAAAAGAATTATAAGTACGGGGCTGTGAATTACATTGGCGGGCTAGTTTTCATTGAGAAATATTTATCACTCCAATCTGATTCAGAAAAGTTATGATTGGAGAAAGCTTTTAATAGCATAAAATAAGATGTAATAAGCAAGAGATTTTACACTTCACATAGGTTGTAAAGCCTTCAAAAATACCAATTATCCCAGAAGGCAAAAATAGTATCGTTAGTTTGTTTAACGTCCCGTCTTGAAATAACGCAAGGGCTATAATGGTATCGTTGAAAATGGTTCAAAACGAAGCCTTTTGTGGAGTTTATGATTTGAATAACCGACCTGATTAACATAGCTAATTAATTAATATTTTTTTTACCTTTGTTTACTTTTTTAAACAGCCTTAAAAATCTAGAAGTACAATAAACCAAATTTTTTAAAAAAAAGATTTAAAAAAAATTGGAATTTGCATTTAACTTTAGGGGAGTTGGCCTATAATTCTCCAATATTTAATCAATTTTTATTGAAAAATATATATTTAGACCAATTTTGACGTCAGAAAAATCTATTACACGAAAAACATAGTATATTTCCTCAGCGTTCAAGTTCGATCTTTTAATGTCGGGTGTACCCGATACTCGAAGACCGAGACCTGCTCCGTTTCATGTTCAACTTTCAATTTGTTTCAAAAGGAAAGAATTAAGGAAATCAACTTAGTACTATCAGAAAATCTTGTGAAGTTATTTTATAGGAAACCATTTTGTATTCTATTTTTTAAAAGCTATAATGAAATAAAGAACATTAGAAAGGCGCAGTTCGGGTCCGCGCCGTAGATTTTCGTGGAAACGTCGGGATAAAATCATAAAACAAGTGTTTCGTATTAATATGTAATTTAATTATCAATCTCTTTAATACAATATTTACACAGAGAAGTATGATGGCTACAGAATAGATAAATCACAAGCTACACAGACCCTTGCTACATGCGATAAACTTGTGATTTATCCATTCTGTAACCATTATACTACTCTAAGTAAATATTGTATTAAAGAGATTGATAATTAAATTATATATTAATACGAAATACTTGTTTTATGATTTTATCCCGACGTTTTCACGAAAAATCTACTGCGCGGACCCGAACTGCGCCTTTCTTACGTTTTATTTAGAGTAGCTTTTGATGGCGCCATCTGTTGACAGTATATAGAACTACGTCGCGTATGAGCAGTAAAACATTATTTACTACAAATGCTCATATTTCCAGTAATATTCAAATTTTTGAATTCAAATTTTAATACAATGTTTCTTTTGCGTATTGTTAAGTATTCTGTAAGTTTCGTACAATTCGAAAGAAAACTCTGCATGTTAGAATCAAAAAACATGTGGAGTTTGAAATTTTCAATTTAATACTGATTTTTATTTATATTCTGATAAATATTTTTTAATGTCACACTTTGGGTCCTAGTAATACTCTTCAAGCTCTTTAAAATGACACCAGAATCAACCTTCTTGCTAAACGCGTTTCCACGTTACACTTATTTATAACCTTACATGAAGCTAATTCATAACAATCACGCGCATGCGCCTACACTGGTTCGATGATGTCACAGACAAAAAAATACTATGAAACAAACTCTTACAGATATGATCTATCCGTTGTGGGGACAACCATTCTTTTCGCTTTATTAATCTCGTAGTTATGAGCGATTCAAATCTGAAGGTATTTTGTCACACAATAAAGTTCGACCAACTATCACTGTAACGAGCGTAAAGACGTTTTCACGTCAAAATGTTTCTTCAAAGATTCCTTGGCTTACTTAAGCACGAAATAGGTGGAGGCTTGCTTGACTTGAGATCTAGATAATAAAAACTTTAGGTTCAATCTCATCTGTGCAGATAACCGCATTCTAGAATTAAATATGTCTGAAAATATATTTAATTCTTATAAAAAAATATCGAATCCAAAAGAGTTTTGAGTAAATTTGTGTTTCACTATTTTGCACAACTTATCTTACAAATTAAATAATATTTAATTTAAACCTTGAACAAAACAAATATTCTTCAACTGTTGTATATATCGTTCTAATTTTTCTCTCTCAATCGAAATCAGATTATATTCCGCTTTGTTTGTTTGTTTCTCCCACTGAAACAAACAAAAATTATTAATCTTTTTACTTTTTAGTAGAATCTTTACCGTCTGCAGAAAACATTTTGATTTTGATTTTTAAAATGTAAATTTATAACATCCTCTAAAATTCACTCTCAATTACTTTCAGTTTTCCGTAAGAGAAACATATCAAAACCCCGTGAAATACTCTCACGTCCTTCTTAATTTTCGAACGAATCCCATATTATATTCAGTTGTATGATTTTATAGATTTAAAATTTATTTATATTTATTAATGGTAACTTTTCTCTTTTTGTTGGTAGGTTTTCTGTCTAAAAATGTGAAATGAATAAAATTTTACACTTATTTGTTTTGATTGAATTAAACTTTTTTAATAACTTTACACAGCCACACTCCAATGGGCTAATTGGGTTGTAGCCCAGGGACGCCATTGATTCAAAGGCGCCTAAAAATTTACTATACCGATTTTGATTTAATTTTATACCAAAAAGTTTATTTAAATGTTATTTTAAACATGTTAAAAGTAAAAAGATGGGAACAGGCGACTTTTTATACTTATCAATTTTCTTATCATATGTATTTCCGTTGTGCCATAGGAGCTTATATTCCTAGTTACGATTCTGATTGGGCGCCAGATTACTCTAGCCCAGGGCACTCAAATTTGTTATGACGGGCTTGGAAGCACCATTTTTATTAAATGCAGTTTATAATATTAATCAAAAAGTGTGTAATTTTAATTTTATTATGTATTGAAGATGTTGAATGCCAAATTCAAGAAAATGAGTCATTGAGGCATAAGTCTGTATGTGGATCCCCTTAAAAAAAATGTTTTTTTTTTCAAAAGTCAATGGAAATTTTCTGATGAAATTTGATGCCTGACCTGTGCAATGAAACCCCGATCTAATAAAAAAAAATCTTAACTTCAGAGAAGAAAAAAGCCCTAAGTAAGGATTAACTAACTACGTTCTGTAGATTAATTTATAAATTCGATATTTTCCCAGGGGCATTTTGAGCGATATTTTTGAACGTCAAAGGTGAGACGAGAATCTCTCGAGTTAGAAGGGTGCTGCAATAATTGTTATGAGAACTGTCCAAGCAAGTGGCTAAGCAAGTTTTCCCTGCCCTCTGCTTTATTGAACAAATCAACGATGCTGTCAGTCAAAATTTTATCAGGAAAATAATTTTAAATTCCATGTGATAGAAGCTTTCAAACTGATACCTAGGAAACATGTTGTACAGTAGAACAAAGCATATTGACATTTTTTAGGAAATTATTTCGATGGTTTATTTGGCAAGGGAAAACTCTTATTTTAGCTATAATTTGCATGTAAGTTAAATTGAGAGGGGGACAGTCACAATGTTCATTTCTTTTTCTAGCCAACAGAGTTTCCAAGCCAAGTTGCCTGTGCCAAGTTTCCGAAAGATTAATGTTAACACGGAAGGAAATGTAATTTATCTAGTTTTAAGAAGGGGTGTTCCACCTTATCTTAAAATAAATAATTAAGTTCATTCACATGAAAATTATTCCTTAGATTGATTCAGAAAATATCAAATATCCATAAGCGTTCTTAGCATTATTTACATTTTTAATAAATACAGTATTTTGTTATTAAATCGGTTGCCGTTTATTGCCAATGTGTCCTCTTAGGGTATATCATGCCAAAATATAAGTAAAGTGCCTGTGTCGGTTTGTGCAACTTGATGTTTTTCATTTGCACGGCATTTGCACGACATTAAGTTTTTATCTTCTTTTACAGCAACGTTTTGCTGGTTGCCCTGTTTGATAAACCGTTCTTGCTGACACTTAATGCTTTTCGGTTGCAGTTTGTTTAACACTGTAAACTGGTTTTTCGTTTAATGAAATTTCTAACGAACTGTTTTATAATTGCTATCTGAAACTGTTGCATAATTGCAACGATTTATTCTAACTTGTGCTTTAACTAACTCTTAAATACACCTAAGATTTAGAAAGCAGCTGGTAAAATTTTTTGACTCTATACTGCACTGTGATGCTTATTTGCATCACATATATTATTGAGCTTTTTAATACTAATTTTTTAGAAATTTAATAATTAACTGGTAAAACAATTTATTTAACATATTTTTGAAATTTTTAAAGTAATTAATTTAAATAAAAGATTTAAGTTCGGAACTAACCTTTAAGACTATTTTTCTCCTAACCCTTACACTAGTTTATATAGAGTTACACTACTGTAGTTGAAAAATGACACGATCGTATGATATAGGGCTAAAGGTCTTCCCTAAGTTGATTTACCTTATGCAACAAAGGGAAAGGGATAACTGGATCATATATCATTAGAGTTGTATTTAGAAAATAACAAATAGTATGGTTTCAAAATTATTTTCACATTTTATGATTATTTAATCCAAAAGAAAGTTCTCTAATCAAAGAGTCATTTGCGTACGAAGTGCTGCACTTTATAGCGGAAGTTTTCTTTACCGCGATAAGAAACAGCACTTGTGAATAAAGATGCATACGATTCCTTAGCACTTATGTATTATATAACTCATTTGGGGATATATTTTATATTTAAAACTGGAGGGAGTATTCTCTCTTTGTCTTTCTTGCGTACATTTTTGACACGTTTTATGTTAAGTTTTGTATGTGTACCATAACGAAGAAAATTGAGTACGCATTTTGTACCTATTTATTTTGACCTATTGTGCTCAAAATTTAATGGAAACTTGCAATTTGAGTGTAAAGTTGCTAAGCTTGTTTCGGTTTTTAGTCATCGCGTTAGAATAAACAGACTGACAGACAGCCAATACTTTCTTGGATTTGGTACCTGATGATGAAACCATATGCCGAACTCATTGGCGTAACAAGGGTGGGGCATGTAGGGCAAGTGCTCTGGACGCCATTACCAGGGGAGGCAAAATTGAGGGATCAATTAGCTACATATAGGAGAAAAATGCTCTTTTTGAAATTCTTATTCCCGATTCTTAAGAATTAAGGTGGTTCCAGTCAATTATGGAAAACATAAAGAATCCAGTCCTTTTTTTACAGCTTGGGAACCAACTCACGCTAGGTTTCCCAAAACAAAATACCAAATAGTTTTATGTTACAAAGATCTATTGTTTAAAACCCCTTCTACGGAAGCTCGTTAAGGTCGTTTTTAAAGATTTGTGCCTCAGTGAGGAAGAAGGAGAGAGAAGTATACTTGACCAGTCGCAGTGGAAAATTCAGGGGGGGGGGGGGTTATCTGGCTGCCCCCCCCAGAGCTAAGCCAGAAATCTTGATTTTATTTAAAATCACTGCAACTGTTTGTTCGTAATTTCCCTTTTTAAAAAAATAATAATAAAAACGTGACAACATTGCTTTCTGGCTTGACAGGCTCGAAAATTTTCCTACTTTTCTAGTCATTCCAATTGTACTAGTAGCGTTGACGAGGTCGAAGCCATTTTTTGGCTAGTTGTTTCATTGTTTTTTATCACAGTATACTCTCTATTATCCGTGCGCGGATTATCCGTGCTCATTCCGGACTCACTAAAAATTTTAAAGAGAAACATTTTCACACTTATCACGCATGTAAAATCGATGTTGATGTTCGATCGAGAGATTCATTCCGTGAAACTAATGAGCCATGACGGCGGAGGCTAAAGAATATATTTTTTTTCTTCCTCCACCGGCAATCTCTACCGGTTCAACCCCTAATTTTCCGAGAAATGAATCCTCCACTTCCTGCTAGCTCATTCTCGCACGAACACGCTTCTTCCTTACACGTTATTCTTTAACTTCTTCTTCCTCTCTCACTTTCGCACGTGTTCTTTTAGTTTTGAGACCTTGTTTATCGTCAGTTAGTAGCATGAAATTTTTTACTGGCAAAAATGAGAGGTGTGAAACGAAACGCTTTAAATGCTAAACAAAAATTAGAAATCCTTCAAAAACTTGATGATGGAGAATCAGCTAGTACTGACGGAGAAGATGTACTAAATGAGGGAAATACAATTTCTCATTCTGCTGCTCTACAGTCTATGGAAACTTTGTTAGATTATATGGGACAAAGAGGATTTGATTACGGTAACATAACTGCGGTTCGTAAAATATGTGTCGATATACGACAAGAGATGAACAAACAGCAGAAGCAAATACGCATTACAGATTTTTTTAAGCAGTTAATGTTCAAAGGAAAATTCCTAGTTTGATGTTATACAGCATGGAAATGTAAGTAATTTTTATATTTTTGTACTGATGTTGATTTTTTCTTTAATAAAAAGGAGTTTTCGGATTATCCGTGTTTTTCTATTTTCCGTGCGATCCCTCCCGGTGGTTAACCCGGATAATCGGGAGTGCACTGTATTAAATTATCGAAAGTATTGTAGTGTTTTTTATTATTCTTATTGTCAGGCGAGTAAAGTCTGAAATGTGCTTTGGTTTGCATAAGCTATGAGGTTCGAGATTCGTCACGACGGTACAAAATTTTTATGTCCTCCGCCCCCCCCCCGACCCAAATCCTGGATTCGCCACTGACCAATCGTCGAAGTCATGGAAAGATTATATATCAATTAGCTTCCCAGGGTCTAGAGGTTTCTCACGGTATGGTTGAAACTAAAATGTTATAGCTTCCATACTCATACTGATTGATTGACTAGCGGCTTTTTCCGAAGTTCGTGAAAAAAATTGGGTAGGAATATTGTTATCCCTACTTTCAAACAACAGAGCAAAGGATGGAAAAAAAATCTACTTGTTTGTTAAAGTTTAAAGGCAATCCATTGTAAGTTATCAATGTTTAGAGTTTCTAGGAATAAAAGGGAAATGTATATAATATTTTCATTATTATTCATATTTGTAGGATTTTATCTTAAGTTTTAAATGAGAGATCAATAGAATACCTATTTGTTTTATATTTTTCTAAAATATCAAAATCTTCACACAAATAACTGTTCGAATTTTTTATTCAAACCCTTTTTAGGTGGTTAAAGTAATAATGTATGAAATTTTCTTAGAAAATTTAGCAAAATCTCATTAAAAAATTCGAAACTATTTCATATTTTTTAAAAACTTTTTTGTAATATGTCCTTATGATGCCTTTTAGATGAACGAGCCGTCCCATTGTGCAGTTATCTCTAATAATACTAAAAGCGATTGTGTGTTTCTGTTGTATGTTTGCGCATTACAAAGCGTGCCGTTTGGCTTAAAGTTACCAAATTTGGCCCGAATACATTTTGGAGAGTGAGAATGTTGGAAGCTATTTTTTAGAAACTTTAATTAGAATTTTAATTACTTGAAAACGAAGTTAAATTCCGATTTTTTTAAGGTAACTTCTGGAAACATTATCGTACAAAAATAAATTTTATACTATGTTAAAATTCAAAAAATTATCTTCTCAATTATACATATTTAGTTCTTGTGAAAATGTTCCAAAGTTTTTAAAAATATTTTTAAATATATTTTACAGCAGTAGTTTTTGGTGTTGAAATTTAAGAAAACATGTTTCATTAAATCTTTAAATTATTTGTTTTCTGTCATTGAAAAGGATCATTATATATGAGATAACTTTTTAATAAAAAATTTTACTTTATTCATAAGCTATGAAAAGGCAGTAAGACTTTTTTTTTCTTTCTCTATCTCTATGTCTGTTTGATTATAAAGATATGATATGTGATATTTAATAAGTGTACATGGAATATTTAGGAGATTTTCATAATTTCTACAGCTTTAGAAATATTTTAAACTGTGTATTTCATAAGAGAATATCAATTTTAATATTCTTATCTTAAGAATCTTATTTTAAGCGTTAATATCTATAGTTATTAATTTATATTATTCATCTATGCGATATGACTAGTTAAATATAAAATTTCTAATCGGTTAATAAATACAATTATTGTAATAACCATCAGAATCATGTGCGACTTTAATGGCTAAACATTCATTATATTTTTATGGCCGAGAATTTAACCTTTTTAGATGTTACAGCTTATGGATGTAACGGTTTTCTTCCTACATTACGAAATGAATACAATTAATCTGATGTGTGAACCAGTTTGTCACCGAAGACGGCTATATCATATTAGTTCATAAATATTTTATGCATATATTATTATTTCAATTTTATTGCAATTTCGATCTTAACACTCCCAGGCATAATGATTCTGGCAGTTGTAATATCTGCGGATTGAAGTTTTGAAAAAAAGGCGGTGAGGGCGCTATTTTGCTATTTGCCCTGGGCGCCGTTTTATGTAGGCACACCACTGGCCGAACTTGATTCTTCTTGCTCGTTGCATTTTTTTCTTATTGTTTTCACATGCATACGGACGGGCAGATAGATAGACTTCCCAAAGACGGATTTCGCCCAAAATTTGAAAATATCTACAATATCATTGTAAAGACTGCATATCAAATTTCATCTGTCTACCTTGTAACATTTTTGAATTATCGTGTTCACAGACAGACAGTCCAACATAATTCCAAAAATGATTTTTTAGGACTCAAGAAGGTAGGTCTAAAATGTGGAGATTCATAAAAATCCCCAGGCAGAATTTTTTGATTAATACAATACTTTCTCTTTGTGTACTTCGTATACGAGAAGTCAAAAATCACTAGTTGTTGCGTTACATTTTTTTTCCTAACTAATTCACCACTCACCTTTTGTTCAAGTATAGAGACAACCAACTCAAAAAATCCATATTCAGATTCAAATATTATCCCTTTAAAATATTTCTGCTTCTTAAATATATAACCAAATAATGAACTTAAAAAAACCCTTGAAGACAGAAGTAATCCACAGATTCAAATATTTTGTTTTTAAAACTGATTCTTAAATATGTAAGAGAATGTGTAAAAGTCAATTTCGATTTCTCCACGAGAAAAATAAAAATCAACAAACGTCACGCAGTATAAGATTCCAAAAGAATTTTAAAAAATGTATACAGACGACAAATTAACTTTTAAAACCCCACTTCTTAAATCAGTGATGAGGAAATACAAGTGCAACAACTCAATACTTAGTTTGAAAGTGTTCCTTTCTGAAGCAAGGCAGTACCCGCCCCACTGGAAAACAACTTTCTTTCTTTAATCTATTTTAGTCGTGTTTGTACTTCCAATCCTTGACATGTACCGGGATAGGAGATTAAAGCGGCGGCCGCTTCCTGTCTAAATAACACACGATAATTATATTTACTTAAAAACCTCATTAAAAGCTTTTGTCGACGCTATGACCGAAGCGCAGATTTTACGCTCTTAAACTGCCTATGAGGTTGTATCAAAAGTTCGATAACACTTGATAAAAACCGCGCTAGGGATTACATGTCAATGTCGGTAATTAATTGTAGCGAGGGGAGGGTGATAAGCCCCGTCATTTGCTTATGATGATTAATTAAAGCAGACAGTGGGGCAAGCATTGCTAAGTCTTCCCTCTTTTCTCTTGGAGCGTGGGTTGCTAAAGGAGATCCCAAAAACTGAAAACTAAACTTTTGACATCTATATCATCATTCGCGGTGGAGGAAACTTCCCCCCATTTTTTTAGGGGAGTGAAAAGTTTTCGGTTTAAATGAATCTTCAGCGGCCCAATTTTAGAATTAGTTCGTTTTTGGAAATCGGGGAAATAGTAATTATTTTCTGCTGCCAGGAGGAATGTAGATTTGTATAAATTTTTTTTAAAGGGCGAATCACACTTCATGCATGTTAGTGCATCTTCGTTTGAAAAATGATAGCTGTCTAATAAATGTATCTCTTTTAATAATAGATAGCTGGTTTAGTTTCCTATGCATTATTTAGTTTTGTAATAGCTAAGCAAGCGCTTCAGTGCTCATTTAAAAAAGAAATAGAAATGGAAATGGTGCAGGTGGTAGTTAAAAGTTCGTGAAATATTTATGAATATTAATCTGACTTAACCCCAACTGTACAGGGAAATAAATCTGCAGTAATTAGAGAATCTGAAAAAGTATCCTTCCACTAGCTTTCTTGTTTGCTTTTTAAATTGGGCTGAAACTTCAACTAAACTTATAAGCAGGGGGAGAAAACGTAGTTGATACAATTTGACTCATATTAAGATGAATAATTTATGTATAACTATTCATTAAAATGCAATGAATACTAAAATTAAAGCAAAATAGTTTGCTTTGGTTCTCTTCTTAAGTCAATAAAAATCAAAACGTTCATGATAAAGTAAGTATAAAACTTGATAAAAACTGTCTAGAAAATGATGGAAAAAAATTTTAGGGGAGGGGGAGAGGAGAAGGAAATTATTCATAATTCAATTTATCTCATTCTTCAGCTATATGTATCATGTAGCAAATTAGTGACCTAGCGAGAGTTAAGTGGCCCTCCAGGTCATCTTACGATTTTTTCATCCCCCTCCCCCCGTCCTCATTAGAGACTTAGCAAATGTAAATGACGTGGGATAGTATTATTTTTCCGACCACTCATAATATTTGTCTGTAAAAATGATATAAAAATAGTAACATTTTGTCTCCATGACGCCCAGGGCAACTTTAAGTCGCTAAGTTACCCCCATGTCGCTAAGTTACTGCAGCACAAAAATGATCTTCTCACCAGTGGGCTTCATGAGACAATAAACAATAAAGCAAACCATACTATATACAACACACAATTTCCTCACATGGCATCCGTAGTGGATATATGTCATAAAAATCCATTGAAAAATGCTGTATTATTTGAAACGAAGTTCTACTGATTTTTTATTGCTAACCATGCCTGAGTTTGATGTTAAAATTTTTTTATATAATAACAGCTCTGTGGTTGTCTAAAACAAGACCAAACCGATAACATATTCACTTTTATACGAATTTACGAAATAATCTGAGACACAGATAAGTCTGGAATAATCCTTTATAAACCATATTCTTAATGACTTCTTACACTTTAAAGTCTACCGTTAATATTGCTCGTTGTATACTCGCTTGTCGTACTAGTATAGAAGAATATTTTTTTTACTATTTAAGCCTATTTCATAGTCAAAAACACAAACAAATGTTGAAAGTTACAAAATGTTTGAACAAAATAAAACTTCATCAATTCTCCTCAGTATACTGTTATTGGATTGCTGTCTTCCAATAGCTGTTTTTTCCTTCGTAACTAATCCTCATGCTTGTAAAACACTATTTTTGTCTAATCTTTACAATGTTATTCATCTGTATTGGGTGACGGTGACTTGTTTTAGATTTTAAAAATATTCTTATTTTATTTTTTTCATATCGCTCAATCAGTTGCAGGTGCTCGATGAATGAATGCTGGGGGGCGGGGATGAAAGGAAAGCACGTGCTATCGATTTTAAAACGAAATCGATTCTTCCTAAATGATCTACTTACTCTCCACTCCCTTTTCGGGGGAAAAAACAGACATGAAAGGGGGAAATAACTTTCGCTCTCTACAGTCAGCAGCATGGAAGGAAAGCATGTTGGATTTTGAAAGCATTTATTAACTTTATATTAAATTTAGTTCTTTTGGATGAGTGGTTTGTCCTCTTTGCGGCTTTACTTTAATACATTTACAATGCATAGTTCTTTAGAAGGCAATAATCAGCAGGCAACAATGATGTTGATAACACTGATTAACATCTCATCGATGAAACCCTAAAAATTTTAAAAGGTTGCTCTAATGGTCTGATGAATTTGAAAGGACAGAATGTAAGACATTTCTACTCTGTTAAAGACTCATGCTCAGAACCATTAAGTCCTTTTGGTAGGAATAAAAATTTTAATTTTAAACTATTATTCTACCTGAGAAATTAGAAACATTAACAACTTTTGAATAGATCAGATATATACTTAATAAATGCTAAGTTTTCGTAAATTTTTTTAAAAATAAACTAAAATATGAAAAAAAATGCAGATTTTTTTCTTATTTCTACATATCACACAACTTACAAAACATTTCAAAGTTTTTCTGCAAAAAGAATACATATGCATTTTATTGTTTCAGTTCTTTTTATTGAATTCCAATCACCTTTTCAAAATTTTATCGGTTATCTGAAATTTATTATAGGATCCACATCAGGATCTTCAAACTCAAGCTTCCGGGAAATTCTCATCAGTCTATGCAGGCGAGTTCATACTGTGGGTTATTTGTCTCGCTGCACGGTAATCTTTACCATTCACATTAAACGGTCTTCACCATGCTCTAACATTTTGCAGATCATTTGCTTCGATTGTTATAGTCGAATTATTATAGGAACCGTATTTTTAGGCAGTTTCGTCCTGTGCCTGCATTTGTTTTATAATAAGACCGCTATTATTTGAACTTCGAGGATTTTCGGAAGGAGTTGGATCAGCGCATATGCAAGTTCCCAAATTTTAATATGTGAATGTGTGTGCAATTGAAGCGCCTTCTAATATCTTGCCGATTAGCAGTGGCATTCAGAATGATGCAACTGTATTTCTTTACGTGAGAATGTTAATTTATTTATAGTGGATTGTTATTCGGTAAGCGTTTATGCAAAATATACGCCTTTTTTGCCTATTTTTAAAATAAATTTGACCTTGTGTATTTTTAATCGTTTTCCTGGTTTGCTGAAGTTCGCTTTGACTTAAAGTACGAAAACTACAAAAGATTTTCCGCAGTATATATTTTATTGTTTCATTACTTTTAATTGAATTATTACTTTTTAAATCGTTCTGTAAAAAAGTACAGTGGAAAGCTCAAGCTTTATTTCGTTTAAAAATATAAATTTCATCGGAAATAACCAATTTACTATTTTACAAATTATGAAGGATTTTTCTTTGACATCCATCTAATATTGACATTTAAGATTTTCGATCCACATAACAGCAATAAATAATCGAGTAAGATAAGGCGGGGATATTGGTACATGCAGTATCTGGATATCCCTTTGTAATTTTTTAAAAATTATGACTGATGGGAATTTCCAAACAACGCATTGACATCACTGGATATGTCCTTACTCCAAAAAAAAATGTTGAGAAGAGAGTTTGGTTAAAAAAGGGGGGAAATGCTATTTTCAACATAGACACTACATGATTTAAACAATTCTGGTGTGAGAAATTTTATAATTACAATAAAAGAAATTACATAAAGTTAAAGTTTACAATAAGCAGATTTCATTTCATTTTTTTTCTTTTTGCTTAATATAAAAAAGTTTAAAAGGTTAGTTCAGTTGTCACGTGTCCAAAATTGTTTTGGGGTCACTGGGTACTACTGTTTGGGGAACTGAGTACAGATAAGATCCAGTTGCCTCATACAATATACAGTTACACCGAGTTACTAAGTTAACATATTGTGTATTCCTCAGTCTTCAAATCATCGTTGTTTTTCCTCACAGCTGAACTAGTAACATATAAGGACTATTACAAAAGAAAAAGAAAGAAGAAGATGATAGAAGAGAGTGAGATTGGGGAAAGAATTTAAGAAACAAATCAAGTCTCAGGATATATACTTGAAAACAATACTAAAGCTTTAGAAAATCTCTTTAAATTTCGAAAAGTTAGTCCGAAACATCGTAAGGCTTCATTCGTCTGTCTTGTTTTCGTTTGGGTTAATTGCATCAGCTTTTGCATTCTGTACGAAACAATTTTTACATCGCACAATTAAGAGAAAGAATGCCAACCTAAAATCATCGTCAAAGTGAAAATTCTGCTTTGAAGTTAATGCCCAAGAAAGCAATTATTTTTTATTTTAACGTTAACATTGGCAAAAGCACGCGAACTGAAACAATAAAATTGGTTTGAGTTTCATTACAACAATGAAACGCATTGTAACAAACTGTCTTCAAAATTAATTTTGAAAAACATATTAAAATACAAGAAAAAGCTGCATAGAAATAAATTTTGTATCACTGAAAAGCTAAATTTTTTAATTTTTATGTGGTATAAAAATGGTTTTTATGAAATTATATGCCCCGAAGTTATTGAAGAAAAGCATTAAAATTTCGATGAATTTTAATTAATTAAAATTCTAATCAAAATATTGAAAAATAATTTCTTAGTGAGAACCTACAATCCCAGAAGCAACTTCGTTCCAAATTTGGTAACTCTAGTTCCTACAGAGCTTTGTATTCTGTGCGTAACGAATTTTGCAATTTAAAGATACCATCAGCCGAAAAAAACATTAACATGTTAAAAGGAGCACCATGAAAGCAAGATTTAAAAAAAAAGCGTTACGATTCGTCTGGTTTGAGTTTTAGCTTTGTAAGAGATTAGAATTTCCGTATTCACTTAGAAAGCGATATTTAACACAACGAATACTTTAAAACTAGTCTATTAGACTATTTGAAAAACTATTTACAGTAGTATCAAGCGGCTATGTATTGGTTTTATATGAGGGTCAGAAATATTACGGGAAAATTATTTAAATTTTGAATAAGAAAGTCAAATTCAGCTTTTGGTTATGGGTATGAAATGTTGCTAGTAACCAGTAAGAGAAGATCTTTTTTATTTGTATAATCATTCGGAAATAGTTAAGACGATCCCATCTCATTAACTGATTAATAACTGTGGGATGCGTGAGGTTCCTGCTTTATCTGTATTAGAAAAGCTGTTAATTAGTGGTTTTTGAATCGGTAAGTTAAGTTCTCCAATTATTATTCATATTTAAGTATTATACCTCAGTCTAGTAGTGTTAACTTTTTGAACATTATGTATTATGTTCCCATCATCATACATTGTTCTGAACACTGAACTTCATTTTTTCGTGCTATGTAGAAAGTTAATTTAAAATGTTTGCTCTGTTTATTATTATCTTGAAAAATTCTCTTAAAATAGGTAAAAGTATAAAAGAAGAAAATTATAGCTAGTAAAATTGTTGAAATTGAGAGTAAATTTGTGATGCAAAATCGGAACCCACTAACCCGCCTTACCTTATGGGTTCAACTTTCCGCTATTGTCGCAACCGACATTCAAACCATTCCGATGCTACTGAACTACCGATCAATATCCCATATTACCATTTAGAAGACAAGCGATGCAGACTTCTGAGGGACCACCCTGGAGATCAAAGCCGGGACTAGGTACATCTATCATCATATCTTAACCTTTGGTTTGAGACCGAACGTGTAGGCTTTGTGCATAGGCTCTGACACTTAAAAATTATCGTCAGGACTATTTGTCTCCTTCTATTGTGCACTGACTTGGCAATTCAAAACTTACGAATCTTCAGCATTGGAGATTACCATCTCAGTGGGATCCGACCACTGTAAAAGAAATAGAAAATGTCACTGGGAATTTCATTTTCTCCAGAGAAACCTCCGGCTCCTCAAATTCCTAAATCCACATTTTCTCAGCAACAAACAAATACCTTTCCTTCCGACGTGTTTGCAGCAGGGCTGGTTAAAAATTCAAAAGCAAATTATCACCCCTTACGGTTTGAAGACAGCAGGGGCTAAATTCAAATGATTTATGTCATAAATCTTATCGGTGAGCGGGTATTGCCAGTCACAGGTGCTCGTACCCTTCCAAAGGGTGGGCTGTGTCTAAGGAAGTGGTTAGGCAATACTCATGGAATGTTTCAAATCCATATGTTCTTCTCCTTTCTCTCAGCTCATTAGTTTCCGAGAGGGAGTGATTAAATAGACGAGATGGAGGGGAGCCCAATGCGTGCAAGTTTCGAGGATTTGCTGAGAATTGGTTTTGTTTAAAAGGGAAGTGTGCCAAATAAAATCAAGTTAATGCGAGTAATAAAATCCTTTCAAGCATGCTGCTCCCGTCTTAATTTAAATCCGAGAAACTATTAGCATTTCTCATCAAAAGACAGAGGCAATATTTTCCGTATAATAATTCAAAAGCAATAATCAAGTGCAACTGAGTTTATCGAACACTATGATTAGCCGTTAAAAGAAGTTTTTGTTGTATTTTATAACACTTGTGCTATATTACTAAGAAAGGAACGCAGTGTGAGAATTAATGAGTGTAATTCAAAAACGTAAATACATTTTTTAAACCCAGAATACAGATGTAGAATTTCTTCATTGGATCAGAAAGTGGCAATTTTAAGCAACAAGGTAAAAAATTTGCTGTTGCATGTTGTTGAAAGTACTGAATAAGTTGCTTACCAGCTGTTTTAAGCATAAAATAATGCTTTAACTATTGCTTGAAATGAAATATCTATATTTAAAACCGTTCTTTTCATTTCGTGTGAATTTCAATGATATCTGCTCGAAATAAGTTTCTAAAATTCACCAGTTAAACGTTACAAATACGTAATAAATCCCAAAATGTGGCATGTAAAAATGGTGCCTAATTTTCATTAGCGCTAAATTAGTTTCAATGCAAATGCGAGACCATCCCTGTAATCTCTAGTCTTATCTTGTTCTTTACAAAAATGTGGGCGAGTTCTTAGACTTAAAACACTCCTTATATCCTCCGAAGTAAAGTGGGCGAAAAAACTTGTAACATCAAAGGATTCTTAGCCAGTCGTCGCAAGATGCATGTCACTCAAAACAACTAACGCAACATGATTTAAATCACCCAAGGGCCAATAAATCATAACCATTTCATACACTATGATAGATCAATAGATAGATAGATAAGAAATTTTCAAACCCACAGTATTTTAAATCAAAAAATGGTATAAATAAAGAAAAAAAATTACAGGTATCGGAAAGTAACTCGATGATATTAAGAATTTTTTCTAAATTTCACGTTAACCATATACTTTCGTCAAATTAAAGACAACCAAAAATAAAAACAAAATCAATTAGTTAAAACAGTTTTATTAAAAGGAATTGGCTCCCAGCTTCGTAAAAAGCAGTAGTCATTTTCAAAGTATTTAAACGTCAATGTTCCGATATTTTAATAAAATAAAAATAAACCACAACTAAAATTCGCATCAGATGTTTCAAATTTGCCCATTTTCTTGGAGAGCTAACGAGTAAGGTGGCACAAGTTCTTAGTAACGGCTGGAATTAGTGAAACAAGCTAATATGAGCATATACATCAATTTATTTTCTGAAAGTCAAATGCGGATTTGTAATTCTATGCAGGCTCGGCTTAAATGCAAACATCTGTACGCACTCCTACTGTTCCGTCCTTCTGTCCGGCATATGCGGAAGCTTACCAAACCGATTCTTCACAGCGCATTACTACGCATCAATCTTTTGGTTTCCTGCATCTCAAAGGAACCATCCATCCTCTTCGGACAATAAACAGCCCAGAAGGGATGTCGTTAAATAGGGGCTTAGTGACCAGTGAAATGAAGGATGACGACCTTAAGAACGGGCCGAAATGAAAGCAAAAGATGACTTTGGGGATGGTAAGTAGTCACTGAAGTAGCATCGAACGTCAAGTCAATCGATTTCAGCCTTGTGCAGTCTTTCAGTAGAAGGGTTCGGATAGGTGTGGTTCTTTGGTGTGCTTTGAACAAAAAAACTTTGACCTATCTAGGAAAATGATTCGAATGCTTGTAAAACTTTTAATGATAGTACATGATTTGGCAGTAAGGCTCTTTAAACCTTCTGAAGCGAACAACGGGAATTCCGTCTCAGGTACTAGCATTTTTGAACAAATGAACATTTGGCAATAAATTTACAGAGTGTATAGTGTTTGATAATTAAATAACGTTCTAATTTTTTAGCTACATTCATTCAAACTCGGACAGTTCTAAAAATGGCAGGCTAGATGCTGTAAGGGTCATATTATGGTAACCAGTTCGTAAACTCATACGCACAGCTAAGTGAGTATCCATGGATTATAATGGAGAGGGATTAGAAACATAAATATCAATTTGTTCAAAAAATTCAGTTAAATAAACTGAATAATTTCTTGACAAAAGGCTAAAAGTGTGCAATTAAAATCGAAGCAAGTTATGACATGTTAAGCTTATTGTTTATTTTAAGTCAGTTTTAATTTTCTATTAAGATGTACTAGGTTATATCCGATGCAATAAAATTTGCCCATATTAAATATATTTTATTCCCACTCGTTTAGACGACATCTTTTAACAACATTTTCCCCGAGAACTCTATATCTAATTCTTACTCAAATTAAATTATAATAAAAATAATTGATTACTTTTAATAATAATTTTGTAATATTTTTGAATTGTTAATTGCATTTTATTTGATTTTACTCTTTATATTTTAATAATTGACATGTTTAATTTTGTTGTGTGCATTCTCCTGCACAAAGTTCCTAAGGTATGAACAATGAAATGTAGGAATTATGTTATAGGATCTTAATTATTGCTAATGGCTGTCTCTCGATAAATATCATTTCTGCCGAAGGAGTATTCTCCTTTCCATTAAAAGTAACCATAAAGACATAATTGCATGTTCATTGTTTTAATTGAATATTTGGTTTATCTTAATATTTGTTTTTAATAAAAGCCTTTTACATCAAATTAGCACAATTTGTGTGCACGTCAAAATTTGTCTGAACCAAGGCATATTGAAATTTATCATCTAAAAACCAACAATAGGAATGTAGCTATTGTAAATGTAGGAGTCAAATTTTAAGGGATTATTAATTTTTTACAAAAGTACATAAAATGTGAAGAAATATTAATCATATTGCAAACCTGGAGTAAAAACAAAATATATAGAAGGAAATAAATAAATATTTTTTTAAAAAAGAGTAATAATGCCATTAAAAAAATTTAAGATAAAACATCATGGGAATAAGAAGATATTGAAGTGAATATGCTACCGTCCACACACAAATATGGGTTTTAGAAAATTATCTGTTTTTTCTAAAGTATGCTGGGTAACTAGTTTATAAATTTTCTTAGAAGTATGCTTGTTACAAATTTGTTAACTTTTTAAAAGCACCGTTTGCTAAATATTTATCTTTAGATCCACATATGGTAAAAGGACAAATCATGTATACACCAACTTGTATAGTACACTGAGGCTTTTAAGTTTGGAAACGCCTTAACATGTAGGAAAATACCATAAACTATGCACATACAAGTGGTTTTATAGATTTGTATCAGAGTGCTATGCATATCTTTAATGTTAATTAATTGTCGTTAACTTTTTTTGCTTTAATGAACAAGTTTAAGTTTATTTAATGACTTATTTTATGTTTTTTTCACACAGTCAATTGTCACTGCATGTTCAAATTAATTGTGTTTTGCCACAGCTTTCTGCGCAGTTACAACGCAGGAAAAATAGTGAAGCGTTAGTGAGAAATGGATAATGATTACCAGCCAGTATTTTAAGGCAAAGGTAAGAAATTTTTAATCATGCTTCAATTAGCAAAATGTCTTGTCTTCTGAAATATACAATGTCTTTAAGTACTGACAATTTAAGTATTAATTTTATTATTGCTTAATACTAAAAATTATTAACTGAGCTCCTTAAACGAAAAGTAAGAAATGAAGTATTTTGTGTATACAAGTCAATAAATGTTCATTTCTTTTCCAAGTTGAAAAAAATTGTAGAGATAAAATGGGAAAATGACAAAAAATGAGTAAACAATTTATAGAAGTGTAGAAATTTGTTTAAACATTCTTTAAAGTGGCCGTATATTTTTGGGCTACATCATTCTATTTATCAGATCAGAATTTATTGCAATTATTTTGAACTTCAGTACAGGTGCTTTCAATATATAATCTTTGTAAGTGCTTTTCTACTGTAGAAAATACTATAATGATGCATTTTTGTATCGTTGACCACCTGAAACGTTGTTTTAGTTTCATGGCCAGTTACCAAGGAAACGAACTGATCAACAGTCAGAAAGTCCAGGGACCGATGCATCATTGTCAATGGCCAGCTGATGACCGCTGTCCGCTGGGGAATTTTCCCGTCTCCGTCGACTAAATTTGACCTTTGGTTTCGTTTTTCTTCGCTTCATTTAGTGCTCACTGAAAGGAAGAGTTGTTAGGATTTTGTGAAGATTTTCTTTTATTTTATGTATTGGAGTTAAGAAAAATATGAGGAAAATATAGCATTTGAAATAGAATGGCAGAAATAAAGTAAAATTTGTTCACAATAAAACATCCGAAGTAATTCGTAATTTTTAATTTCAACGGTATGAGCAAGTTTTCAACTAGGATTTTGCATTATTTATTAATCATCAAAGATTAGAAGTAAAGACGAATATCTATAAAAAAAATTAGATGACTGAGTAAAATACATTATTGCTATTTTCATCATAAACCATGTTTTAATTAATGACGACTGCTTTTTAAAGCTTTAATTTTCATGTATCAAATAGGCCATATTATCCGTTAATTAACAATGATTCAGAGTAAAGAGGAATATCTACAAAAAAAATATTGACGGAATAAAATAAATATTTCTATCTTAAACAAAGGCTTTGAATAAAGACAATTATTTTTAAAACTGTAATTATCATATATCAGATGGGTTGCATTATTTATTAATCAACAAAGAATTAGAGTAAAGAGGAATATCTGCGAAAAAAAAAGAAAAGAAAAGAAAAATGTTGTCAAGGATGTAAAATATAATATTTCTATTTTTATCTGAAGCCATGGCTTTAAATAACAGCAATTATTTTTAAAAACTGTAATTTTCATGTATCAGATTGGCTACATTATCTATTAATCAAAAAAATCAGAGTAAAGAGGAATATCTGCAATTAAAAGGGATAACAGAGTAAAATACTCTATTTTTATTTTCATCTTCAGCCATGGCTTTAATTAATGATAATTACTATTTAACTATCTTAAGTTTTGATTTTAATGTATCATAGGTAAAAGGCGAAAGATTGGCACGACATTGAAGCATGTATCAGATGGATTGGTTACGTTTCATGGACCAAGGGTCATACTCGGTCAAGCTGTGCCAGGCAAGATAAAATTATACACATATATTACAAACGTCAGATGACAGTAGAAGAGAATTTAAGTTATACAGAATAATGTCAAGAGTTTTTATCTCGTTGAAGGTTTGAAATTGTTCGCACATATATATATTTCATGTTATTTTCCATTGATTTATAATGCCGTTCTCTTTTATTATTGATTTTGTTTCTTTATTGTCGAAGTGATGGGAAATTTTCTTTCTCTTGCGCGATTTGTTTATTTATTTTGTTTATTCAAAAAATATTGCTTTTTTCCCAGCTTTAATAACGTTGTGGGTCATTTTCGCCGTTATGTATGTAAATTATTGAAGACCTTAGGAAGGACACTGTGAGTGTTGGCATAAATATTCCGGGATAGCATTTTTCAAACAATGAAATTTAGATCATTAGATATTTTCTCTTCGTAAATGAATTTTACATTTTAATTAAAGTTTCTATTTTACAATAATTTTCAGTGTGTTTTTCAAATTTATCGATAAATTTACTGAGAACATTTAAAGGAAATGTTCAATAAAAAAAATCCATAGCATTTTAATATTTTGCTAATTTTATGTTATAAAATTCGGATATACATATTTTCTTTTTTTAAAAAGTCAATTTTAGATCGGCACTTACAGAGTTCCTATCTTGAAATCTTACCTTGTATTCTAAACATCTTTGAATGTCTCTAAATATGTTATTGAATAATAAATGCTAAATTTTGGATCCAAAACTGCATATGGCAGCTTTCTGATAATTTGGTTCTACAACGATTTTCATAGGAATTTTTATTGTTACATTCCTCTTTCATAATGACAGTTACTCTGTCAAAGATACTTATACATAAACCTAAAATGAATTTCAGAAATCATGTGATACTGGTTTCTCGTACAATTGCATTAGGAATAGTCGGTGCAAAATGAATCTTGACTCATTCCCTTTGTGGAATTCTTTTTCCTTCCTATATGATTTTAGAAACGAAATTAGATGCTTTGATATATGTTGACTAAATAACTTACGGACACTTATTTATTTTTTCAGCACTATTTATAAACGAGTGGTGATAACAATATTATGAATAAACAGTGAATGTTCACTAATGAAGGGAGAAACAACATTATCGCGGAGTGGTACCACACAGAAGTTACCTATTAATCAATTTTGCATATGAGCCACACTCGCATGCCCGGTGGTAACTTTTTTTTTCAAATACTTCTCCGAAATGCAGCGTAGAGGTCTCTTCTAGAGTAATTAAGGTTGGCTTCTACCGCCATAACCGTGTTTATTTTTAGACCATCTGAGTCAGCTCCTTTGGAGTTGAAGCGAGCCTTTTAGTCATTACGAAAGTATGCTCATCTCAAGCTTCAACCGAAGAAATCTAATCACCTTTTTCATCACCATTTCTCTTGGTATCGTTCTAAGCCATCAGTTGATGAGGAATAGTCTGAAAAGCATATAAATTGCTTTCCAGTATATATCTTACTCTCATCAAACATCATCAGGCAACTGCTGGAGAAAACCTAAGGGCTACCTGCCCACGTCTTTTTACTACAGGAGATTTCGGCTTAATAATCTGGTCTTTTGAGCCTGATGTATTTCTATTTACGTCAATACTTACCGCAGATAGGGAGAATAACACTTAGTTTCATTCTCAAATCAAAATTACAACTTGTGGTGGATGTAATTCCACGAAAATATTACGTATCATTTTGAAAATGTTTTTCTTTGACCAATATTGAGTGATTGTTTGAGCAAACACTTTTTCTTCTGGTTTCGCCTAAACAGATTACTAAATCCAAAGCTTCAGATGATGTAATATTTTCACTATCCTTATCGCGTGAAGCAAAGAATTTCCATCTCTTTGGTTTTAAGCTAACAAAGCTAGGAAAATTTTACGAATAATCAGCTGAGTGAAATTTCTAAAGTCTGTTTCTTTTATCCAATTTAATAGTTACTTGTTTGGGAAGCTTTTAATGCTAAACTCAATTCCTATTAAAATTAGCCATCTAAAGTTTTGCATTTTCTATTTTAATAGCACTAATTTACAAACTGAGAACTTGCAGAAATTTACATTAATGAAGCATTCTTTTTCCGTGACTGAAGATATAAATAGATATTTCACAAACATGCCAACTTATTAAACTATTTAAAGTACGATTTCACTGGAGATTTTAAAGCATTTTAATAGTTTATCATTGCGGTAAATCTATAGCATTAAATTTTAATGCTACTATTTTTATATTATATTATCATAAACACTATTAGGAGAACATAAAAAGAAGTCGAAACAAATTTTAGCTCAAAGGCCTTTAAGGGATTAGCAGCAAAGTCTCACCAACAGAGTTGTTGTTTTGAAATCAATTATTGCCCATATGTTATTTTTTTTATATATATATTTTAAATTTTTGTTATGTAGCTTCTCTAGGGAAGAATTTTTGAAATAGCTTTTCCTCTTGTCTTTAATCGGAATTTCCCCAATAATAAAGAAATGTTTAGAAAAGACGCTTATATTAAGAATTTAAAAGATTGACTGAAGCTTTGAAAACACGATACATTATGTTTTTGCAGCTGGAAACAAGATAATCTTTTTGTTACTAAAAGTGAAGAGAACTTGAAAAAAAAAACTATATTGAAAGAGATTGTTTGAATAAATCAATTACGCATATTTCAAAGCACAATTTAAATAAGTAATTGAAAAGGAAAAAAAATGCTTCGTGTATAGTATTATGCAATCCAAGGCACTTAACTGTGCTTATGGTCATGAAATACATATATGACTAATAATAATTCCGAAAATTCAAGCGAAATCTTCATGTTAGTGAAAAAGATAGAATCTTTGAGAAGTTGCTTGTGACAGCACTTTTATTCGAATTTTCCTATTTCTTTTTATTATTGTTAGAGAAAACAGTCTGGATAAAGAATGGTGACTCTAATAAAACAAAGCTAGACGCTTTTATTAATTCATTTAATCATTATAAACAATACTACTCCATAGAACAACCTGTGTCACGATCTGTAAATTAATCACTCGATAGAATGCATTATTATCTGTAATATTTAAAAATTCTTCTAGTTATTAATGATCTTATATATATATCTCGATCAGGAGCTGAGAACTAAAGACTGCGTTTATTCTTCCAAAATAAGAATGCTGAATTCCGCATATATATCAAGCAACATGTAGAGAGAAAAAAAAAAGAACAGTCGAACAAATTAGAGCAATGTGGAGTGATTAAAAATACAACTTATAATCTCTTTCTTTTGTCGTTTCGTTCTTTACTATGCATAAAAATATCCAAGTTTTGCCGATGTTGATTATAATTTGCTTCGTTAAATGATTGTTTCCTTTGATGATGTATGATTAATTTGCTTATGTATGATTAAGTTTACCTCTGCAGAATCCATCTAGACAGACCGGACGTTAGTGAATCCCCCGATTTCTTGGACGTCCGAACCGCATTATTCAAAGCCTGCTCGTCCAAAAGCCGATGCTCATTTCCATACTCCAGCCTCTAAATGTCTAGAGTATTAGGGAACCGCACGCGAATCAAATTAACACGCTGGAACCTCAAAACGCTTAAGCGATAATCAGGGGGTGCTAATAAAGGCGTAAAACCCCCATAAATCTTGCGGAAGGAAACATTTAGAATCGACTTAAACGGTAGGTCGTAAAGCAATGTTTAGGCGGCGCGCGCCTAATGCTTTCATCGATGATGGGTTTAATTTATAGTTGGGTTGAGACCAGGTCACTTGTTAAAAGTGTTCCCTCGATAGCTCGCAAGTTCATAAAAGCCTAACCTTGGCGATGTGAATAATGACTTCGGTCCCATGATTGGCTCTTAATCGCTCACCAAATAGGATTAAGAATACGAACCAGACAAATTGCCTCATATTTCATCTGCACTCATTAAGGACTGGCGTCATGCCAGCTGGAGGGGAGGCCCTTAAAAACGAATTGTCATCGCACCTTTTGCGAACGGGATTGCTGTCCAGTAATATATACCTTGAATGAATCATTCATTTTTCCCATTCTTTCGTCCGTATTTAGGGAAAAAAAAGGGGGGAATATTTTCTGCTTTTTATGGGTTGCAGAATCTACGATTGAAGAAGAATCCTTTAAGTTTTCCTCTGGAAATTTTTATGATTTATTTCTGATAAAATATTTAGAATTTATTTTTGATAGAAGAATACGTATGCATGTGGAAATAACTTATGTCTGCAAACTGAATAAGTCTGCAAAATAAATATAGAGTACGATATTTATAATTTGATCTATTAAATTTTAACATCGTCCTTGAAACATTTTGTCTATAATCAACTTTCTTTTTCTTCTTCAATTTTGGGGGAGGATTGCAAGAATGTCCACCCATAATCATTGCTGTTAATCAAGTATTAAAAGAAAGACAAACAAAATTTTTACGATGAATGAATGCAGTTTTAAAATAAAATAACGTTTATTATTTTTATTAATTAATTAATTTATTATTATTATTTGCTTTCTTCCTCCCATTATATCTTTCGCTAAGTTAGCTTATAAATATCTGAAGCGCATGGAAAGACGATTTACAGAGAATGAATGCAATCTTAACTTAAAATATAAGATTTATTATTATATTTAATAAACCAATTATTTGCCTTAGCAATTATCAATTATTATTTGCCTTCTTCCTCCCATCATGACTTTCATTGGCTTACTGAATCATTCCCTAAAGCACACAGATCATAATCATATGCATCAAATATTTATTAGATGAATGTTCACATCATGCAAATTTCCCTACTGTTGAAAAAATTCGAATGCTTTATTAGCTGAATTGCAGTATTGCAACTGAAACTGAAGGTTATGCTTTTTATTCAATCACCGCTTATTTTTTCTGTACAGGATATTTACATTTTATTGAATTATACTTTTCTGAATTTTAAGATTAATTCTATTTTTTTTTTTTTTTATTTTCACAGCAAACTTTATTTTTACCGAATATGACTGATTTATTCATTAACCCACGAATAGTTTACAATAAATAATACACAACAAAATTTTCTTTTTTTCGGGAAACCTAATGTTTCACTTAATTTTATTTTCCCTACACCTTTCTCTTAATGATTTTTAATTTTAAACAGTGATGTAGAATATAAGTTTCATATACAGATTGAGTAGACTGCTATGAAAACAGACCTTCATTTCTCTCAACATTATCTAAACATTTTGCTCGTAACCTAAGGATGGTTTACTGTACGTCAAATTATTTCTCATTTCCATAATTTACTATCTTCTCTAGTCGCTAATATCAGACAATGATATAAAAAGAAGAACTTCAGACAAGGTAGGACTACTACGAAAACCGATTTGTGTACAAAATTGTTATCTCCCATCTCAAACCGATCTTGTATTCCAAGCTGGGCACGCCGAGCATGCGCACGAAACTGTCGACCTTTGGTGGGGTCACAATTCCTGGCACTTGAACTTTTCTGATTGGAGGGTTCTTGAAGATCCTCCTTCTAAAACTAAGATTACGAGGGGTGAAGTCTCAGGCAAACATAATGAGCATAATTATTTCTCGGCGTATCCTCATGAATGTATGTATATCTCATGGGCCTCGAGAATAACAACCTACGAGAGTCACGTTGAATTTCATATTTGCTTTAACTTTCGTTATTTCGTACGTGTCTCTCATGTAAAGTTCGAACTCAGTAGCTTTATTCAGAAATGTAAGATCTATTTGCATAGCTTATTACAGTAATAAACAAATGTATTATATAATGGAGTCACGGATGAATCGAACAACATCTAATCATAACGATTATGTGTGAGGTTAGTAACAGCTGATTGGAACAAAAATGCTTCATTTGCAAGTCGATTCACTAACGCCGACTTTTTCATTCTCTATTGCATTATATTAACATGATGAAACTTAAAATTTCTTTTTTACTTTATCATGATTTTATTGCGTGGTTTAGTTTTTTGCACGAAACTACCTGGGCGTTCGTGAAATGTTCGACAGGTGTGTCAGTAAATTTCAGGCATAAGATTATATTATTCATGTAGTGTTTGTACATGGATGAAAGAAGATTCGTTAAGGGTATTTTTTGTAGCGTTACTGATGACTAATCTAACACCTCTTTTTTTTTGTTTTTCTTCTTTTTTTAGTTTTGCTTTGCATTATCACACGAGGCTTTAATGTATTAGAAGTCTAATCTTAATTCTTTTGCTATTTCATTGTTATTTACACAACAAATTTACTAAAAATATGTTACTAAATTCATTTTTTATTCATTTTTTTCCTGCAAATTTGAAAACGGAAGTTTAATTGCTTCAACGTTCACTAGTAGGTTAAATAATGATGGGTCTTTGATTCGTATTTTATTTGATTCAGTTTCTACGGTATGATAGGTGGTGCATTTTTTTTTTTATCTAGATGTTTGATAAGAATGACTCGATAGATATTTCATTCTTCATAAAAAATATTTCGTTTTCTTTTAAGGATTATTTCAATTTCTGGCATAAAAGGAGTAAATTGCTTCAAACCTTTAAAGGACAAGTGATAATAAGCTAGAGCTCTATTTTTAATATAATGATCAAATGCACCCACGTAAATTAAGATGAATTTGTGTCTTTATTAAACCAGTAATTGCAAAGTTTTTATTTAACTCATAACGCATTTATAATACATGATGTTGCTAATCAACAAGAGTTTTTTTAAATATAATTTTACATTAGGAATATTTAATGCAAAACTTGGATTGAAATCCCTATTTAGTATTAATAAGCTTTCCTTTAACTGTATTTTTTCATGGAACAACACATGGATTGCTGCTACGTATTTAAGTTGTGGAATTGTAAGAATTTAATGATTGACATGAAAGGCAAAAATTAAGTTTTGAAAAATGATAATCAAAGAATTTGTTTTAAATCAAGAACAGATATAGAGCGGTGGATAAAGAAACGCTGCAGCTATCTTGTAATTAAACCCAATGGCTTTTGCTATACAATTTTTTTATCAATATTTTTTCCTGCGTTTTGCATGGGTATTGGAAGCATGTTTATTTTTCTATGAAAAGAAGGAAATTCATGCATTGTAAATTTAACTTTAAACGAGGTTGGTTTTTGATCGCGATAAAAAAAAAAAGTATTTCAAATTTAAGAATCCGAAAATGAAAATTTTTTCCAACAAATACATTTGGCTCATTTCGCACGCAATCATGGTACGGTCTTCAGTTGCTTTGAAAGTGATATATTTTTGATATATTTTTTAGAAACATGCCTAGCAGAAGAGGGGTTGCTTTCACCGCCTCTCGCAGCAATGTGTCAGGCGAAATGGCTCTGATCTACAGCTCTGAGGTTCCGAAACTTCAAGACTGTTTGAATTGGATCGTTTCCAATCCTTCAGTCCTTCATTAGTTTCAATTTTCTTCTTTGTAAGAAACTACCTTGATAGACACATAACACTTACGTGTGCATGTACAGTTTCTTCGGTGTTTAGAAAAGACGGCAGAGCAGACAGCATTGATTAGTTTCAAGCGCACACTTTCCGTTGCCCGCTTCCTAAAAACAAATACCCTCTTAATTCGTTGTTATTGTTGTCAGTGAAAGATTTACAAGCGACAAGTGTGAAAATTTCAAAACAGTAGATATTTCCGGCTGCAATGCGATCATTAATAATATCCTTGTGTTTGACAGCATCTAAAGTAGGACTGTCTAAACTTCTTCCACGCGCGATCCCTTTCGGGCTGACAGAAAAAAGACAGCCATCGACCCCTTAGTTATGTAAAACAAATATTTTCGCCACCCGAGGTGCGCATAATTAAAAGAGTAAAAACGCCAATGTGGCATTAATTAATGATAAGCAAAAATAGTTTATTTAAATATAATCATTTGGGGAATTCCAAAAAAATACCTTTTTAAATCCGGATCGTTTTCCTAATTGAATCGCTTACTGCGGAAAAGGAAGAGGTCCAAGACAAAAAAACCTTTTTGAAAGGAGAATGGTGATGTTTTTTAATCAAAAGTGTAAATGAAATGTGTATTAGAAGACTGCCTCACAATTTTAGAAAAATAAAATAAATTTTGCTTACACAGGAACGACAGTAAATAGTTTTTTTTTAAAAAAAAAAGTCTTCTGTAAAATTCGTGTTCCGTGACTTGTTCCTTTTCTGCAGTTGGTGATTCAATTATGTTTACCTTCTAATACTGAAGGAAACCCTTGACTGCGAAATTTATGCACATTTGGGATAGGACAGGGCATCACAGTTTTTGTATCTTTCTGTATGTGTTGATCTGGAGTTTGAAAAATACATCTGTGCTCTACTAAGTATATTTTTTTAAAAAACGGACAGTGAAGAATCTTTCTTTATCTTTGAAGGTATTAACTCAGAATCCTGGTAAAAATCAGGTTTCAAACCATCTCAATAATTCTATTTTCTTATTTCATAGAGAATTTGTTACGAATTGTTTATAGACATTTATTAATACTACAGCAAAAACCGTTAACTTTTAATGCAAATTTTCCATGCCAAAATTAAGAGCACTTACTAAACAGCTACCCCGTAAGATTTTAAGTGTGGTTAGATATTCTCTCAAAAACGAAACAGAACTACATTTCTCATTTTGTTGAAAGTGAGTTTGTGACTCTATAATTTCCTCTCATTCCAATGGAGTCGGTACCTGCTCACGCGATACACGTCAAATGCACTGAACCAATTTAATTTTTTAATCATTCCTCATCTTGCAGGAGGAAAAAAGACGTGATGTTATAACCAGGGGTGGCGCCAGAGGGGGTACCGGAGAACCAGGGCCCCCCTGTCGGGGAAACACTTTGTATTCGGTCGGGGAAAAGTTTTGTACGGGGTATTCAACTGTAGTTGATAAATAATAATATGGCGAAAATTTGAGACCAATTTCAATACACTCGTCCCCCCGTACAGTAGGTCGTGCCTCCTTGTCGGGGAGACCGTGCCCCCTGTCGAGCAAATCGCCCCCCCCCGTCGGGCAAACTCTAGCGCCATTCCTGGTTATAACACAGCGTTAGACAAACTGCATTTAATTTTTGGATGACATGCGCAATTACGTGTGCCATATGACTTTGCCCTCTTGTGAATTTACTCCATTTCAAAGAAATAAGATTTTCATATTCTTAGATAAAATCACATGTAAATTTTCTTCTATTGTTAGTTTCTGTTTCATTTCCATGTTTGTAATATTATAGTTTTTATTTTCTTTTTAGCCGACAAAATCGAAAGAAATATTCGCAATTTCACTCCGATTTAGGTAGTTTGGGGTTGTACATGTACGAAGGCCATATTATCAGCAAATTAAAAAAGTTTAAAAAGAAATTATATTAATTCAGATATGAATTCTTATATTTAATAATTTTAAAATGAAAAATTTGAGCCACGACATTTTCCTTTATTACTTTAGTTTCTAGTTTGAAGAAGGGAAGAAATATGGTGTACTATCAAATTAGGCATTGCCTTAAAGTTTATCATCCATTTAAACATCAAGTAAGTTTTAAATATAAAAACAAATAGCGTAACTCACAATTCTTTTAATCTAAGAATACAATTTGACACGGATATCAATTTAAATTTAAGAAATACACCATGAAATTTTGCAGCACTTTAGCATAATCAAAAGTAACCTTTACGCGCAAATTTTTCATCATCATTGTATCTCTGCGAAGAAGCAAACATGTTGATATCAGCCGGAGATATCACTCAAGTGTATCATAAACGTCCGTGTCTTCTTTAAAACAGCTTAAAGGAGTTCAGAGACACACATATCCATCAAAAATGTGTTTTGCATGACAAACTATTGTAATCGAATTGAAAGATTGGCCATCGCGCTAAATTGATAACGAGCCTTATCGCTGCTTCATTTATAATCGAATGAAAAACCACTTTCTTCCTTTAACGAAATAAAAATAACGTTCTTTTAAGTGACCGATCTTCCCTGCGCAGCTAGAATCACACAAATTCATCATAGTCAGGGAGCATTGATACCGCAAAAGGCTGCAAATTTATGAGAAGGGATCGTGAAAGCCGAGAAAACCTAATTACCGAATACTTTAAAGCGTAAAATGCATTAGAAACGTTTTATTGAGCGAGACAAAGACTTTGCGAAAGCTTAACAAATGTTTGCACTGTTTCATATTAGGTAAGAATCTTGATCAGATGGTGCGTGAGATTGATGGAGAGAAGATGCTTGACGAATGACTGAAGCACTTCGGGTTGCCTTCTTTTCCCGCACTGTTTTTATTCGCTTGCATTGTTTGGATGGGAGCTGATTCAAATTTGAAATATGATTCTGCTCTCCGTAATACTAAATGCGCTGTTTCGGGGATAAGATATTGATTAGACTTAGCTTTTAGAAGTTACGTACCGTGCTTCCCTGTAAACAAAACCCGATCTTATATTCATTTTTTCTACGAAAGACTGATAGGTTATTTTCAATAAGAGTCTTATTTTTTTTTATCAACAACGATGCTCCCGCTCTGTTATTTTTAAATTCTTAGTTATAATAATGTTTTGGTAGTAATGTCAACAATATTATTTATACTTAATTATATATATTAATATTATTAATTTGTAATTCAATGTGCCCGTTGTATTGCAGCGGTTTTGCTTTAGGACGCGGATTATTTTAAGGGAAGGGACTATGTTTCTTAAGTCCTTTAAACTCTATTATTCCCTGGTCTTTTACTGAAAGTTGAAGTGTATTTGCTAGAGGTAGTGATAGAAAACAAAGAGAGAGAAAGAAGAATTGAACCTTGAATTAATTAAATAAAGTCAGTTAATTAATTAAATAAAAATGTAATGAAGAACTATTATTTTGAGTTAATTTTTTTATTTCTGATAAATTAACATTTATTTCTTTTGTGTATTAATTCAATCTCAAAATCAAGGCTCCTTAACTGCAGATCATGACCCAAAAAGGGGTTCCAAAATACTCACTGTGGTTTTTTTCGGATTCTTTAATGTTTATTTTGTGAAACAAAATATGCTTTAGATGAGACAATCATCTTGAATTGAAACATTTAATGGAAATAGGCTGAATAACTATTCTTTCGAATTGATTTCTTCTATTTATTTCTTCTTATTATTCTTTTCTTATTATTTAGGTTTCGTGAATTGAAAAGGTTTAAGAAGCTTTATGAAATAGTAAGCAGAAAACCTGTTCTAATCAAAGGAAGGTTTGAATTTAATGCAATGCAAAAAATTTAATGCTTTTAAAATTTTTATGATAGACAGTCGTTACGGTTTTTAAGGTAAATTAAACTGTTTGATTTTTACGTTTAGAAACACAACGTTTTCTTCTATTTTCCCCGAAAAGTGTTTACGAAAAAAACTTCAGTGTATATAAATATTAGTAAAACTAAAACATTTTTTTATGGTTCAAGCAATTCTTCGCGTGCTTAATGTGTGCTTTTTTGTATAATTACCACGAATGAAACTAAAAGGAAGGGTTCCCATCCATCGAAATAATTTAGGGGAGAAAAAATCTTGTCAAAATATAATTTTTAAAACTTGTCTATTTTGACATTAAAAAAAGAGACTTTTTCAGAGCATTAAAAAAAAAGGTTCAGCAGCTTACCTCATTTTAATCAATAAAGGAGGGGAAAAAAAAGAAGTTTTAAGAAAGAAAATAAACGAGACATAAAAATAACACCCCGTTGAAAGAGGGGAAAAACTGACGCTTTCAACTTGTCATTTTTCAAAAGAAAAGTTTGAAAGAAATAGCCCAGATGGGGGAAAAGCTGAGAATTAACCGTATGAAAAAATGACTACACCAAAATAAATTTTCTTCGAGACGCGGAAGTTAACTCTTTGCTCTAACTTTCAAATATTACATCGAGTTTTTCTTAGTAAATTTGTATACTGATTTTCTTAAGTTTGTGGATAATTTAAAGACCAACTATAGTATATTTTTACTGTTAAAACTTCGAGAAGATTCAAATGATCTAATTTTATTAAGCAGTCTATGAAGAAATGTATTTAATATCCATAAGTTTAGCACAAATCTTTATCTGATGGTTGTAAAGGCGGTGGATTAATTAGAATTATGGATTAATTATTCACATGTGGAATTGCTCGTTTTAACGACATACTTAATTGCACAGATTAATATTTTTTAAATATATATATATGTTTCTACTTTCAATAAATTTGAATTTCAAAAAGCAGGTTTCGTAAATGATTTTTTTGTTGCAAAAGAGATTTTATAGTCTTCCAGTGTACACATACGTAAACAAATGATTAATGATAGAAAAGAGAAATTAAGTTAAATACCTTTTTGTAGAAAATTTCAATGAAATTTTAAAAAACAAAAAGCATTTCTGATTTATTTTTGTTTACTTATGTTGAAAATTCCGTCAGAAGAGCTGTGAATGTTTTCGTTACCCCACATAGAGTTGAACTCCATAGTTTAAGAAAATCTATCACAAGAGCACTGGTCTTTCCAATGGCGTGGTGCAGAAATTTAGAGAGGGGGTACCAGTTCAGGTGTCGTCCTCGTCATCTGACCGCGGTTCAAAATTACGTGGTCCGTCCAAAATAGCTTTCGTGCTGTTTCAAAACTGGATGCGAATATAACTAAACTAAAATATCAGAGCGCTGAGTGAAATATGTTTATATGTGGAAAATTTCAGTAAAATGTTTCAAAACATACAGAATTTATTTATTTTTGTTTACTTATGTTGAAGCCTATAGTTTAATCCGTTCAGTTCAAGTGATTTTAAAATGATACGATCGTTAAACTTTCATTTTTTATTTTATTTGTCATTTCATTTTAATTGCAATTTTTTAATTTCATTTCTTTTCCCCAAAGGATTTAAAATCCTATTATCAGAGAGATGAGTGAAAGATTGTGTGTATTCAGGATTCAGTACTTTTTAAGATATGCTGTGCATGTGAGTGTTATACACTTTCAGTTGGTTTGTGGGTCAAACATCCTCAGAATGATGTGGTATAGAAATTTGGAGAGCGCGTTGCCTGATTAGCTCTCGTTAAATAACAACGATTCATAATTCAAAATTCTGACTTCTTACAGCCGTCGTATGATTTCAAAACCGGACGTAAATCTAAAAATAAATAAATGAAAATAAGAATAATAAAAAAGTCAACTAAGTAATTCTGATGATTATAGAAATTGAGTTATAAATAATCATATTGTAAGTTTCTTCCAAAATGACTGCTGTAAGATAAATAAATAAAATAAAATTCTACGACTAAAATGATTATTGTTGCCTATAAAGTCCTAGTTGTGTCTATATCTTCTTATAAGCAAGAGTAACAAGTTTCAGAAATATTTCGTCATTTTCCTTTAAAAAGTGTTTAAAATGGTTTCGCAAATGCGTTATCACATAACTAATTTTTATTGACGTATATAGCGTCAGTTTCTTACGATCGTGACGAATGGATATCGTTCTGTTTCCAGTTTTGGGAAATAAAGCTTGACTTCCGATTACATCTATTTGTTTTCTTTATATATTTGAAACCTTCACCCATAAATATGTAACTAATACATGTAGTGAATGTATCTAGCTGCAAATTGCAATAATATGAATATCAGGATATAAAAAAATTTGGACTATTCAATCATATAATGATCAATTATGTTTTAATTTTGCTCTTTTGTAACTCTAAGAGAAAGAACGGAAGAAGAATTAAGAAATTGAACAACTTCTAGGAAAATCATACCCATTGTGTAGTTTCAAAACCCCAATTTAATCCAACTAATAAAATCAAGATAAAACTCCATTTTGATTTCACATAATGAATTTTATAATTCAGCGAATAAAACTAAGTTGTATGTTTTAGCAAATCAGTGAATCTACCTATGTGAAATTTCTTTGTTGTATACACATTTTATGGTTATTTTAGATGTTTAGAAGAGAGAAATGAAGCAGAAAATTTAAACCCATTTTTTAGGTAAATAGTAATCTTTCGATAGAAATTTCCTTCTTCACACAATTGCTTTCTTCAAATAAGTAATTAAAATACGATTGCAGAGTGGGGGCAAAACATGTAATATACACATTTCGATTAACTATTACAATTCATAACATACACCAAAGTTTCGTAATTCAAATTAATTAATACAAATGTAAAAACTTGTCAGTTATAGAAGTTTTCTAATTTTTAACTGTTATTGCCCAGGCACTGCAATGGTTTAATTGCAAATGGCACTACGGCTGTCAACTAGCATTTGGGCGCATTTTCATTCAATGGATGCTCTTAAATCGTTGAGTGTAGCTGGCCTTGAGTTATAAGCATTATGTTTCATATATCCTCATAAAAGGAAAGATCCAGTGAGTGTGGGAGGAGTTCATTGCTACCTCTTTGTCCTATCCATCCGTTCGCTAACAGGACATCAAGATAGATTCTAGTGTAATGGGGCTCCATCCTTCTGGAAGTACCATTCATCATTCTCAAACTTCTCTTGAATGCGTTGCATACAGCATTCCTATTTCAAGTTCAGGTAAACATCGCTAGTCACGGCAATCTCAAGAAAGGCCCAATTAATTTAAACACTGACAAAAACTACCTCACACAATAAACAACTGATAAATCCACATGGTTCCAATATCGTACGAGGATTATCAGTTGCCAACTAGCCGTAATTATGATCATTTACGGAAAAGTATTGCTTTAGTGTAAAAAATTTAAAAATGAAACATTATTATTAGAATCATGAAGAATCATTCTACATTTATATTTATAAATTTAAGATACAAAACTTTGAATTATGTTACTAACTGTTTATGTGTTAGTTATTCAAAGCATACATTCATTTTTTTGGGACACCCTGCATAAACTTGCCATTAAATATAGATACCGTTTGCCAAATACATTTCTTTAAGCAATAAATAAAACAGAATGTTTTATTTCTTTCTTGATTCTGAAAAGATATTATGTATGAATATACTTCAAATTTGGATCTTAAAGTATAAGTATATACATAAAGAAATCAAGATATTTGACACTAAAAAATATCTTGATTCTTTTCATAAAATATGACACTTTTACCTTTATCTGAGTGAGACATCTTATTTGTCTTAAACTTTTGTCCATCGCGGAAATGTGTTGGCCAAAATAAAGCACTTCTAGTCCTTCCCTGAAAGTGAATCGTGTATGTTGCCATAAAAATTCAACCCTGTTCCTATGAATAAATAAATCCTTCAGATGCAGTGTTTTTGTGTTGTTCCGAAAAACATCTGCCTGAGTAATAATTAATGAAGACTTGTTATTTAAGCGCGACAATGACTACACTGTCCCTAGAGTAGGAAAGACAGAGCGTCAGGTGATACGTTGGTGTCATTGCTCGTCACGCTGCTATCATGTGCTAAAGAAGAAATATCTTTTGAACCCTTGTTCGAGGTATAAAAGCCACACAAGGTGGAAAGGGGCCATCTCAAAACGAAAACATTTTGGCAAGAAGTGTTTTCGTGCATTGTACTCATGCATAAGCACAACATTTAAAAAAAGATGCGAGTTTTGAGTCAGCTAATTCATGGCGTTCAAGATCCAACTCTTTTATAAAATGCAATTTCTAATTACCTACAGAATAAGAAATTTTATTTAATATTCGTATGGGGAATTAAACATTGTCTTTAATATTCATCATTGGTAACCCTGCTTGAAACCAACAACTTAAACAAGTTTTGTGAAGATAATTAAATCGTTTATATTCGTGCATTTTTCGTTCCAATGAAATAAAATATATCAATTCTTTTAGTGTTGATACTTCAGTCCTTATGAAAACTTAAACGAAACGTTTTATTTTCAGAGAAATTCCACTGTAAATTAATGTGTCTTTACAAGAAGAATGCATTTAGGAGGGTTAGGGAGCTTCCTAATATTAATCAAATAGCATATCAAGTTATTTGACAATTTTGTACTACCTACGTTCTGCAATCTAAAACCATTTACAATTCATTTCCCAAGTGCTAGTAACTCATTAAGAATAATTGCATTCAGGTTTTTCACAATTTTGATGTATCTTTTTCCATGTATGGAACTAATGGCAAAGTACTATTTCTTTACTTTCATGAATTTTTTTTTTTTACTACAGTTAAAGACTTTAGTGGTTTTAGATTTAAAACTCTTCAATAAAATTTACTAAGAGAACAATCCAAAGTCTTTATAACATTCGATTGTTTCGTAGAAATGAATGAATAAAAGTTAGTTCGAAACAGACATATCGAGGTAAATATATTTTTTTATTTAATCAGTCGAGAATTATTTAATATTAGGGACGACCCCTAATATTAAATATTTATTATTTAATAAGTTGGGAAGACCACCGTAACAAAGAATAATTATGTTCAAGGAAATCAAATTTGGGCGCTTGATCTATTTTCTTTCCACTCAAAATGTAAGCGGATGGAATAGTTTTCTCTTTTATTTGGGGGAGGGGGCGGATGATGTAGAAAAAGGAGAAGAAATGTTTTTCTCTCTCTTTTTCTTTTGAAGTTTGTTATCCATATTCATTGTACTCTTGATTATCCATGTTTGTATAATTTATTTTTGATTTTTAAGTGAACGACATCACAATATGTCAAAGCAAGAGGAACGTGTAGAAGCGCTGAACCTACAGACACTTTTCTTCTTGTGATGAATCCGATATCCACATATAATGATATTTATGAATTTGAAATTGGTGCTTAATGACAATTTATTTAAATTAACACCACTAACTGTTACCTCATTAGATGTTCAGTAAATTTTTGAAAAATTTTTTTGGAGGCGGAATTTTATTTGAATTGAAATGTGATTTAAGCTGTAAGATATAATCTTCTAGATTTTCGAAGTTCATTTCCTTCAAATTTATTCTCTAAGTTTTTACATTCTTTTAAAGATCTAAAATTCTAACAACTTATATTTTGTCTTGCAGCAATCTTTTGTATCTTTAGCTTTTGAAAGTTCTAATCATCTAAAAGACTTTAAGATATCTTATCTCCAAAGAAATAATATACTATTGTAGATTTTTAATAGTTCTTTTATGTTTTAAGGTCTATTTTAAGGATTTGAAAAAGTTCTATTTACCTATTTCATCATAAGTTCTCTCATCTTCAGAAAGAAATCATCAATTATTCCAGCTTATTTAATAGCTCTTTTGTATTTTACAATTTTAAAGGTTAACGTTAAAAGATTTTTTTTGAATTTCAAAATTTATGTAAATATATTTCAGTCTACAAAGCACAATATATATATAGAGAGAGAACACCACCCATCCACACCTACATACGCAGGCACGCATGCACACACATACACACACATTTGTAAGATAATAATAAGATAATATTGATTATTTTCCTTAAATACCACTCATTAATAACATGCCTGCAGGATGATCGAGGAGTATTATCTAAGGACGAAAATTAAGTTTCAAATTTGAATTTCTTTTCATCGCTATAATTAATAAATTTTAGATATAAAAAATATACCTTTCACCATAAAAGTTTAAAGAACAGAATGGAGCTTTTAGCTTGCCAAAAATCTATTTTCAGCCTCTTGTAAGAATCGAAATAGAAATTTTGTTCTTAAGTTCAGCAGACTGCTTTTAGTTAAATTCTTCCATGGTTTTAAAAGCATATCTTGTAACTCATTGGTCCATCCTTAATATTAAGATTGCTTTTGAGGTATACAATTTTTTTAGAAAGTATATTATGAACAAGAAATATGTTTATAATTTTTAATTGACCATTTTGATCTAATTTTTACAGCGAAAAAAGCATAAACTTTGAATGATTAGAAATCTTACTTTATCGACGGATTCCACTATCGTTATGGTGGTTTTTAACCTTTAAATATTTTAAAAGCAATTTTCCATGCCAATTTTTATCTCGTTCCTTTTCTACAGATTTAAAAAATATATATATTACTTCCTTTTTAATCAATTTTTGAATTTTAAATTATTAATATCAAATAATTTTTGTATTACTTAAATGTAAGTGATTATGTTAAAGGATGATATTTTATTTTTGTACTAACCTAATGCAACTTTTCTTAATTTGATTTCGATAATTTGTTTTCTTTTTCCAATTTTTAAAATATTTTTTCAACTCTACGCCAAAATAAAGGACCAACCTCCACAGGTCCAAAATCACCGATTTAATGCCTTTTATTTTTGCTTTACGTAACCAATCGAATTTTTAACATTTTGGCATTTTCAGTTATGAAATATTATTTACAAACTATGTTTGGAAACTTTTCTACCAATTCCGTCAATCCTTTTTTATGTTCATGTGATGCCATTTCAAAGTGTGCTTATGTCTGACTTTTGATAACACAGGTCTGCGATGAAAAAATTGTCGGTAAAGCAAGTGGTGTTTTTCATAGTTTTTTGGATGCTGATTACTGGAAAAATAAGGAAAAAATTCCATCACGTACAGTTTCATCACAAATCGCAATCTATTTTTTACGAATTTAGTATATTTCGGACCAAAAAAGTATTATTTATATGAGTTCGATAAACATATTTATGGACTTAAAATAGTAAATTGGTGGATTAAACTACCAAACAAGAAAGAAGAAACTATTTCAGTCCAGAATATTCCTCTGAATCTGTAAATTACTTATTAAACACAATATTAAAGACAGAGGAAACCAGTTGAAACCGGATACCTCTCCTGTTTGCCAAAAAAAAAAGTGTTACTTCCACCGCTTCACTTAAAATTAATCATATGAAACAATTTCTGAAGGCTTTACCAAAAGAAGGTGAATGCTTCAAGTACCTTTGTGACCAGTTCCTGGGTTTATACGAAGCAAAACTGAAGGAAGGTGTGTTTGTAGGACCAGACATCAGGAAAATTATGAAAGATGAAAATTTTGAGACTAAAATGGAAACAAACGAAAGAAAAGCCTGGGAATCTTTCAAACTAGTTATTACTATCTTTCTTGGAAACAAAAGGGACCCAAACTATAAATCTATTGTAGAAGAGATGAGAAAAAAGTTCAAGATTTTAGGCTGTAGTATGAGCTTAAAAGTTCATTTTCTCGATTCGCACCTGGACTATTTTCCTGAAAATTTAGGTGCAGTTAGTGAGGAACAAGGTGAAAGATTTCATCAAGATATAAAGGAAATGGAGAGGCGATATCAAGGAAAATGGAATGTCAGCATGATAGCCGGATACTGCTGGATGCTACAAACAGACAATCCCTGCAAAGTTTACAAGAGGAAAAGTGGCAAAAGAACTTTTGAGGTAAAGAAAAAACGTTACTATAAGGACTTGCAACTTTCTACCTATACTTAACAATTACTTGAACTAAGATATAAATGTAATTGATATGGATTTATGAATTAATGAACTTTAAATGAAATGTCACAATTTCGCGATTTCAACTGTTTCCTTCAAAATATGCATCCACTTTCTAAAAAATCCTTATGTGATAGAAATAAATGGATTTCATTTTTAGAATCAGCACTAAAAATAACACAAAAATGAGTCATCAAAATTAAAACAATTTTCAAAAAGTATTTTTTTGCAGGCTAGTGTAATTTTTGTTCTATTTTGAAAAATTATAAGTTTAAAAAAATTACTAGTTTGTTTTTATTGAAAATCGTTACCTTATTATCATAAAGTGTTAATAATTTATGCGCGAAAACTAAAGTAAATTTAACTTAAAGGAACTAAATTCTGTCCCGTTTAATTTCTCGATGGTCCCGTCGCGTTTGATTGCAAGTTAACAAGTTGGCAAAAAATCGGCTGGATATGTTTGCGTAAATTCCAAGCTGTTGGCAATATGAGAAAAATAGAGTCTTCGATTACTTTGGAGCATAAGGTTTTGAATATTTAAAATTTTTCTTTTCGCGAAGAACGGTTCAGTCGGTTCTGACGGCTCTACGGGTTGGGCTTTGACGGATTACCGGTAAGTTCCGACTAAATTCCCCTCGCATGAATTTTGTATCGAGAGCGACGTTCGTGCGCTCGCGCGTCGGTCTATTTATTTGTCAAAAACTTCCACTCATATTTTCCAGGCAATTGAATTTATTTTGAAATTCTGGCGCCATCTAGGGGAGAAATTAACGACTAAAGTTTGGCTTTCTAAAATAACCAATAAATGAAAAATAGACGCCTTTAAAAGATTTATTGAAAAAACATATTTATTATGCTATCTTAAATTTTCTTTTTTTCCCCCAGGATTATAAAAAGGTGAAAGATTTCTAAAAATTTTTAGTTAACTAATTTTTACAGTTGAAATAAACAGATATTTATTCATTATTATGTATGAAATGAGAAAGAAAGAAACAAACTTTTTATTCTGAAATCTTGGAAATCTTATCAAGAATAAGAATAAAAAATAATTCATCATTAATTTTTGTCCAAATTTTTAATCTTATTCCAGCATTATTTTATGGCTCAAGATTATTTTATTTCATTTACCATGATGTCCATGTTTTCTAAGGGTGATAGTTCGGCAACTCGGACAAAATATTGGACGCTTTTATTGACAACTGTAGTAAATTAATTTTGTTTTTAAACAACATTTAATTAACGCATCAGACATTAGTTAGCTAAATTAGATAATTTAAATGTTCTAAGATCACTTTTGAAAGCAATTTTATTTAACAGACATTCTGCTCATCGTGCGTGCTTTAATAATGTTAATTATCATACTTCAGTTTCAATATGCTCCATATAATTCCATGCCAGATTCTTATGGCCAGTTTAAAGTTTCCATTAAGGTCGAAGTTCAGATGCTTGCTGCCTATGCAGAATATTGGTCCAGAAACTGGCGCGTACTCAACAGGATGTCAATAGTGAGTGTAACGGTGTTGAAAATGTGAACAATACTTAAACAATAACTGGAAAATATCTATCATTCAGGTTTTCTCATTAAAATAACTACCAAAACTCTTAAGAAACTGGGCCGAGAAATTAATATACCTGATGAAATATTGATATATATATTTACGATAAAAAATTAATTTCAAGTTCACTATCAATATATAACACATTTGGGCCGTAAAGCATTTCAAACAATATTTACTGAAATCATATTATTAAATGTATTTTTTAGGAAATATATAACTTCAAAGAAATAACTCGAATACGATATATTTAAAGATAAGCATTTTAATAACAATATTCCACAAAGATTCTTTTTTTAACTAATTTGATTAAATTGTGAAATTTCTCTGCTCTGTTGTTTTCTACCATCTGTCAATAAAGCTCAATATCTTCTCCCTTTTTGTCCCATAAATTTTGCTGTCTCCGCGAATTCATTTCTTTACTTGCCCAACATTGTGTTAGATGTTCTCTCTGCTCTGACTATTCCTTTATAAGTATGCTGATAGCATTGCATACGTTAATTAATTTTTTTGTTATATCTACACTCCGTTTTATTTCTCGGTATGATCACTTAATATTTTTTTATTTTAATAGGTTCGTTCATTTCATTTGAAATATTAGATTTTACCTTCCGTCTTTTTACGAATGATGGCATTAGCGATTTATTAGTAAGACATCCCGTTTTTAAACTTCTCAAGTGGACTCTCAAGAAAAGACAAGACAGGGAAAGACCTCTTCACTCTGGACCGATAATGTGCCCCTTTTGTAAATTTTCATGCCATGCCATCTTGAAGGTCTCTGTGGACGAATAACGTCTATTGCGTAACCTTTAGTTGTTATCTGTCAGAAAAACTATTTGATCATATTTTGAATATCAGGAAATTCTTTCTGTCATGAAGAAGCAGTATCATTTTCTGACATTCTTCGATTATTATTATTATGATATTTTTAATAAGATGCCTTACATCTTTTGACAATGTGTTATAATGCATCGCTTTCATATTTTGCTTTCTTTTTCATACTTATTATTATTGCCTTTTGGTTTTTACACGTGCCTTTGAAACTTTTTACTACATACAGTTTACTTCCCTAATGGACTAAAAAGTTAAGCATCTCTCTCTCAGAGAGCCATCATTCATCCTCGAAACACTTTTCTTGAAAAAAGACCAGATATCACCCCAATATCATCAGCCTGGTTATGCAGTCAGTCATAGACAAATAAGACTCGTCATATTGTGATTTTTTTTCTCTGAAAAAACAAGTAAGTGAGTTTCCAGTTTGCACTCATAACACCCTAACGCCATCAAGTTTCTTGTTTGGTAACCTTGGCATTGATGAAGATGAATTTATTCATTTTTTATTTCCCCCCCCCCCCCTTCGTAGGACTCAATGGTCTGTCTTCTCATTCGGCAATTCGTTCAGCTTTCGTCGCTTTCTTTTTGCTTTTGTTTAATTCTGTATGACTGACGACGATTTAACGTCCGACTCGGTTACCAACCCCATTTACCCTCACCATTTTTTCCCCAGCATATATTTATAATTATGGTGCTCCGTATGGAGGTATCGTGTGATTACAAACCACCGGAATCAACTTCTGGCAGGAACATGCGAAACTTGCCTGATTCGAATTCCTTAGCCTGACAAGCGCAAAATTGATTAAGGACAAAAACAAAACCTCATGATTCATCGATACGAAAAATTTATTAATCTCCATTAATCAACGTTTCAATTGACTACGAGAAGCTATAAAAAAGTGAATCAATAATTAGTTGTTGCGGAATGATGAATAACTGCTTGTTCAATGCCTGGACGTTTGACATCAATGGAGCACTTGTTAATGCGAAACGCGAGCATTTGTTTTCAAATCAAACACTTAAATAATTACTTCTTCCTCAAATGTAAATGTTAATATTAAAAGTAATTATTAGCTGCAAGAACTGCGCATGAAAGTGTTTTAATTACAAAATATCGGTGCGATATATGCATATGAATTTTTATTGTGAAAACAGTTTAATCTAAAAAAATAAAATTCGTTTTAATGTTAATACACTCTAAAGGGTTTGTTACGTCACTAGAAAGATTATATTGTTTTCGTTTATTCTTGTTCTTTTTATTCTATTATTATTATTGCTATTAATATTTTCATTTTCAGGTTCAAGCAAACGTAATTTCAAAGTCCTCATTAAAGATAGAGAAATAAAAATGTACTTTTCGGCAAGGCTGAAATATATAATATTAATGCTATTGCGTCACTTTGTATATGTATCTATTTTCTCTCTATCGATAAGGAAGTAAAAATGTGCTTTTCGCTGAAAGAGTTGAGATAAGTAAATTTAATGCTCTTTTGTTAACAAAATTTGAAATAATTACTTTGCGTTTGTATTCATTTTCTTTTTACAGGTTAGGAAGTGAAAATATGATTTTCACCCAAAGAATTGAAACGTATAAATTTACTCTTCAATTGACACCAGAATTTAAAATGACTATTTTCTACAGCATTTACTCAGTGAAATTATAATACTTCAAGATAGAAATGAACAAAGTAGAAATTGCAAAAAGCAAGTACACAATTTATTAATAAAGGCAAAAATGCATAATTCCCATACAAATAAACGAAAAGTGAAAATGTCTTATATAGAACCAGAAATAAGAAGGGGAATTGAAAAAGTTCCTCGTTCAGGATGCTATATGATCAACTTGCCCCATATATTTAATTGGATGTTTCACTCCACATGATAAGATATAAGATTTAACTTAGTTTGTAGCTACGTCATTAAAAAGTATATACTTACAGGAATTTCTAAATTTATCAACTTAAATCTGCTGGTTTGTAAATTCATTTAAGAACTATTCCGCAAATAACAAGATACGGATATTCAAGGATTAGGCGCGTAGTTTATTAGCAGTTAGCTTTTTTATAACAGAAGAAAAGCCATTTTTAAAACTACATTTGACTTGAGTTTTTTTTATAGATAGCTTGAATTACTCGACAACTAAATGATAAATTTTTAAAACTAACCATTACTACGGCTAAATGACTGCCAGCCATGATTTTTGATAAAATATTAAGATTTTCATTCCATTTCAGGAGTGTACTGCAAAAGGATGGATATCTTCTTTTTATATACTGGATTTTAAGATTTTGCATGTATTGAGTACTATACAGTCGATGCATTATATTCAATATACATATAACGATGAACTGATTTTGAATATTTTATATAGATTTACAAAAATAAATTATAAGATATTCTTCAAATATCTGGAAGCCTTGAGCACTTTCCACATAACTGAAAATAACAGTTCATTTTAATAATTAAATAACTGAACAAAAAATGTGGAATAAATCGAAACATCCGTTTGTGCTAATAAGCAAAACAATTGTCCCATTGGTTCCGATCTGAATCAGTTTTCAAAAACGGATAATCTAATATAACATATACACATTATTATCAATTTAACATAGTGATAAATACTAATTTCTTTAAAGAAATTTTTTTCGCCTTAATCTGGTAATCTTTTAAACATTATAATGGTTTTGATATTGAACCGCATGACTTCAACATATTGACATGGATAGGAGAAAAGAGATAAGCGTCAACACGCCGATTGTGAACTTACTGAATTTGACGTGCTAGGGGCTGTTCAGTTGTAACTCATACTGACAAAGTTTTTTAGACATCGAGATGATAGGAAAAATAATTTTCAATGACATTTCATTCATGCTAATCCTTAATTTTTTTTTATTTATCAGAAAAATCTCACGTGTTTTGTTGTGTGCTTATGCCAGAAATATACATTTTTATTTTATATAATATTCCTGTACATATTTCTTTGTTTTAATCTAGGATTGCTATATTTTTACGATCTGTGTTTTTTGAGGAAATAATGGACTTTTTTTTAACGTTCATTCGTTTGCCATTACGCAGAACAAAAACGCCATTTTGAATATAATAGGGATATTTCACCTGCTGATGAGCAATATTTTATGATCATCTTTCCATTATTTATTTTCTTTTTCGTTCTCTTTTACCTTTTTGTTTATTTCATTCTTGGTAAAGAAAATGATTTTCCACAGTGCTTTCTGGCTTCTTTATTTAATATATTCTTTCCGTCTCAGTTGCAATAGTTGCAGTTTAATATATTCTTTCAGTTTCAGTTGCAATTATTATTTTCAATTCTTCCGAACGACTTTGGAATATCGTAAACTTGATGTGAGAAATTGCTGCAACATATTGTTAAACTTAATCTCATATTTTTCATGGTGGTTACTTTCATATAGTTTCCTCAAGTATTCCCCCCCAAAAAAAGACCCATAATTAGGAGGTATGAAATTCGTTTCGAATATACTATATGGCCACGAAAAACTGTACAAAAAATAGCGTTTTCATGTTTGAGACGTAGGAATATGAGAAACGCCATTTCTCTTTAACAGAAATGTTTTGAATTTTGAGAAATTAAATCCAAGATGGTATAAAGAAGGAAAGAGAGTATTTCGAACTATTTCTGACATTGAATCTAAAAATGTTTTGTTATTCTGACCTATTTAAGCATACTGTTACATGATCCAAAACCATCTAAAAAGGACCCTTACAAACTACATAAAATTCGAATGCCCAAAGTTGAAAATTATTAAAAGGTGACCTAAATCGCCATACAATAATCTATGCTTATCAAGCTTCCCATTGTTGCTGTTATAACAAAATGTTGTATGTTAGAAACCACTCACAGCAAATGTAACATCTGGAACCACTAGAGACATATATAACATTTTGTGACAATATATAACAATCACGTATCACATGCAAGAGTTTGAGAGTAGATGTAGCTAACCTATACAAGTGTTTTGCATCAATAAAATGATTTCGCAAATTTGCCATACGATATTTTGATATAACACTGAAAATATGCGATAAATTCGAGTAAAGTAATTTAATTTTTCGTAGAAAATTTCTAACTAAAAATAAAAGACACACATTATTTTCATTCGAAACCCTTATTCTGGTACAAGATCGAGGCTGATGACAGTGAAAAAACGTTAAAAAATGAGTCTAACTTATGTTTATCCTTTTAAAACTTTTTTCTATTTAGTGATAACGCGAACTTTCAGTGTAGTTTCAGTAATGGCTTCTCACACGTGAAATATGTTATATCTCTCTCTTCTGGATTGCACCTTTCATACTATTCAAATTATTTTACCCTGCTTTTTCAAACCTTGTATGGTGTTTTTATCGAGTTGGGCGTTCGTTTTGGAAAGATAACTCAAGGGTATATCAATAAGTATTAATAATTTTATAAGAATGCTGCATAAGGGATTCGACTGTAAATTTAAAATTCCAAGTGTTCTTCCAATTATTACTTCGCGTATGTATGTATATATACACATATATAGATTATTTATGAAAATTGACTCTAAACACAATTTTACAATATCAGATTTTTTAAAAATCATTATTCCATCAAAGTTTCGAAATCTAAGATATCTATTTTATAATTACACTAGCCGCCTTCGGCGACCAACTTGTTCGCCAGGAATATAATTTCAACTGAATCGGTTGTGCTTTATTTGATATTCATGGTTTCATTAACAAAGTAATTTTAAACTTCAAATTATGATAGGCATTTAACCCGCGTTCTTTTCGTATCCTTGCCCTTGTCTGCTCCTTGTAGACATGAACGTCCCTAATGAAGTTAAGTAACTGTCGGTGTCATTTAACATCTAATTGGACGTTTACGGCACTGACTTCATTTTTCCATTTCTTATGTAAAATATGTATTTGATTTCAGAATTAAATTTACGCGGCACATTTTAAGTCCAACAGCTTGTTAATTGACTTAAATCATGCTGTTAAAAAGAATTAAAAGGTTGCAACTATTATGGTTTAGCTTATTGGATTATTTCCTAAGGAAGTAAAATACAGTAGGATATTACCTTAGCTTTCAACAATGGAAGAGAAACGCGAAATTAAATATTTAGTTAAACAATGAAAACGGCTTGAATTTCATTGTAACAATGAAAAGCATTGTTGTAAATTATGCCAAAAATATTTTTAAAAATTCATAAAAATTAGAAAAAATCGTACGGCAACTTTATTCATATCATTGGAAATGTATTTTTTTTCAATTTTTCAGATGGTGTAAAAATAATTTATGTGTTTTAGTTCTTTCGGCAATTATCATGGAGAAACTCCAAAATTTTACTTAATTGTTAATTAATTAAAATTCTAATTAAATTTTTAAAAAACGGCTCCGAGGTGCATATTCCCACCCTCCATAGTATATTTGTGCCAAATTTCGTAGCTGTAGGTCCAGAGGACTGTCCTGTAGAGCGCCAACACACACACACAGACACACACATTATCTTGTATTGTTAGTAGAGATATAAACGTAGTATTTCTGTTTCAAAATTTAGGAAAAATAGAAAATTTATTTTCACACTTTCAAATTTGGTTTCAAACAGGATATATAATAGACTTTTTTCAAAAAAAAATTTGATCCAGTACTTCCAATAACTTTCTATATTCAATTATTCAATTAAAAATGCATTCAAACGAATGCCAGCGAAAAGAAAACTGCGTAGATGATTGAATGATTTACGAAATACATGATTTAAACTTTAAATTACTATTCCTTATTTTATTACTATTCCTTACTTATGTAGATACACGCATTGTTATTTTGAAATTACTTACTAAAATAGGGGGAAAAAAAAATTGGAAATGTATTGAGCTAAAAAGATAACAAAATGAAGAGATTTCACATTTATTGAATATGACAAAGTAATAAATCTTCATCATTCAAATATTTTCAAATCATTCTATTTTCCAAACATGACCAAGCACAAAGTGTTTTAAAATATTTCCAAAGGTTGCTATTCAAACAGGAAAGATATTGCTTTTGATTTCTATGCAATTGAAAGGGTAAAAATGAAATTGATTTTTTTAAATCACTGAATCGAAATGAGAGCTTATTAAAAAGGGGGAGGGGGACTACTTGCTCACTTAGACATCATCTTTGTTATGTTTTGAATTAAACTTAATTATTTTTTATAACATAGTTTCTTCTTACAGTTTTCGCATTCATCTTTACAATGACAAGCTTTAATGCTTTTATAATCAATCATTTTAGTATAAAATACAGCATAAGAATTAAGTTGATTTTTTTAGTGCACAAAATTTGGAAACTGATTAATCAATTGGAATCGATGAAATAAAAAGAATTTTATTCGAAACTCTTTTACGAGAGCAACGGAATAATCTTAATGATGGTAGTGCCACCTATTGAATGAAAGAAGAATAATTCTTTCATCAGGCAGAAAATAATAGTTAGAGAACAGGGATTTTTTCGCTTGACTTTTCAGTAAGTTAAAAAAATCAAGCAAATTGTAAGAAAAAAGTTATTCCTAACTGAGAAAATCGATCTTATTTAGTTTTCAATGATAAGTTAATCTGTGGAGAAGTGAAATTTTTTTTTGCAAATTATTTAGTTTTCAAAAGAGGCTATTTGTTTTTTCTAAATCAGTGGTTACTTGAGTGAAATATGAAAAATTAGCTAAATAAATATAAATGCTAAATTTTGTAAAAATAGGGGAATTTTTTTAAAAAAATTCATGATGTATGATTCATGAACTCGTATCCTCATGTTTTGAAATCAACAAAATAAAAAGAAAGAGGCAGGCAAACTTCTCGAGTAGTAAATTTATCTTTGAATATGAATGAATTATATCAAAATAGTAAATTTTGTTTTAATAACTAATCTAACAAAGAATTTATATAATTTTTCTTATGGCTTTGTTTTATGTTTAATTAATATCGCAATATAAGTGACAAGATTATAATTTATAATTTTATGGACTTACGTTTTTAACCTTTGTCTCCAAAACTAACATATTATTTATTTCAAAGTTCCTAAAAATTGCTTATAAATTATTTATTTTAATCTTAAATTGTTACTAATCTTCGAAAAGTTTTATTGAATTTTATAACGGTTGAAAATATTGAATACCATACACATTTATAAATAAAATTCACAATTTAAATTGCACATCAACGATTACTATTCGAAGATTCAAGTTTAAAAGATATCAGTTTGTAGAAAAACCCTCATCATATTATTTCTGTTCTTGACAAAAAAAAAAAAAAAAATCTACTCGCTGCAATGCCGATATCTTTCTACATCTTAATGGTATTCGACTGGAATTTTTATATAAGCTGCCCTATGTATCTGATTTTCAAATTATAAAAGAAAAAATATAGTATGTTTCAATTATAAAAGAAAAAATATAGTATGTTTCGCACATGCGCAGTAAAAAATTATTTACTACAAATACTCAAATTTTCTCTAATATTCAAATTATTTCCTTAGAATTTTAATACAATACTTCGATAACTTATTGTGACGTATTCTGTAAGTTTCGTATAATTTTGTTGAAAACTCTGTATGTTATAAGCAAAAAACAAGCGGAAAAATTTGGAAATTTTTAAGAAAACCTTTATATCTTCCCGAATATGCATGCTATTTTTTACAAAATACATGCAAGTATTGCGCACATGAAACAAAATCATTGATGAAAGTTACAAATCACTATCAGTTATCTGTGGAATGGGGTGAGCCCAAATCACTTTCTTCATCACTTTCTGGTCTGTCCCCACGAGACCAAATTTTCACTGTAAAATGTGAGTTCCGACGATTGTACTTCCGCGTCTTGTTGAATCAATGCCACGTCGAGTTGCTGCACTTCGCCGGTCAAAAAGAGGTCCCACACAATATTAGGAGATATCCCATGACATTTGGCACTTAAGTGTATACATTTCTTGCTGAAAATTTTCAATTTCGATGAGAAAACTTATGCAGAATAAATACTAGCAGATTCGTAATATCGTCTAAAAAGGTTTTGCATAGTGGAATTTCAGTAAATTGCAGATTCAGTAATTCCTGATCCGAAGCATGAAAATTTACGGGACTTGGAGAGAAGTAAGGCCGAAAGACAGTTCGTGCAGGTCTCTGAATTCTTGTTTCTTAGATGCTGTGGAGCATTTGTTTCCCTATCTATCCATAATGGCTAAGAAAAGGTGTGTTTGTAGCAACATGTATTAAAATTTTGCAAAAAGAGTACTCTCAATAGACTAAAAGATATTTTTCAGTTTTTTTACCAGAGAAAAATATTAGATGATGGCTGATATGCTACAAAAATACACTTCCGAAACTTATTATTACATCTAATTTGTTTAGCAGACATAGAATGTTGAGATATTTATTATAAGTAATCATAAATAATGTTTGTTTAAGATCTAAATTTGTTGAAGATAATTTATTATTAAGGTATAAATTTATTATCATTTAATTAAGAAGGTTATCATAGAATTTATGACTTTTCCAGTCTAGTTATCAAGCTCTCAATTCCAGCTTTTGAAAATTCTGGAGATTTGGATTGAAAAAACTCAGCTAATGCGTTTTAAACCTTTCCATAAGAAATAAATGCTTTCCAATACGAGGGTGCTGCAAAAATTTGTAAAGATGACAGCCGTATTTTACGAAGTGCCAGATGAGTATAGAGGATGGGTGAGGAGAATCTCCTGTCCAATTCCCAAATTTTCTTTTGTTGTTGAGTGAGCCTTGCAACATGTGGTCTGAAGTTATCATGTTAGAGGATAAGACCTTTCCTGTTAATCGAAACGATTTTATGTTATTACAATTATCTCAAACGATCCTGTTAAGAGCAAACGATCTCATTTTTCAACAATGGTTTCTTTCATTCTGTCAAGTTGATCACAGTAAACATCTACAGCAATGGTTTGTTTGGCATTAAGCAGCTTATAATGAATCACAATATGAATGTCTTCACCAGAACATGGAAGAATATTCCTTTCATAATTTAGTTTAGCTTAGTTATATTAACGTCCAACTTAATTTTTTAAAAATATTACATCACAGCTATTTTGGGCCGGACCTCTGAATTTTAAACCGTGGCTAGATGATTAGGACGACGCTCGGCACCCAACTCTCTCCAAATTTCAAAGCAAATAGCTTTGATCCCCGGCCGCAGATTTAACATGTAAGAGGCTTTTGTCGTACCGTAATATGCCTTTATGTCGAACCTTCGGTGGAATGGGTATCGAAACCGTGATTTTCAGATCCCGAAGCCTTCTTTCCATGGATATTTGGATTTAAAAGTTTTCTCTTCGTCGGTAAGTCATTACTTTTACATCACTGGATAATTTTCCCAAATAGCTTCATTATTTTTTTCGATATGAATAATGTCACCATTTTATTTTTCTTTAAATCTGCCATGCATAAGCGTTTAATATATTTTAAATCCAGTTGATATATTTTCTTATATTTGGCTGGTGTGAAAATTTGGAGAATGAGGAGGGTGCGTCCTCGGCATCTGATTGCGGTTCAAGAGAAAGAGAGTGTCCATGCAGATTTCTAATAAATGGGCTCAAGAGTGTTTCTCACATATTATAAATCCGATTATGTTTCTGATGTACTTAAAAAAAATTAAGATATTAATGTTATAAGTAAATCTTCTAAGTGGACCGTTTCTACTAACATTCTAAGAATATTCAATCTTCACTCAGTGTTGCAAATATTGATGTTGGAAACAGATTAGGGATTATACACGTTTCGGTTTTTCATTTCTGTGGCTCGCTTTCCTTACATGAACACAGGTAAAAGGAAGCATATGATTCTAACCAGCAGTTTGATAATAAAAAAATAAACAAGCAATATAATAATTAAATTTATCTTGGTAGCATGAATATGGATGGCACAAATGGGCAAGAGTAGCTATTGGTTTGCCTTAGTTATATTTACATCCCGTTCTGAAGCAATACGAGGGCTATTTTGGGACTGACCTCGCAATTTCGAACCGCGGTCGGATATCAGGACGACGCCTGAGCTGGCGCTCCCTCTCATAGCTTCCGCACCACACCAACGGAAAGACGTTTGAGCCCCTAAGTATGCTGTAATGTGCAACAGGCCCCATACACGGCGGATCTTCTGTGGAATCGGGATTCGAACCTTGAACCCTCTGGTCCTGAAGCCGTAACCTTACCACTAGGCCCCACGGTCTCACGAGCTTTTATTATAATGCTGTATTAGAATAGTGAAAAGGAGGATGAGATCCAAATACATTCGTATCTTAATACTCATCCTGAAAGAAGTGATTTAATTTCCCTGTAAGAAGCGTGTTCGTAGTTTATGAGCTGTATTTTAAATAGAATTATTAAAAATCTGCATGTTAGTGAATAAAATAAGTGATAAATTCTGATGTTTATAAGTTTATCTCTGGGTTACGAGTTGTGAAAAAATGTGGAACAATCTTGTCGGTTTTATTCAGCAATTTGAAATGTTTTTTTTTATTATTATTAAACGGGTTAATGCAACACGAAATATTTTTAGTGACTCTTGAATTGAAAACACTAAATAGCATAATTGCTTTTTCATTCGGCGATAAAATTTCCCCTTTAAATTTTATTAAATAGTTTCCACTGACACGACAAAAAAATCCAATTAAAAAAAATAAATAAAAAACTCTCTTTAAAATGAAGTATTTATCAATATAGTTTCAAGTTGTTTTTGAAAACTATTTTTATGGTATCCTTAATTCAATGAATAATTTACAAAATCTAAGTTATTCTTACATCTCATTTTTTAAAAATCCAAATTGAGGTTACCGTATTGTAGATGAATGTAAATTTATTATTAATTCGAATATTTTAAAGTTATGTAAAGGCATGCCATTTAACTCACATCATCAAAATTGATGAGACATTGTTACAAATGGCTTTACAATGAGAAAATTTTACTCATTAAATATACAAATAGAACAGATAAAAACAATTGTTTGAAACTTCTAAAGCGACACGCAGGTGAATTGCAAACATCATTACGTTAATTAACTGCATTAATAACAAATACCAGAATACTGTGCTTGCATTATCGTGTAAAATAGCAAATATAAATGTAAAGTTTAACTACATTATTTTATGGATATACGGTGTAAATACATTTTATATAGATTCTAAGCAAAGATATTCTGTTGCTATTTTTTTCACTTTAATTACTCCCTAAATATTTTTCAAATGCATTTAATTATTTCTAGACTTTTGTAAAATATAAATATTAGAAGGTCGCAAATAATAGTGTCAATAAACTTTTTCATGAAATCAATTTTCGACTTTATTGTTAACACATTTATTCGAATTTTTTTAACAATGAAATATATTATGACTGGTTAATTGTGATTAAACAGAAAATACACTTTGTTTCTGATTTTTTTTGTTTGACTTTGTAAGATTCATTAATAGCCTCAGATAATCAAACTTGTATCAGTTTTTCGAATAATGTAACTTCAAAGAAAACGTTAAAATTAAGTTTTTTTTTTCTTTTTTTTCCCCAGAAGCCTGTTTCAGTAAAGATGAAGTTTTATATACTATTTTAATGTAACTTTTCTTCATATTTTGAATTTAATTTATTTTAAATATTAAAGCAATGTCATCTTAATTGGTATTTCACGTAATTACTTCTTAGGACATTTCCGAATATTTTCTAATAATCAATTTCATCTTGCACCAAAAAAATGGATCTCATTTCGTTTGCAAGAATCACAAAAACACGATTCAAATATGCATTAAAATTCCCGTTGACGCATATCTGAACAGCAAGGAATACGCAGCAGATTGTATCCAATAAAATTAATCAAATCTAACATGCGTAACATCTTTTCATCGTTGTTTTCTTTCTCCTCGATGACATTATTACAAAAAGCATAACTCGTTCCTTTATAAAAATAATTTCATCACTTCGATATATTTCTCTTGTTTACAGGGAAAAAAGAAGTAAAAGATAAATAAAGCACATAATGAAGAAATCCGGCAAAGATGCAACCCAATTTTCATATTTAAAATCTTATTAAATTATAAATGATCCGTGTAATAACAAGGCAAGGGCCAAGATTTAATCTCAATCCATGAAGGGCTCTTAAAAATACCTTCTTTGCGAATTTGCGGTGAATTCTTGCGAAACCGCTAACAGACAAGACAGGCTTAATATGCAAATTCCTTCTCGGGAGGAGGAATGCTTTGTTGTGTCGAGCGCCGCCGAAGCCTTCTTCTGCTAAATGATCAATCATGTCGGAGTCAGAAAGCCTCTCCATCTTTTCCCTTTAGTACGAGTAATTAAAGGAACAAGCAACGGGCGGGACCGAGCCAAGAATGGGTAAAAGGGAGCTCCAAACAATGTCGGATATTGAGACTGTCAGATATTGAGCCCAGAATTTTAGAAATCGCAACAATCCCCTTCCCAGGGAAAGGGTTAGAGTGTAACAGAAACTGATACAATGTTGTAACTGTCCGTCAATGACCGGGCGAGAGATTCAGGGAGCCAAGCGGCGTGATCGACAACTTGTAGAGCAAAGGTCTCAGGAGGAATTTCTTTCCCACACACCAAAAATACTCCTAACAACAACAGGCATTCTATGAAATTCGTAAGGTGGACCTAACTTCTGTTGTGAAGTAAACTATTGGAGTCCAAATTTGTTATCTACATAATCGAATCTCTTTCAGTTTCACAGAGATAAACACCATGCCACCAATTTTTATTCAAAACATATCTTTTCTAAAAGTTTGTATGCGTTTATTGGTGTGACCAAAGGTACTTAACATGGGTTAATCTAACAGATGAGCACTATATCAAAAAATTTTGAGGACACAAAGTACCTCTGATTCTGAAGTTAAATCTGGTATTAAAATACATAGTCTTTAAAATAAATCTCTATTTAAATTTCTCCTTTTACCTTCACCATGATAAAGATAGGAATACTTAATTTTCTGCTGAAAGTATCATTTCCGAACAGTTTTCATCTGTTTGGTTGTTTAGAAAAAACGCATCATGTTTTGTTTCTTGTGCAATGTAATTAGATAAACTCAGAATATACAATAATTTTACGAAATTACAAAAAAGTAATATAATGCTGATTTATTCAATTACCCAGTCCATCCAATTATCCAATTTTTTATTCTTTCAAAAACGGTTTTTCCTGGAGACAACATGCAACTTTAAGAAGAATCAAACGATATATTGATCAATGTTGTAGAATCCTTCATCATCTAACTAAGGAAATTTTACCGATTCTGAAAACAAGATTTGGTCGAAGTGAAGAATTGAATATTGTAACAATATCTGTTTGCTGTTTTTATGCAAGACTACAACAAGCTAGTTCAATGCGTAATTCACGTGAGATCAACAATGGATCTATTTCTGAACTGCTGATTGATCTTCAACGACATTCGTGTCATTTGATCGCCACAAAAATAATAATCAAACTTAAAAACAGATAAACACACTTTTGAATTTCAGAGAAGCAAATTTAAGAGCATTTAAGAATTATAATGCATATTGTGAAGGGAATTGTTAAAAATTTTATAACATGGCAACTTTGAATTGCCACTTTGTTACTAAGTTGTCGTAGAGTTGAAGTACCGGGTGTAAGGATGAAGTGATAGTAACAATGATATGGCTAAACTTTGGCTTACCAAAATATTTAATTTGGAGGAAATTTAGTAGAACCCGGAGATATTTTTATCAAATGCAACCTGTTTAGGTAGATTATAATTACTAAATAAACTGAAACTAGTTTTTATTACATCTGTCATCAAAGGCGTAATTTTTACAAGCACTTACATAAAATATTTTTCGAGTACATTCGCTCAGTTGATTTCGATGCGCCACACTGCACTTTTCCTCTTTACTTTCTCTTCATCTTTTCTTTTTTTCCTTTTTTTGAGATACGAGATATATTCAATTTTTTAAACTTCTGGATTGCTTGAATTGGTAGCAATTGTAAATTTTTCGCTTCATATACACTCTACTTTGTTCAGCAAGATTTTCATCGACGGGTATAATGTCGAAATGTCATTCGATTAAATTTCTCAAGAAAGAGTATTTTTCAATTGAACAAAAGATCTTATATCACAGCATTTGAAATCATATTATGTTATCATACGAATCATATTATCATTCGAGCATTATTAACCATACGAATCATCTACAAAACTAATCAATCTAAATGGGCCCTCGTTACCTGGTGACAGTCTCGGACTTTATATGTGAGGTTCCACCGAAGACCAGCCGTGCAGTCAGGCCAAATACTCGTTAAACCCGTAGAAATAAAACACTGTGTGCGAGGATGGTGTGGAAATTTGGAGAGGGGTTATCAGCTCAGGCTTTGTCTTCGTCATCTGACTATGCTTCAAAACTACGAGGCACTTCCTCAAATTGCCATAGTATAGCTTCAAAGCGGGCGTTAAATCCAGCCTTGTGAGTCAAGGCGTGGCATAGCTGAAGAATGTGATTTGGGGGAAGGAGAGCATGGGTTGTGCTCTTAACCAGCGTTATTCAAAAACTAGTTAACTGATGTACTATTTAGCAACGAATTGGTCTCTAGAATCAGGGTGGCAGTTGGAGAATTTTGGATTTTCCTCCAAGCGGAAACAAATGTGGACAAGTTCTCTGTGAAAGTCCTGTAGGAAGACAATTTGCTCCCCATCAATTAGACATAAGCCCGACTTTCACCTCAGAAGCTACCTACGTCCAAGATCGCATTGACCAACAGAAGATACCATACTTCCCCTTTAGAATGAGCCCTTGATTCATGGACTCAGACTGATAAGATGAACCAACTGAGATTATAATCGCAACCACTGCTGAAAGTTAATCTAACAAATTAAATCATGCAATTCTTAATGTAGTTCAGTCAATGTCAGCGTAATTTCTGTTTTAATAACGAAATTAAATTTAATTATTTTTAAAGTTTTAAGAACTTTCCTTTCTCAAATAGGAATATTATATTTGAAATAATTTTTTAATCTTTCATACTTCAATTAGAATGTTTATCCGAATGTGAAAACTTTTTATCTTCTATCTCCCACTGTCTTTTGATAATTTTCCTAGACGCAAATTTGGTGCTGGAGGCGAGTAATCGTAATCAAAGTTATGGAGACGAAAGTAAACCCCCAAGTTTTCCTCCGCACGCCGCCGCTATTTATAATATAAGTAATACATTTAAGAGATATCAAGAAAATATTTTAATTTTAGTTTATTGTTCATCCCTTTAGTTTATCTCACGTCACCGCAGAAAAGAATCGTTATTATTTTTAGTAAAATATAATGGATTGAATACAGTTTTGTTGAAGAGATAAAAGATATAAAGAAGTCCTTAAAACAAGCACAATAAATACAAGGATTCATTATAACTTAATATATTAAATGATTCGTTGTTCAATAGCTTTTGGCGTACTTAAATATTTTCAACGTGGATATATTTCAACGAGGCAATGTTTTCCATGTGGATCGCGCTAAAATAAGTATTATATTTAAAAAAATTATTTTATCATTAAACATTGCCGAACCAAGTAAATACTCTTCGATAAGACTTGTAATGAAGGGAGATTTTTTTATTTATTTATTGACGCATAAAATTTTTTTTAAAGTTCTTTACCAATATGCGAGCAGTTTCATCGAATCTCATGAGTGCGACCTTGTGAACAACAATAAATTCGTTCCAACTGTACCTAACATGTTTCTGAACAATGTTTCAATGTTGTACTTCAAACATAATTTAGCTGAAAGAAAAACGTTTTTATGGAATAATTGATGTTTGTAGATAAAATTTCTCTAAAAATCTAATGAATGTTACCTTTCGATTTCAAGATTTACTAAATGTTTTAAGAAATTTCTCGAGATCTGAATAAAACTCTCAACTTTTATTTATTTACAATTGTATAAACAAACTAAATAGTTTTAGGCGTTTTTAAAGCATTGCAAAAAGGGTAATTTAGATATAAACGTTTTGAAGCTTCACGAAATAAGGGATATGTTAGGGCGGACCCCATAGTTTTGAATTGTGGTCAAATGACGAGGACGTCATTCCTTCTCCAAGTTTCGTTCCAGCGGGATGACGTTTGAACCTCGACGGATTTAAGGCTCTCCAAGCCCGCATACACGACGCCTTTTTCATGGAAATGAGCCTCGGGCCCACGACCCTCCGGTCACAGGCCGGGACTCCACCACTAGGCCTCTACAGCCCCAGAAATTTATGCTATTTTAGTCTCAAAATGCCCATTTGAAATAAAATTGTCAAGAGATTTAATGTTAAATGCATTCTTTCGTAATACGATTTGGTCAGCATGCGCCAAAAATTTTACAGGAATTAAATGAGTCATCGAACAGAAACACCTTTTATTCTTATATCAATGTGTTACCTTGTACTTCATTGTAAAGGTAACAATCTGAAATTGCTTTCTTCCATAAGATGCTTCACCGGAAGGAAAATGCACTTTTTCCTTTTAGAAAGAAAGCTGTGAATTTCTGACTTCAAAATAATGATGTCTTCTTCTTTTCTGAACGCTTGCCAAAACTAGTTACAAAATGTGTCGATTCATCCCTGTTAAGTTCATTACCAATATTCAATAAAAAAAAATAAGGATTTACTTTTTTTCATTAGAATTTTGCTTTGAAGTAGTGATTAGAGCTAAATCAAAATCGGAAAAAATTAGTACCGCAGTTTAGGATGATATCCTTGACAAATTATGTTTAGCTTTTTAAGTAACGCTTTTTAACCAATTGAATCACCTATAAAACATATTATATGTTAAAAATGAAAATTGGTATCGATATGGTTTTCTTGGGAAAATTACTTAATGCTTCAATTTTTTTGTGAGTTTTGACATTGTAAGCGTATTTAACATTTTGCTATGGTGTTTACCACGATGTTACAATAACAACTGTGGGATGGTTCCTGTAAAACGCTTTAAACTCTTTGCCCCAAATTCAAAACATGTTTTACTTCAAAAATTTGTCTTATTCCTAATTATCAGCCGGAAATCTGTTTTAGAAGATTGATTTAATATTTGAATCTGAAATATATAAATGCATGCATATTTATCTTTTTTATGTGTTTTATCGTTTAAAATAATTATCTTTGAATGAGTGTGAGTGGTTTGGTCATTGGCTGCACTTACAGAAGATTTATAAAACGAAATCTATAGCAGATGAATGCGTAAATGTAGTTGCTTTGTTTGTTTAATTAAATGTCGTGGTTATAGTTAAGAGCGTACATTTGGCAAGAGGTTTTTTTTACTCTTCCAATGCATAAATAAAGCAAGCGTTAAGTGTGTGTTAAGGTGATTAGTAGGTTATGTAAAATTCTTTCGTATTTCAGAGATATCAGAAATACATCAAAACAAAGAAATGGAGCATCATGTTAAGTGATATTTTTATTTAGTAGGACGGATTCTATTGTAAAGTATTAATATTTAGAAATATTAATTATAGTATCTATCTTAAATTATATACTTTTTGTAGCCTGGTATCGAAACAACATTTGTTCTGCAGTTTCATCATTTACAAAGTGATTAAATAAAGATCTGACAAAAAAATCCCTTTTTTTAAATTCATTACCATGATTTCATTAATCTTCGGTATATTTATGTGGCAATATGTTTTGCCCGTCATTCTTGATGTGTCAGGATATCTACATTTAGGTGGCGGGAAACAATATTCGATTCTTTTTTTTTTTAATGTGCTGATAAAACATTAGCACCTTGTTTATGGAGAAAGGAGAAAAGGACATAGCTTATATTTAAATTCATTTGTTTCATGTTTATAAAAATAGAATTTTGTAATCAATTTTTCACTCACTTCCTGATGTGCTAGAGTTGAAATTTTGTACACTGTGCATTCTCGATGACACTACACTATTTCAATATGTTCAGAATTCAATCATTAGTTCGTTGATTTATTTGATTAAATTTTGATTCTATACTTGTGACCTCTCCGGTACAGAATTTGAGGGAGAAAAAGGGATTTTAGGATTACACATTATTGATGATAATGAATTATTACTTAAAGATTAAAAATAGAAAATAATTGAAATAAAAATAATTTCTACTTTTTAATATACTAACAAAAGTGTGTTTTAAAAAGCTGTTTTTATTAAATTTATTCCTCCAAGGCTTCGCGTTAATACTGCAGCATGTGGTTTTGTCATACAGCTTACAGGCTAAGGCTTCTTAAACATTTTTCACTTCCAATAGAGCTACAGCTTTGAAATTTAGCACAGTGGTGGGTTTCCGGAGACAATACAATATTATACAAAATTTGCTATCTATACCTATTTTAGACCTAACAAAATGATATTAAAATTTTAGCCCAATATTTGGGCGATAAAGTGTGGAAGCTGGTAACCTCACGTTACGTAGGGTTGTAACAACACCACTAGACGACACACAATAGAAGGGGCTCGGCCCGCGAATCATCACCATTTCGGAGTCGCTTGTGGGTCAAAGGTCAGATCGGGAAGTGAGTCTTGTTTCGTCTCTCGGTCTGTATCACACTTTTTTCAAATTCGTAATATGTAATATTCGTAACGAATATTTAATATGTGTTTTATATTGGAGAATTCGATAATTGAATTTGGTTTACTATGCCTAACATGTCGTGTGTATTCGTGTCAGCCGTCACTAAAGAGTAGAAAATAAAAAAAAATATTAAAAAAATAAGGTATAAGCTTCTATTCATGCGAAAAAATGAACGCAAAAGTTGAAAATAATTTTTCTGATTACAATAAAATGCATGGTTCGAATAAAAGCGTGGGCGCCTTTACCTTCTAGGAATATTCCATTTGTTTAAGGAAATATACACAACATATAAGGCTCTATATAAGGCGTCCACGCTTTTATTCGAACAATGCATTTTATTGTAATCAGAAAAATTATTTTCAACTTTTACGTTCATTTTTTCGCATGAATAAAAGCTTATACCTTAATTTTTTTTAAATTTATTTTATTTTGATAATGTGCTTTCGTTTCGATCCATATAAGAATCTGTTGAAAACATTCGAGGTGTTTTAACTTATTCGTTACAGGATACACTTGCGATTCGCTAACCAGAAGTTGCCCCTCATTTTTGGAGTGGAAGCCTTGTGAAGAGCACCTTGGGTTGACGTGTGAGGGGATATTTGTGAATCACATTCCCTGACGCTCTATCACCTCATCGGCAGCAAATGCATTTAAAGTTCGCCGCCTATTTATGCTCATTAAATTATTTATTTCATTGCTATTTATGTTCATTTTAAAACATTATGTGATACGATGCCCAGGCTAGACTCATCACTGTATACGAAAGCGTTAATAAATTAAATATTAGTGTTTAGCAACTAAATCGCACATTTAAAATACCCTGCCTGAGAAAGCTTCTGAAACAGCCCGAATGTGTGTCTTAAACAATAGAAAATTTTGACGAAACCGGATTTCTGGTTTTTATTCGCTATACCATAACCAATTGTTAAATATCATATATATATGATATTCGATGTTTGTATTTTATGTGTTAAAATTAATAAATAATATAAAACTAATAATTAATAACAAAAAATAAAACTAATAATTAATAATAAAAAATAAAATTAATAATAATTAATATAAAACTAAGAATGTTAACACAAATAATTGCTAATACAAATTTTCTGGCATCTCTTCGCAACATTTAGTTTCAAATTCTGAAAAATCACCTCCATATGCTATTTATTCAATGTGTGCATTTCTTGTTGTAGTTTGCTCTGAATATTTCGTCCCAAGCAATAAATCGTAAAAAAATCTCTCTAGAGATTGTTTATTTTATGTATATATTTTTTACCATCCAAAATGAGGGAACAAGAGAGTAAGGGGGGTATAGATATCAGGGTTCTAGTCATTGGCGGCATGGAGACAAAACATTAGTTAATTTACGCCACTTTTCATCGTCAAATATGATGAGAAAAATAACATTATGACCCGAGCACCATTTAACCTTGACTGATGACGACAAGAGACGCAATAAACATATTATGCCACGTGCGCCACTCACCCTCGCTACACCACTGGAGCCTGACGAGTTCCTTTGAAGAAAGATCAGAGAAAAATTCCTTTCTGTTTTCGAATCCGTCGCGACTGCTGTGATGAATGACGAAAACTATAACGAAACAAATTTTCTATTATATGTTTGTAACATTTATTTACAATTGTTAAAAATCATACACATATGCTATTCATTGTACGCAATTTATGTGCTAATTTGCTAATAAAACTTTATTAAAACATAAAAAAATCCTTTCAGATACAAAAAAGGAAACTCATCTGCGCATTAATTTTTGCCATCCCGAATGAGAGAGCAAGAATGGTCAAGAGTGCATCACCTCGGACATTTGAATCCGCCTCGGAGAAAATGTCATGCAAAAATCCTTTCCGTTTTCAAATCCGTTGCGACTGCGATGACGAACATTGTTACGGAACAAGTTTTCTGTTATATATTCGTAACATTTAGTTATAATTGTTAAAAATCAGGCGCTTATGCTTTTTATTGTACGCATTTAATGCGCTAATTTGCTAATAAAATTCCATTCAAACTACAAAAACCTGAAAAGATCCCTTCAGATACAAAAAAGGATGCTCATTTACGCATTAATTTTTACCATCCAAATGAGAGAGCCAGAGTGGTCACCTCGCACTTTTGAAGTCGCCTCATGCAAAAATCCTTTCCGTTTTCGAATCCGGCGCGGTGAAGAATGAGGACTCCATTGTCGGTGGACTTGGAGACGAGACGTCCTTTAACCACCTCCGTTTATCATCCGAAGCTCTACGGGCGTAAATTTATAACCTACGGGTCGCAGCCGGAAGTGTCTACAACATAACACATCGAACGTTATCGTTGGGGCTGTAGTTCTGGCCCTATGCCACCAGAGGAGGTCAGTGCAAAGATGAGTTGTGGTTGCCATTCGTCATTCCATTATAGAAGCCGACTTTCCTTCGACTCGACTTTATTCTTTCCGGGCGGGAAGTTTTTATTTGTATTTATACATATAAATATCGCTTTTTCTTTGCTTTCCTTCACCGTTCGGATATTTCTCGTGTGGTACATTTGCGACGATTACTTTTTCCTTATCGGCTTTTGTGCTGAAGAACGGATGACACATTGCGATAACTGGGGATGAGTAATAGATGGACTGCACTTTTTGCGCTGTTTCATTTTGCTTGCAGCTGCCACACGTGCCTTTTGCTTGCAGCGTTTCAAATGAGACATCGAGAGAATAATTGTTAAATAAGTGCTGACATTTGAAAATCGAATAATATGCCTAAAAAGTGTACAAATGATTGAAATAGTGGACAACGAAATTGCTTTTGAAATAAAAAAATAATTTTATTTTCAGATCTATATTATTCTGTAAATTGTAGTATAGAATATTACCTTCTTCCAAAGAAGGAAACAATTTTTAATAAGTGATAAAGAATAATTAAAAATAAAAAAAGAAAGTAAAATGATGTGGTTTGGATTATTGAATTACTGTCTGTTATGAAGTTACTCTATACACTAAAGGAGAGACATAGTGTAATTTTGAACTATGATCAGATAATGGGAACAACACAAGATTTAGAAAAAGTTAAAATGTATTTCTTTAAAATGTATGGCTGTTTTACTCATGCAATTTCAGCGGTAGAAGAAAACTGAAGGCACAACCTTGGAGCTAACACGCTTTTAATAACTGAAATAACGACGAGTAGCGACGAAAAATATCAACCAAAACATTAAGAAATCGGCCACTCTTAATACTATCTCTATCAATTTTCGTTGATCGTTCATAATATTAAAAATCATGTTGAGAATGCAAAGGAAGTCTATAAACGTATTTTACAACAACATAAGGATACTTTTAAAGGTTTATCGAGCACGCTTTTTCACGGAATTTCCCTTTTCTCATATATTTTATGTTTTCATAAACTTTTGAAGCAATTACGGCCAGTATTATAAAAAGAATATTAGAAAGAGCGTGTTTTTAATTTTTTTGAATACGCTGTTATATTTAAACTTTCAATATCTGTTATTTTTTCAGAAAATACTCGTTATCCACTGAAGTTAGTGCCCTGAAATAATTTCTGAGTAATCAGAAAATTAGAAAAAAATAAATGAACTTATAGGTTACTGGGCTATTGCGAAGGAACATTATTTTTGATGCATTTTACAATATTTCTTCTGAGTTATACTCTTCGCTAAGAAAAGACAATAAATTTAGCTAATAGCTCGGGTTAAAACTTGTGACTTTTTAAAGAAATTGATTCTCTCCTTTTTTAGGTGAACATGGAAAGCAGAAGTACATTAAAAATAACGACTTGTTCGCAAGAAAAGTATACTATTTAACTTTTATGAAATCAGTACTTATATACAGAAATGCATCGTTGCGCCAACAAAGAACAAAATGGAAGCCATTAAGTGACCATTTTAATATCTCAGAACGTTTTCCGCTAAATTTTCATCAGAAATTCTATCTAAAAAAGAAAGTCAAAATAAGCATAAAAAACAATAATAATTTAATTAGAAAGAACGCAAAGTGACAAACCGAACAACAAACCAATTTTCCACCTCGTTCTTTCTGATTTTTTTTGTAAAGAAACATTTTCTCCTTCATAAAAAAAGTATATTGTTTCATTTAATAGTTACTAATACTTCACTATTTGCAAATTTTTTAAAACTTATTAATTTTTCGTTTTAAATTAACAAAGGCTCAGAACTCTGTCAATTGCAAATACGCTGTAGCTAATTTTGTAAAATTTTGTGCATGACTTAATTATGCAAAGTTGAACGAAAAAAAAAAAAGAATTTGTGGTGTGTAAACAAAGAAAATTTCGTTTACTTGTTAATACCTTGACAATCCTGGCAGGTTAGAGGTTACCAAGTAATTAATTATGTTATTATCTATGTAATACGTAACCCCTTGACGCTACGCGACAAGCCAAACAATGTTATCCATTACGGGCCAAATCCATTATTAATCATTGTGACAGCATCTAGTCTGCACTTGTGCCTTTAAATCATTGGATCATAAGGAAGATAGCAGACATTTTACAAAAAAGAAAAAGAGGAGTTGTTTATATGTTTAAAACTTCCTCTGCCGTGTCTTTATTTTTTTGTCAAGCAAGTCACTCTGAGATTTGTCACGGTACTTTCAGAATTTATCACTAGATGGAGTCATGCGCGCATTTTTCAACTAAGTCATAACTTCATGAAGAGAAGTTAGCGAACTAAGTCAGCTTTGATTTATTAGCGCCATCTGTTGCGAATAAGTGGAACTTTTTTGTAAATAGCACCTTTAAATTTAGTAAAACTCGGAGTAATTTTTCTGCGTGAGAGTAGGCGGTGAGGCCGACTCTCATGTATAGTCCTCAATTCGAGAATTACTTCTCAAATTTTTGTATCCTCAATTAGAGACAAAGCGGTTTAATAGCAAGCATACGTCTTAAACATACCTTTCTACTAAATCCTAAACCTAAGTCTGATTAAAGTGTTGTACAGGAGTAGATATGTAGAAATAAGCTTGCTTGCACGAAATAATTGTGGACCCTCTTGCACAATTATTTGCAATGTGGTTTCTATTATTTCTTTTTCCTTTAAATTGCATGCAATGAGCAAACTACCTTTGTAGTTTCAATAAACAAATTATTAAACGCTACTTTTCTTTTGCAAATGTATACTTATTTTCAGTGTAATCTGAATTGAAATTTATAAAATTTTAGATTTAAATCATAGCTATAAAAGACAACTGAAACAACAACTCCAAAAAAAAGCAATTTCATATGTTAATAATATATAATATTTTAAAAATTGTTTTTAAAATTTATATAATGTGTTGATTATTTCTGTTATATTTATATAGTACTTATATGAAGTAATATTTTTTAATTTTTGATACATTTTTTTAACATTTTAGAAGAGCCATACATTATAAAAAAATTTTTAGGCTTTCTTAAGTCTTTGGATCTAATATATATTACATTTAAATTGAGCATATGGGCTAAATGTTTAAATTATATATAAATTTAAAAAAAAAAACATTTGTTCATATATTACTTTTATCGTAAATTTTATATAAATGCAAGCAAAAACTTCAGCTTAGTTTTAAATAAATTTCACAGTTTTATATTGCCAGTTTCTGCAATTAGAATGGTGTTTATTTTAATACATGCTTAACGTGAAATTTTAATAAAAGTTTTAAAGTGCAGTTACAAAAGCAACAACTTTTTAGGATAAATGAATGAATTTTAATTCTAATATTTATTTTTGCTAAACGTTTATTTTATCCACTGCTTGAAAAAGAAATCAAAATAATAAATGAAAGCATAGAATTGAATAAATTATTGATTTCTTACTTTAAAAATATTTTTTTAAGAGTTCGATTTAATTGAAACCGACTAAAAATTCATAGAATATAAACATTTACTATGAAATCATTTTTTATCATACTTTTTTTTACTGGTATTTGGAAAAGAAAGGTTCCAAGTTTCTCGCCTAAAGGTCTTTACCACACAATTTGACTTTTACTGCACAGTAAATCAGATAACAATTCAATATTCCTTAATTTTAATTTGAGCTTTATGATTATCAACTAAATTTTAACGCTTTTGATAATTTTTTAGATATTATTTGATTTAAGCTAAAAGTATTGCAGAGAAAAAAATTAAGTTACGAGATAAAATATATTCATGAATAATATCAAAATTTATGAGTTTCCTGCTTGACTACCGTTATGATATAAGATCAATAAAATTTACTTTTCTTATGACAATAAAGGGCAAAAATTACTTAATTAAAAATCTAATGCCTTACAAAAGAAATGAGAAATAATAAATTATCAATTATTTCAGAAACAACTGTTTAATCATTTAAAACGGAATATTTAAAATAAGTAAAAACAAAATTTAAAAAATCTGTGTGTTATTGTAACATATTAAGATAAGAATGTTTCCATTGTAGTATATATTTATATTAGTAAAAGTTATTATATTATATATGCTATTACAGTATACTCTCCATTATCCGTGCGCGGATTATCCGGTTTGCGGATTATCCGTGCTCATTTCGGACTCACAAAAAAAATTTAAAGAGAAACATTTTCACGCTTATCTTGCATGTAAAATCGATGTTGATGTTCTATCGAGAGATTCATTCTGTGAAGTTAGTGAGCCGTGACGGCGGAGGCTAAAGAATAGATTTCTTTTCTTCCTCCACATGCAATCTCTACCGGTTCAACCCCTAATTTTCCGAGAAATGAATCCTCCACTTCCTGCTAGCTTATTCTCGCACGAACACGCTTCTTCCTTACACGTCATTCTTTAACTTCTTCTTCCTCTCTCACTTTCGCACGTGTTCTTTTAGTTTTGGGATCTTGTTTATCGTCAGTTAGTGGCGTGAAATTTTTTACTGGTAAAAATGAGTGGTGTGAAACGAAAGCTAAACGTTTTAAATGTTAAACAAAAATTAGAAATCCTTCAAAAACTTGATAATGGAGAATCAGCTAGTACTGATACAGAAGATGTACTAAATGAGGGAAATACAATTTCTCATTCTACTGCTCTACAATCTGTGGAAACTTTATTAGATTATATGGGAGAAAGAGGATTTGATTACGGTGACATTACTGCGGTTCATAAAATATGTGTCGATATACGACAAGAAATAAAGAAACAGCAGAAGCAAAGACGCATTACAGATTTTTTTAAGACAGTAAATGTTAAAAGGAAAATTCCTAGTTTGATGTTATACAGCATGCAAATGTAAGTAATTTTTATATTTTTGTACCGTTGTTGATTTTTTCTTTAAAAAAAATGGAGTTTTCGGATTATCCGTGTTTTTCTATTGTCCGTGCGATCCCTCCCAGTGATTAACCCGGATAATCGTGTGTGCACTGTATCCTATATTCCATATATTACTATATTCCATATAGTATAATTCCATTTAGTATTATTTTGGCTAAGATTTAAATGTATTTGACACTGGCGATTTTCGGATGAATTGCCGTTTACAAGCTTTCATTTATAGTACATATAGGCGAAACTTTGTATATTTAAAGAAATACAGTAAGATAATCATGTTTTTCCTCATGTGCTTAAAATGATCATGTACAAATTGTGTATCATGTATTTAACATTTGTTAAATAAAATTTGAAATTTAAAATTTAAATTTAATTTCAGAAATTAAAGAACGTAGTAGTCCATATAGGAAAATTAGGTTAAGGAATACTTTTCTGGTATTCAAAATTCAATTCCAACTTGTCTTCAGATGGCAAAACATCACACCCGAAAAGGAATGCAATTCCTTTAAAAGAGTTCATTCACATTTTGAAATTTCACTTAACCTTTTGCCCGTTCAAGTCATTTAATGCATGTTACGTTTGAAAAATAGTTATGTTTCAAAGAGTTATAAAAGACGCGGTGGCCTTGTAGCGGAATTTTAGTTTCGGGATTGAGGGGGCGCGAGTTCGAGACCCTATTCCACCAAGATCCAACCCAAACGCAAACCTGGTGCAATGGAAGCTCGAAGATGGGTGATGCCAGCCCATGTGTCGTCCTTGTCATCTCACCATGCTTCAAGATTCATCCCCCAATACCTCTAATTTAACTTATAAGTGGGCCGCTAATCTTATTAAACGATTATTAACTTTTTTACTTCGAAACTGATACTCTTTCCCCCTTTCGTGATTGTGAGAGAAAATAGGAAGTTTATTCAAAAGCTAATTTCAATAAAGTGCTTATTTTTAATCAGTTTTATGAATATTTAATTTTATTCATTCACTTAGACCTGTATAATAACTAATGTATTTCTTAACTTTAAATTTAATGTATTTCTTTTTTTTCTTGTACTTTAAACTAATGTATTTCTTTCATGCACCTAGCTAAAATCGTCTCACGTTCAACTCTCTTCAGTAAGATTCTAAAACCCCATATTTTTTAAGTTTTCTTCATATTTTGAAGAAATTCTTCAAGATATTACTTAAAACTCAATTATTTCTTTTTTTTTCGGTTCTGCATGATAAAATTTGGTGATTTTATTTAACATATTTTCGAAATGAACTTACGAGTGTCTTCAAACCTCATAGCAGTTAATTAAATTAAAATTGTGTATATATGATATTTGATTAGATTTTTATATTTTTTGTTCGAGAAATCTAAAAGATACATCTTTCTTTTTCATTAATTTTGAATACTAAGCTAAATAGCAGCCTATGAAATTTGAAATAGATGAAAATATGAATTGAAATACATTCCATGTATAAAGCTATATTAGCGTTTTTCTCTTAAAGTCCTCCATTGTTCTTTTAGAATTCATAAGATTTTTTTTTGTTTGGATTGAGTCTTTTTTTTAAAGCTATTCGAGAGCCGTTTGGAGAGGTATCTCTTAATTTAGATCAAATGACGATTACGACATCTTATCATTCCGAAACCCAATCTCCAAACTTCCACACAACATCAATGGAAGGACATTTGGCCACGACAACCAATGCTCACGGGATACATACACGGCGAATCTTCGGTGGAATCGGGTCTCGAATTCAAGATCCTCTGATTCCGCGACCAAAATTCTGCTATCACGTTGCAGTAGTCCCTGAAACATTTAGGAAATGAATAGAATAAATTAAATTGTCTTCCTACTTTTATTGTAGAAAAAGCAAATGGGCATCGATTAGATTTAATTTTATAGATGTATTACGTGTTAAAAAGTTCGTTATTGTCATGTTACCGTTAAAGCGTATGCTTCAATTATTTCATAGAATAACTAGGTATTCAACTATGTAGGTAATTCATGAAATACCAAGTTATTCTGTGATAAAACGGATTCCACGCTTGAACTGTAACACACACACATACACTGCCTTTAACGATTATAAGCCCATAATGTTTTCTAAGAGTATGGCTTATTTTACAGTTTGCTCATTAATGAAAATCAGGCAAGGTTACATAATAATGTACGTGTGAGCCGTATAAAAGAAGATTTGCTGTCGTCTCTTATCGTCGATAGTCTTAGCACATTTTTCTAGGGGGTAATTTAGGGCCGCTGTGGCCTGGTGCTAAGGTCTGAACCTCGGGGCAGGAGGATTCTAGGCTCGAAACCCGATTCCACCGAAGAACCGCCGTGTAAGCGGGTCTGGTACATGCTAACTCTGTCAAGGCCAAATGTCCTCCCGTTGGTGTGGTGAGGAAGTTTGGAGAGGGAGCGGCAGCTCAGGTGTTGCCCTCGTCATGTGACCGCGGTTCAAAATTACATGATCCGCCCCAAAATTGCCCTCGTCTTGCTACAAAACGGGACGTAAATATAACTAAACTAAGTGGTAATTAATTTGGCTTACACTGGATGATGATTGAAACCTACTTTTCCGCGATATTTATATACAGATGTCTCTTCCAAAAACCAGTAGCAGTAACCCACCACTCTGCGATAGTACAAGTTTCAGAAATCTTTGTTTAAGAAGTTTAGTTTATAAACTGTTAGTGCAGACTTCAGCCTATCTTCAACTTTGTAAGAATATTTTTCAGTTTTGCATGGTTAAGAACATCCTGGGTCCTCTAAAAATATCCTGAAGTTCCAAAAGAAGGTGCGGCTTTTCTTAAAAGTTTTCCTTGCATATAATTGAAGTATGAGGAAGATTTTTTTCTGTTTTCCCTTCTCAGTAGCAGTAACCTACATGCTCGGAAGCCAGAGTTATTATGCTTCGCGCATCAAATTTTTAGATAATTTTTTGAGGTTTTTTACTTTTAGATTGAATGCTATCTGTTTGCATTTACCAGAAAATGTGGTGAAAAAATTTATAATACCCTTGGGTTAATTATTCCTTTTTCTTTCATTTTATATGATCTTTTAAATATTCTCGGGATAATAGTATAGATCATAATTATTATCTATTGAATTATAAACTATTACTTTCATTCTCCATCGCCAAGTCCTCGTCTACCAATATGTATGAACGAAAAATAAACCAAAGGTGGTATTACTTATGACAAATGAATGAAACCTAACTTTACGTAATTTTTTGATGATAAATTGTTTCAAATCAAGATTTTTTTCTTTGAATATTTTTCGTTATCAACTCAGTAGGTTCTGACAGAAGCGCACTGTATGAAAAATTTTTGCATCGTGATTTAGTTAAGACGACGGGATCTATCAATCAGAGCGTATAGAATTTTAGTTTTGTCCCTTTTAAAATTTATTCCTGCGTGAAAGGGTAAAAAATGTAAATTTTTACAGTAAAAATATCTTAATTGCTGATTTACTAAATATTTGACTCCTCCGGAGAGGCACCGCGAGTACACGGATGAGTGGCCGCCGGATAAATAAGCGAGAACTCGCTTCTCCTGAGGGTATAGCGATTGAGGGGCTCTGGATCCCTCCTCCAGTGAGAATACGTACCTCCTTCGGGAGGGGTCGGGCCGTGACCTGGTGATAGTCTATTAGGACTCCGGCCTCAGTACTCGGGCAATTACAGCGGCTATCATTCAGATGACTCTTTGCTGCGGTGGAGGTAGATCCAGTTTTTCTGGTAACTAAATATTTGAAGGGAAACTGTAAAATAAAAAAAATGGGTAGATTCACATGAATAAACGAATTTCAGCTCAAGGTAACAATAGAAAATGAAAATTGTTTCCCACAACTTCTCTAAAAGATTCACTTTCTCTCTTAGATTCAATATCTCTCAGTGATCCACCCAATTTCGCTCAAAAAATTCGAACTACCTTAAATATTTCAGATCATTATTGGTGCGGTTTTTTTAACATAAATCCAAAAATCGATAAAGAAAGCTCTCATTTCTTCAAAAGCAATATTCATATTCTTGCGAAAATTCTCGGAAGTAGACTCTCAGTTGCTTTAAATAAAAAAAGTACTTTTTATTTAATTTGACTCGAAAGCTTTCCAACAAAATGATTAACAGTTACACCAAAAACTGAATGAAAATTTATTGTTTAATTAAAATTCAAAGAACATTATTAAACTGCTCCATCAAGAAAAAAGTCACAAAATAGTATCTTGCAACTTCGAATGCTAATATAATAGTTTAATAATATTAGAATCAGGAAAAAATAAAGACCGTTACTAGAATTTTAATGCAGTTAAATTTCAAAATGGAATGCCATATTACGATTAACCGAAATGCAGAAAAGAAGGGAAAAAAAAAATGATTCAAAATTTAATTTTAAAAAACTTTCCTTGTTTAAAAAGGAATATAATTGTGCACAATAAGATACATATGCATGTTTTGTAACAACTACTTCTAGCTTACAACTGGTGCTCAGAAATGCAAATTGCTTTATCATCCTGACGATTCAATCAAAAAGAAAAACTGGAAAAGAAGAAATCAATACCTACCGAGTTATGATTATATTTAGGCGTCCTCACATTCCTTAGTGCAGAATAGCACGTTAGCAAACAACCAAAGGAGTGCATATAAACACAAAAGCACATATGAAGTGCATATAAACGCAAAAGCACATACGAAGTTCATATAAACACAAAATTTTTGAGAATAGTTAAAAAATGTCCGATTGTATATAAAAAAACTAAGATATCTTTGTTAATGCGTTGCTGCTTTTTCGAAAGGCAAAGAAAAGAAAGCAGAAAGGTATCGATCGCATTTTATCCGAAAAAGTATTGGCCTACACCTTATCACTCTTTTATCCCCCGCCATATTCGTCTGAAAATAAGAAAGGAGAGGGAAAAAATGCAAAATCCTTGATGCAGCTCTTAGCTGTCTTGGCAAGTTTTAAAAAGTACCCGCTTATTGAATTTTAATGAGAGATTTTTTTAGCGAAGCAAAACTTCAGTCATAATTCGAAGTTAATTTTTTCTGAATTTTGTCGCTGGTGTTCCCTTTGTTGTTGAATACGTTTTAATAATTTTGGATGTGGGGGAAAAAGTTTTTGTTAAAATATTCCAGAAACAAAGTACATTGTTTGAGAGGGAAAAAATGGTAACAGTGAATATATTAATGGACAGTTTGGGTTAGTCACTTAATGCGTGCCGGAAAAAGTAAAAAGAAAACGTTTTAAGTTCGACGATATATTTTTTCATACGATAAATGCAAATTGAAAGTTTTTTCCTCATCTGCTTTTTGCATTTCGAGATAAGATTATTTAAATTTTGTGCCATAAGAACACACCTGTGAGAACAGTTATTAATAACGTTAAGGCTGAAAATGTGTTCCTGGTTTATGTGAAAAATTGAGGGAAATATTTAATTTTTCAACTCTCTTAATTGAAATTTTCGGCTGAAAAAACGCATCGCATCCTTTTGCTTTCACTTGAGTCTGAAAAAAAACGATGAAAAGAAAAGAGCGGTTAGTCTCTCGAGCAATTTATAATATTTTATTTATAAAAGAAAAGCTGCATAAAACGTGCAACGTGTCGTGTTCACAAGAATAAAATGCATTTCGAAATTATTTCTGCATAAAAAATATCAATTGGTTACTAAATCGAGAGCTCTTCTATTATTAAAAAAATTAATAGCGTGTTAAAGATTTTTCCTATTTATTCGTAAAAAACTAAATTTTAGTTTGGGCTTGTTAGCAGATATTTTCTAAGATAATGAACATCTATATTAACTCTAATTATATTTTATATTGAAGTCAGAAATTGTAAATTCATTTCAAACATTCATTCAAAACCTCAAAACAAGAGAAAGCTTTCGCCTTTTGTCCAATATTCCAAATTGCTGAATTTTGTTCACTGATTGATAGATGTGCGACAAATTTTTAGCCTCGTATTTTGCTAAAATATGAAGAACAAAAGAGAAAAACGGAATGCGACCCATAACGGTTCTCAGAATCAAGCTTGGTGCTGCCATCCCCAATTCTAAGAATTGTTCAAGAAGACTATTACTCATTACTTGGCTAAATGGAAAGTGATGGAAAGCAAGTTTTTTTAATAAAGCACCCTACACAAACGCAAAAATTGAAAGAAAGATAATCCCCAGATTTCTTATTTAGTATTTATATTGAAAGATTTCGGAGTGAAATCTATAGCATTTGGTTATCTTAATATGAGTATCCCTAAAAGTACTATTTACCGCTCCAAACATAGATTTCAAACACGCCTCTGTAAAACACAAACTTAATTGTGTCCTTTCTTTTTAATTTTCTTAATTTCACCAACTTGTATTTTATGAGTAGGGAAACTGAAAGATTCCTCCTCCATTAGGTAACAAGAATATAAACTCCCGTCCTAGTAAGTTAATAATAATAAAACGCCAATCTGCTTAAAGACAGAATTCTAAGCGTAGAGAAGTACAGATCTTTAAGTCTGCGTTAGAGATGTATTAATTAAGACCACTTTTCATTTCACCAAAAAGTTATATTTACCATTCGAGGATAAGTAAGTGTAATACACTATTTATATGCAATTAAAGTCCACAAATTCTGAGCAATCTCAAGTGAAAATTATTTATTTTTTCTAATTGTTGACAAATTTCAATGCGATAAATTGTGACCATGGCGGGAAAAAAAGAACCTTGGAAATGAAGTATTTCAAAATTCTGACTAATCTATTTATATATTATTTTTGCTGTTTCTTTTCATGACTTGATGAACAAAGATAATTTTTTTAATTAGTCACGTTTCAAAATTTTTTTGTAGACCTTGCACTCAACAGTGCATAATACTTTTTCTTAACTAATGTTTAGTATGTTGACATTCATTTAGAATCTTGTTCTGAGTTTTGAAATCTAAATTACACTATTATAACAGGAATGAAATTACCAAATTAGCTAATCGTGGTCTCTTAACTTTGCTTATATACGTATTAACCCTCTGACTGCGTATCCCGCGATTTCCGCGAGGTCAAAACATGTCTGTTTTCTGCTGCACCCTCGATTTTCACAGGCTAATGTGTTTACTTAGTACTTTTATAGCGTTCGATCATATTATATTACTAAAGCTTTGCTTATGAAATTTATAAGCAAAGCTTTAATAACAACTCGCTTGGCTCAACGGTATTTGAATACGTTTGTAAACATTGCATCTTAATAGAGATTTTAAAAAATTACACAGTCAGAGGGTTAACTCCATTTCTGTACCGTTATAATGAAGAATAGATAATCGGATTTTATGTAGGAGATTAGAAAGGATGAATTGCATTCCAAATATCCTGTATGTTACTATGTGACTTACATAGGGGTATAATTTAAAAACAGCTAAACGCAAATCCGTTTTTGCAATGCACAGTTTGGAACAACGAATCTATCTTTTTTTCACCTGGTTTCATCTTTAAAACACAGTGAACCGAAAAAATAAAAGCTGGTCTTAAGTATAAGTTGTGACAAAGAAACTGATCAAAATTATCGGCCTTAAAAAAAATAACGACTATCCACGGCCCTTTTTCCATTATTTTTACACAATGAGACTTTCAGATTTAAAAAAAAATAAACGATAACAATCTGGCAGGCCGCTGAGTACCTGGGAGCTCAATTAGAAAGCTACGTGGTAAAACATCGTCCCTCGCTCATTTTTCACCCCCAATTCATTAATTTTACATCCATTATAATGATAAATAACGATGACCATAATAGACCCGAATTAACGCCGAACCATTTTATTGAAGACCTTAAATGGCACCAATTAAGACACACTTTTTTTGATAAAAATCTCGGTTTATTATTAGAGCAAGTGATTTCGAGAATTTATCATAGTGTGGTATGTAGGTTGGAATAGGTTTTTCGCGACGGTTCGGACTTGTGAATAACCTTCCTTTCCGTCATTCTCCCTTTATTTAATAACGCAATAATTCAACGAAGGAGAAGACTTTGGCGGGGGGAGGGAGAGTTCCCTGAATAGTGTGACGGGTATTAAAACAGCTGAAAAGCCCATATATATCCTTCCATAGATTCAAAATGGAGGGGGGGGGGGCGGTGTCACGGGTTAATGACAGGCAGTGGTACGCGGTCTTGGGTTGGCGCCTATCTCTTCATTAGAGTCGCAAGCGACTTTTGCAAAGTATAGGGCACTGCGAACCTCAAAAAAGGGAATCCCCCATCGTTATAAGACCGCATGGAGATAAAATTAACCGGAGCGGAGACGCGGAAAAGTTCTTCTGATAAAAAGGTGTGCGGCCGATATAATTTAAATTTATTACTGGGCGGTTTTCATATCGTAGACTTCGGTCTCCTGTTATCTGAGAGGGTTTCAACCGCAGATCACACTGTCTCCCTCGGCGAGTAATATCAGGAATTTATCAGTACTCTACTTGCGCTAACTTCTTCTACCTTTTTTTTTTCATCTCCCTTTATAGAATTTCTTGCACTTTTCTCTCGTTACTTGCGTCTAAGAACGACAAAAACGACGAGAGAGAATCTCTCCCTTTCCTCATTAGGATAAGGAGATATATCTATATGAATATTCACCTGATATTTCTGGGATAGATTATAAAGTGGAAAGGAGAACATTTGTAATACCGAACCTTAAAAATTAATGTTCTGGCTTTATGAGGATTTGCTTATGGGTTGAATACTCCACTATGAGAAATTTAACTTGGTATGTACGCTTTTTGAAGGCAAGTTTTCAAGTGGAAAAAATGTTTCATGGGCACATGTAACATCTTGTCTGAATGCATATGAAGCCTTGCTTCTTGTTTTCATGTATACTGTGGTTTTTATAAACGTTTTTAAAGGATTTTATGAAGCTTATTTGGTATGGAATTTATATTGTAGTATAGTATATATCTGGTATATGTATTTTAAATAGGTTAAAAATTGCAGGGCAATAAACAAGGCCAGGCTAGGTGACCCTGTAGTACTTTCCTTACTACTCAATTTACACCATTTTTTTAGAAATAGAGAAACATATAACGAAGTTTCTACATCGTAATAATATTGCAAGCGATTTATCAGATCATTTAGCATTTTTTTATTTTAAGTATGCATTCATATACTAATAGTTTCCAGCATACTTGGCAAAAGGTTAATTCATTAAAATATCCACGATGTTTTTTCCCCTGGGTGTAAAATAAAATGAAAGGAAACAGCTTACAATGAGATGCACTATCTGACAGTACTGTGTTCGCCAATTTGTGTGACTTACGAAACTAGACTCTTTTGTCTTCTTTTATTTATTGTGGTATATGCAATAAAGCATGAATAAATGTGCGTGAAACTGGACTGGTCATTTTGTGTTGCCCGTATTGCTAGTTCCCTCCTCTAATACTTATTTCTTTAAGTGTGTTTCGAAGAATAAAGAATCACTTATAGCAGACCTTCTTAAGCATTTTCACTCGAGATTCCATCTTCTTCCATTCTTTTGTCTGTCTAAGAAAGAATGAATAAAGGTGCAAGAAACTAGGCTGGTCATTTTGTATTGCTTATATTGCTATAAAAGCGTTATAATGCCAGTTCTCTTTTATGATATTTATTTCTTTATGTGTGCTAGGAAGAATAAACAATTATTTATAGAAGGTAAACATTTTCACTTGAGATCCCGCCTTCTTTCGAAAAACAATTTGGCGAACACAGCCGTGCATATGCATAGGATTGATTATAGAATATGCAAACGAAGCATAAATTTAGAATAAATAGAAAAAGAAAATTTTTATAGTAGTTATTTGATAAATTTGCTCAAATATTTTCTTAATTATTTTTATTCTCTTGTATTTCATTATACTTCTTTAAAGTGGGTACATTGCCTACGACAAAATTTCATTTGCGATTGAAGAAATTGCAATTACGTTTAATACAACAGAAACAGAGGTATTATTGTTAATACGCAGTTTAGAAGTATCTTCTTTATTCTCGTTTATTGTGAATTTGAGTACAGTACTTTAATCTGTAAAGAATTAATTAAATATATTGTGTAAATTGTCGTAATGTTAAGCCTTGACTAAAAATCAACATTTAATTACAAAATTCAATAGACCATAGTGTAAAAAAGGATTACATTTTTATTTAAATGAAAAAAAAGTTACATGCATTATAATAGTTCACAAAGTAAATTGTAACAGGATTGGTCGGTTACATATGAAATTCATACATAATATTACCCATAAAAGTGATCATCATTTAACTTTCGTTTTAGCACAACTGTACTTTCCTTTTTAAAAAGTAAGTAGTTTTCAAAAATTGCATTTACCTGTTTAAACTGTATCTTAATTTTTTACTAAAGAAAATTCATCGAAATTTTAAATGCATTTTGAAAATAAAAATTAAGCCTGAAACTATGAATTCACTTGAATCTTGGAGAACAGAACGTTCATTTAAGGTGCTCGTGTGTAACAATGTATTTTGAACAATGATAAACACTGCTGTAACTGACAAAAAAGGTTTTATGTTTGAGCTCATTCAATCGCTTTAGTTTCTATTAATGATGGATGAAAGCAATTTAAACAGAATGAAATAAGTAAGTGCGCAAAATTGAATATTTTTTTAACTTTTAAGTTTAAATTATAACTTAAATTAATGTATTTCTTTTTAGAAGGTTTTTAAATATTTATAGAATAATCAGAATTGAAAATTTATCAATCATTAAATTAAAAATTCATTAACTAAACGTAAGTATACCGATTTGGATAAAATATTAAGAATGTTGATGATAAAATTTAACGCGCGGGTGCATAAAAATATCCATTTACAAATAGGAATCTATATGCTTCTTAAACGAAAAATCAATGAGTAGTTTTGTGTTAGTAATTATGCATGTATGTAGAAATTTTTCTTTCCCACTAATGGAAAAGTATTCACCCATTTATATTTCCTTTTATGACGATTGTAAGACAAATTTTTGAATAATAATAATATTTTTGAATTGAATAAATACAATTTCCTCTTTTACATGGCTTCTACATGCGAAGTGGTAATTCCAAATTATATATATATATAAAGAATGCCAACTTATAATATCAAAATATAAATCATATGTTCATTTGAAACGGTTGCTTTGTTACATTAATATGAGGCAAATTTTAGAAAATAATAATTCTTATACTAATTCAGGATAACAAAAGGCGAGACATGTGTACTTTTAAATTCCAATTCTGAACGCAAGATTACATTTAAAATATTTCTTATTCTCTTGACTGTAAATTAATTTTGACCTTACAGAGATGCTCAAATGAGGAACTTTTTTTATGCATTTGAGTTTTTCTCTCTCAGATGATTTCCGTTTAAATGCTTGTATGAGTAAATGTACAATGTCGAATGCTTCAATTTTTAAATACCATTCATAATTGCTAACAACAATTCAGTGATGAATTGGCTGCTCGAAAATATTCATTTAAATCTATAAACAATTGTGTTCTGGTTCGAACAGTTTCTTTTTTAAAAGCAGAAAACGATATTAAATGAGTCATGAATAATAAATTTCACTCCTAAGTATATTAATTACGTGTTCGAGAGGAAAATGCTGCTGTTCACATATGACCTTTTTGATTGTTTTCCCGTACAAAAAATACAATGGAATTTCCCCTCCTTTTCATTTCTGGTGAACAGGGAGGTAATTCTTCGTTTCCAGTGTATTTTATAGGAAATAACGACTTCAATTATGAAATTCGTTTTGTAAGAAGAGTAAAAACCGTAAACGAAGTGCAAAAGTAATTTTATTTGTAGATAATACCGGAATTATCAGGGACGACTGAAAATAGCGAATGGCAATCAATAGCGAAGACAAGCAGCTACCAATTTGTAAAAACAAGTTTTCGCGACAGATTAAGAAGCAGAAGAACGAAATGAATGAAAAGGGGGAGGCAGTGAAAAAAGTGAAAGGAAAAAAAGGAGGAGAAAGCTATCGAAATTACGAGTGAAAAGCCCCTTTTTTAGCGCCTAATGTCGTTAAGCGTTGCCACCGCTGATTAATATTGAGCGCTCTGCGCTGCTGCTTTTAACGCATCCCGGTAATTCTTTTTTTATATTTTTTTCTTCATCCCAAAGTGTGCTTCTTTACTTCGGAATTCCATTTCCTTGCAATTGCGATTGATAGTCCGAATGCACGAAAGCCTTTTAATGCTCTTTAGATGGGAATGGCAGTTAAGTCTGCCCAAACCCAATTAGGAGTTATAGAATATCGCCGTCCAGTTATTGTATCAAAATTATTTCTCACCAATTTTGCTTGAAGATATTCTTAGGGTTGCCTCAACAAAAGCGGAATCACGAATGACTATTGTAGCGTTATCTACGTAGAAACACGTGATTCACCCTTATTCTTTAAAGAAAATATATTTTTAAAAATTGTATGGCTGTTAAAATGGAAAAGTGTGCTCAAATCCACTTACAAGTTATAGAATATCGGCGTCCAGTTATTATATTTACACATCAAATTAATTTGCACAAATTTTTCTTGAGGATAGTCGTTGGGTTGCGTCTACAAAATTGAATCACGGACGACTGTTATAGCGGGATCTACGTAGAAAGACACGAATCATCGTTATTTTTTTACCGAAAATATATTTTTTAAAATTATACACACCACTCATCTAGGTTTACCACCTCTTGTAAAATGTCAAAGAACATTAATCCTTTCATATTCGATTGGGAATGTTAGTTAGAAATCTTGTTTTGCGTTATTATTAATTTAAATTAAATTAGAAATTATATAAATAGTAATGTAACTTGTTAATGCTATGAATGAAAACTGATTTTGTAGACAAGTTTTTGTTGCTTTTAAAATCAAGATTATGTATAAAATTACTCATCCATTGAATTCAAAGCTGCCAAATGATTTATAACTATTTTATGAAATATAGCCTTGAGTTATCTCTATTAGATTTCGGATTATTCTTTAGTTGTATCCACATTTTTAGAAGCATTTCGACATCACAGAAGTCCGTGATATTTATGTATATGCATCATGCAGTCATACAGTATAAATACTTTGGTCTATCACTTTCTAACGTATCTTTGTAAACAGTATAGTGCAGCTAGAACAATGGCAAGATGTTTGACAGCAGCAAATTCAAGACATATACGACAGAACCGCGGTAAAACGGCGGTTCTCGGATAACGAATCTAAGACTGACATTTAGGATTCTTCAATAACTGTAAGAAAAAAAAAACTAAGAAAACAATCTAGACTGAAAAGAATTCTCTAAGATTTGCTATTTAGCAAATCTTAGAGAATTTTTAAAATAATTAAATTTCTTTTTAGCTATCGTTGATTAACACATCATTTTCTTATTTATTTTCCAGTTCTAGGGGAGAGACAAAAAATTTCTGACGGAAATGGGATCGGGAAGGAATATATTTTAAGAGGCCCTGATCAAGATTCATTGCTAGATTCACTTTCCCGCCATATTTTTTACTTTCTCGTATACGAAGTATGCAAACAGAAAGTATTGTAATCGTCAAGAAATTCGAACTCGAGAGTTTGACGAATCTCCACGTTTTAGACCTCTCCGAGTCCGACAATTTTGGAATTATGTCTGTCTGTGAACACGATAATTCGAAAACTATTAGAGCTACTGGAATGAAATTTAGTATGTGATCTTGACACATAATTTGTAGGTTTCTAGCAAACTTTGGACTGTCTGACCGTCTGTCCGCGTTCATGTGATCACTATAACTCAAAAACTTGAAAATCTAGATAGATAAAATTTGGTACACAGTTTTATCATCAGGAATGTAGGTCCGTATCAAACTTTGAGCCAAATCCGTCAAAGGGTTGCCTGTCTGTCGGTCTGTATAATCACATACTTCTAAACATTATAACTCGTAAACCCTAAAGCTTTGAAAAATAAAAATTGGTATGAGGCCTACTAACAATAATTGTAGATCCGTGCCCAATTTTCGTTTCAATCGGTCGAAAAGAAGGTGCTCAAATCGCCTATTTGTCTTTTCTCATCACACAATGACGCGAAGCCGTTATTTCGTAATTGCGCGATTCACTTGCGCTAATCCTTTCCGCTTCTACCCACGCCTTTCGCCTCCAAGCTTTTTTTTCTCCACTGCGTTAGGGACGCTTGTTCGTTTTGCTGCCTTTTCGCTTATTTTTTCTCCACATTGTTAGGAGTATACGAGAAAGTTTAGGGGAGACCACTCCCGCTGGTTTATATATATATTCAAGCTGTTTACGTTTCATAATTCAATGGACACGTATAAAATTATCAAGCGTACGTATATGAGAAGACACAGTATGACTTACAAGAATGGAGCACCCATTCTTTTCAGCATATATCAAGCCTTTAGTTTAATTCATTTCGATGCATTTTTGATACACCCTCAGTCACTTTGTAAGTAGAATTGATATGTAATACGTTGCAATTATTTTTCACATAAAGCTGTAAATTTAAATATTTTTGAATGCCTTAAAAAAAGATATTGAAAAGGGAAATAGGAAAGGATGCATGTTTTTACTTATATCTAAGATCTTTCAAGAGATATTTGTCATATCTATGATATTAGAAAGTATTCGAGACATAAATAAAGTTGGAACCTATCAAATCATTCCATGAAGATTGATACGGATACATTTACGACGAGTATCTGCATTGCAAGTAATATTTAAACAGAAGCACAATATTTTAATTTTCAGAAGGATATTTTTTTGCAACACATTGTTTAATTTCAAGTTCAGTATTATTTAACTGTATAGGAATCAGACTTCAGGTATGCAGAACTAATTATAGAAATTAATTGTAAATGATTTAGTCAGTATTTTAAGTATTAATGAATGTCATTTATTCGGCTAATTAATGTTCCTGAAATATTTAAACCAATGCATAAACTGCCTTTGTTTCCTAATACCCCGCTTTCCTTTTATAAAACACTAGCTGATGTCCGCGACTTCGTCCGCATAGTAATACATTAATGGTAACTCGTTGCTCGGGATAAAATATTTTCATGTTTTCAGAGTTTAGTTAGTTTTATCAAATTACGTTTCAAAATAACTTTCAAAACGCAACTTGCCATCATCATCTCTTAGTTAATAATGTTTTCTTTTTGTTAATGGTTGAAGGAGCTCTTCCACGCATGCTCCAAAAAAAAAAGCTGTAGACGATAACAATAAAAACATTGTTAGACATTACGTTTGAAAACACTTTCAAAAATTAGTTAAAATTAAGCAGAATGTCGCACGGAAATGAAATTGGTATAATTGAAAAGCTAATTCTTTAAACTAAGATGATGTTAAAATGGTTTTTTTAGTGATAATATGTTCCGAAGTTATTTAGGAAAAACGTTAAAAGTTATGATAATTTTTAATTAATTAAAATTCTAATTAAAATTTCGAAAAATTCTTTCTTAGCTAGCACCTAGTATCCAAGAAGCAATCACTTGCCAAATTTCAAGTTTCTAGTCCTAGTGGTTTGGGAGATTTCATGATGAGTCAGTGAGTGACTTTCTCTTCTATATAGGTACATATCGGAACCTTAAAAAATGGGAATAAAAGGTGTTTAAAATATGAGTAAGGACACCAGTATCAGCCCTATGGATAGAAGTTCATGTATTCTCTTTTCTTAATGAAGTCTAATTGAATTTTGATGTCTCGGTAGTTAGTCTCGTTTTATAGCTGGAGAATAGTGGGTTCGTGTCCCGCACCAGTTGTGTTCACAAAAAAACAACTTTAAATTGGGTCTAGTGAAAGCCAAATACGGTTGAGGATCAAATATCCTCTCGCTGATTTAGTGCGGCTTTTTGGGAATATTGATGAGGAAGTTTGAAAAATGCAATATCATTTTATCATGTGAGCATCGGTTTATATTATTGCAATACTTCCGTGTAGATTCGAAAAAGGAAGTTAATGTAACAAATCTTAAATTTTTCTATTGTCTGAAATTCATAGAATAGCTTCTTTCCATCCACCCCCTTTTCTTCTGCTTGTAAACCAGGAAGTTAATGAGACAAATTTTAAATCTCCGTTTTATCTAAAGTTCAAAGAACAGATTCTTTGCAATTACTTTCCGTTGCTTCAGCTATATGATAAACTGAATAATATTTTCGGAAAATGCATTTGTGATGGTTCTTCTTTTAAACATCTCAAAATTAATTACTCTTGGTTATTTTTCAGTTTTATACTTAAAATAAAATTTAGGGGGAAAATAAAACGGATGTTTAACCCTCTGACTGCGGAATTTTAAAAAAAATCACTATTTAGATGGAACGTTTGCAAACGTGTTCGAATACCGTTAAGCCAAGCGAGTTGTTATTTATATGCAAAACTTTTTCAGTATAATATGATCCAACGCTATAAAAGTACTAAGTAAACACATTAGCCTTGTGAATATCGCAGGATGCAGCAGAAGATAGACTTGCCCCGCGGAAATCGCGGGATATGCAGTCAGAGGGTTAACATGTACAATCTTAAGGACTTCGCAGATAACCATTCTGTTCTTTGGAAACTGCATGTTAGTTTTTGTCTTAAAACCTGTTAGTTCTTCCGATGTGACCTGAAATTATTTCTATCATGCGATTTGCCATCAATATTAATATTTGTCGAGATAGCCTGGGCAACAAAAGTCTATAGTCTCCATTTCTTAGCTTTGCTGAAAAGTGGCATAATATAATAACTCTAACAAGTACTGTATCAAGTGAATTAGTAATGTTAGAAGTAGATGTGAAAAAAATAGCTTAATGAAAAAGAAGAAGAATATTTAATAATTATTAAGATGATAAAGGGGAGACAAAATAACGAAAACAAAAGTATTGATGTGATTAGATGATTTAGTTAAAAGAGGTTTGATTCTTTGATCTTTCTAAGTTTCTTTGGATGGGCAATTCGCTTTTCGTCTGTGAAAACACCATCATCAACGCGGCGGTGAAAACAACATTGGAGACAACGTAGGGAATGGTTAAAACGTTCTATCAAGCAATGCATACGAAAAAATGGTTAAAAAATCTTTCTAGCGAATGGATAATCCGAGTTAACTTGCTTCATTTCTGAAGAACTGAACATGTGTGGTTACGTCCGGACGATAATCAGGGAAATGATGTTTGCTTGTTACTCGTTCTCAGTGACTCCCAAAAATGCGGGGTAGCAAGTGAATGCAACGTATTTTCTATCCTGTGGGTCCTTCTCGGCGTCTCAGAAAACACTCACGTCAACCGTCACAATCATTTGTTTCAATAAAGGAAGCAAACAAATAAATTGTAAAGCTCTCTTTAATGGATCCATGTAAAGAGTTTCGAAGAAGAGGGAGTTTCTCAGTTTTATTTGTGGAGATGAGTTAGTCCCAATAGTAATTGTAGGATAATTCTAATTAATCACAGTTAGTAAGGAAAACTTCAGAGGTGACTATAAATGGCTATGGCGTTTGTACTAATAGACTTCTGAATTTTGGTGACGGTTTTTCGTTTGTGGAGGAATACTCTGACATGTTGTTTTTGACTAAACGCCTTTTTGTTTAAATATAAAACAGTGATAGTTATGAATAAAAGTGTCAAGGACTTAGATTAGTTTCTGAGAAGTTAAATTTTGTCCTGAATTAGAGGTTAAATGTTTATTAAATGTTATATATTTGTCTATAAATTTACAATCTATAAATTTTATAAATTCGAAAACTCTTAAATTAAGCAAATTGATTTTACTACGCACACTGAAATTTCTACACTCTTTAAATTAAATATGCGAATTCCCCGCGTAGTTTTCGCTGAGCTTTCCAAATATTTTCTTTACAATTGATATAGGGCAAATAAATTTATAGTCTAAACCAGCAATGAACTCTATTTTGTAAGTAGCTCTGTGCTGTATAAACTTCCGTTGGTGCAATATATTTTTATGTAGAATTAGGACAGCTAAAATAAGTAAAATGGAAAATCTTATCAAAATATGTGAATTATTCTTCAGGCTTTCAGATGAGTCTTTTCGAACTTTTTTTTGTATCTAAGAACATACATGAGAACGTTATATAAAATTTATAATTCCAGTAACGTCCATTTTTCTGAAATGAGAATTTTTCAAAGTGGACGAAGTGAATCTCAATAAAGTGGCGATAAGTTAGATTTACCAAAAAGGAACCTTGCAGTGTTCTGGATTCAAAGATTTATTCAAATATTTTATTTATCATATTAAAGATGAAATGTAAGTCTTCAGTATAAAGAATGCTGGTTTATATAAATGCAAATGTCAGGAAACCGCCATGCTAGCCAAGAAAAGTCGAAGCAGTACGTTAACGCGATGTGAATGTTGTAACCGGAAAGAAAAGTAATTATCATCCTTGACGTATAAAAAGGCTAATGTTGTCTATGCTGACAAAATTGTAAGTTCGTTTTCCCTTAAAATGAAACCCTTGAGGAGGGGGAGAGCACCTCGTGTACGAGGATGAGAAGCTGCCGTATGAGTAAGCAGGTTCTCAGTTCCCTTTGGGGGCACATCAATGGTATTTTGTCTGGTTAATGGCCCATCGCCGATGACGAAACATATCTTCTTGCCAGGGTTTCATGGATGAGACGCTCATAATGGAGTTTGTTTTGCTTCGTTCTCAACAACCGAGTTATTGCCTGCGTCGATTTGGTCGTTCAGAGCTTCCATATTTCTACGGATTGGGCGAGGATGCAAGAAAAGCTGTTACAATCAAGGAAAACTCATATGACGGCATGACAATTACTTCGTAATGACGATTGTAGAAAAGAAATAGAGAGATATGTTTACATGTCATGAATATTTGATTCTGTTTCTGCATTTTTATGCATACATTATCTAATGCATATAAACCCTTGTCATTTTTTTTATTTTTCAATTTTTAATCGAAAATGCATCTTAATAGCTAATCAAAAAGTTCACTCTCTGGTGTGATATGTAAAATAAAAGTTTAGGAAATCAAAGTCACAGTTTTTGAATGTGTATGGGGTTATATTATATGACCCCATACACAATGATACTGCATTCTAAATTATATTATTAATATTATCTAGAATTCGACATACACAGCCAGTCACAAGATATGGTCTTAATATAACTAACTACTTATAGTTAAGATGCATTGAGCAGGTATTGACTTCCAATCCATTGAGAAACAAGACTCAAGGCGGCCTCATCGGTTGTCTTAAATGCCTCAAATTGCTGAGAGCTGTCATTACTCACATTAGGAATAAACACATCCATAACTGTCCTTAAATGCGACACCTGTGGTTTTACTCATCTACAAATAACCACTGTGATTACTGTTCACGTTTGCAGGCCCTAATACAATAATGTCAATTCTGTACAAGCTAAATTTATTGGCAATATAATTATGTCAAACATTCGTCAACCTATCAAAGGTAGTGCGGAATAGGAAAGTGATACTCGTATGCATATAATTTAAGGTTTTTCAATTATATCTTATCAGATTTAATAAATTGATATTTAAACATTGAAAAGATTGCAACATTTTAAACTTTTTCAAATGTGTTGACTGGCAAGCTGAGTTTTAATGTCCCATAAAAATTGATTACTACCGTTTTTTTACTCAATAATGGCAATAAAAGAATTTAAATAATAAATGCTGTATGAAGTAAGGTTGATTTCTTTGTATCTGCATATTAGATAGTTTGATAAAAAAAATTGACAAATTATTATCGCTTCGTTAATACTCAAATCAATGAGTAATCTATAATTGCAACCTAAACAAAGAAGGATATTCTTGCTGTTAAAAAATTTCTACAACATTTATAATTTAATCTGAGGCTTGCTTTTTCTCTTTCCGACATTTACATATGTATCCTTCATTTTAAAAAATATATATTTCCTTTTTGTGTATCTTTTTTTATTAGGGAAAAAAATCAATAAACTTTCAAATTATTTGGAATCATTTCGTAAAACTTTTTGAAATCTTAAATACATTCCACTGTTTTTTTATATTTATAGACTGTAAAATATAAAAGATTTAAAAAGAAATTTAGAACCTATAAACATAGTTACATTTTTCTCATTCAGAATACGTTATCTTATTCAGGGAAACAGAAATATCCTAAAGAAGGCACTGGAATACAAACAGTTTTCTCCTCGAAGTCAGAAATTTGCAACCTTTTGTATGTTTTTCAAGTTTTTTTGCCCGTGATCACTAAATCTCAGAATTCGCAACGACCCCCAGTAAGCTAAGAGTAAGTTACCATATTATTTTTTTCTATATTGAATTTAATCTTCCGTCTTTTGACCACTTTAAAATTAAAAAAAAGATTTTTAACTGTGGGCTATAATGAATTTTATAAAGTGCCAAATATTCATTACACTCCAAATGTTGTTGTTGCATTTTGTTGATTAGCAATGTCTAGTTCAATATACACGAGTGATAGAATTGTCTATTTAGAGAAGTTTTTGCAGCAGCTCAAAATGCGAAAAGTATGCAATAACATCTCTGACTTGTCAATTTTTCATTTATAGATCTTCAGTATGGCAGTGTGTCGGGTTATGAGAGAGTTACACTAAAGTTTACAAGTTAAAGTCTCTCATGTTTCAACAACTGCCTCATTTTACGTTCAGGCAGCAAGTTTAAACGAGATAGGAAACTTTGTTTCAATGCGAGTAAACAAACTGAGTTTCCATACTTTCTCCTAAATAAATAACAAGCTATTGCTGATTGTCTGTATGAAATTCGCTAATAATGTAATCTTCTCCACATTGTTGCAAACATGGAAGCAAATTACATATAATTGAAACTGTATAATCCATGACCGTCAAACCCTTGATATATCTTATAATGGAGTTTCACATATTCTTTTATAAATCTGAACATCTTTACTTGAATTAATATTGCAGTTAAGAGCTTCTTAATTTTGTAACTCACTCAGAATTTAGTGATGCTAAACGTCAATTCATTTCTCTATTTAAAAGTTTTTTGAATAGAAGTATTCGCGATTAACAAAACTAACGCTAGTGATTCTTTGTATAACAACTTAAGAGGAAATCAAGTCATAAGTTGGATTTTTTTTTTTTTTTTTACTTTCGCACGAAAATCCTAGAAATGAAATTCAGTTAGCCAAAATTAATGGCTTATTGGTGGCGTCTTAATGTTTAGTCTTTAGAAATGATTTGCAACACTCTTTTAATTAAAAGAATCCTTTAAGAAAGAATCGAATTAATTTAGTTCTCTGTCAAATTACTTTCTCGGCTAAGCATCAAAAATCTTATCTTTCACATCACGTTCGTATTTCTCATGTAGGATTCCTGAAAAGTGAAAGGAAAAAACAGCACCTTAAATACTTCCAAGCTTCTTAATGGTGCCCAGTATCTTAATATGGATTCATTTTTAATCGGCCGATTTAATAGCATAAGAATTCCTCGCAAGTTTTGGGGAGAAACATTACATTGCTGATATTAATGTTGTAATTGCTAAAGAAACGATTAAGGTAGAAGTAATAGACATTTTCCTTACAGTTCACTTTACTTCCAGGACTATTTTGTATATTTTTATCATTAGCTTCAGCTGCATTTAGTTCACTCTCGCATTCACTTGAGCTACGGGGTTTTTTTTATGCCTTCTTTCTTTCTTTTTTATGAAGTTGTGTGGATTTAGAAGAAATTCTTAGAGGAAATTGATCGGACGGGGTGAATTTTAAAAGGTTGCTTAAATTTATGATAATGGTTTCTACACCTAAAAGATATGATATATTTCTTTCAATTAGCAAAGACCTTAAGCGTATTTCTATGTTAATATGTTTTTGTAAGTATCGTGGAGTAGGGCTATTTTTTGGAGAGTATGTAAAGTTGAAATTCCTGAAAAGCGAAATAACTAAAGTTATTTGCGATACTGAAAAAATTAAATGCGAATAAAGCTATTCCGTATCAGTCATGACTTCAGATAACTTATCTTTAGGATTCAGCTTCTAATTAAAAGATTAATCTCAAGTTTACTGAGTTGTAATTGGAAAAATAAATTGAAGAAAAGCGATTAATGATTGCAATGGATACCTTACTTGCGAAAGCTGAATTAATTGTTCATTTTCCGCCATATAAGTGTAAAAGCATTTTTTGAGGCGACGTTTCAAATAGTTTGTTTTCCATTATCAAGCTTGAAAAATATGTAAATAAGTTCAGTTAGCATGAATTTTTAAAAGTAGTCAGTCATTTACGTATGAAACTAAAAATTTTAAAAAATACATGGCTCTATTTTTTAAATATTTTTTACTGTGAAGAAGTTAATTATATTTCAAGATAAGTTTTCTCAATCTTAACGAAAGGAAAAAAAAAGCTTACATAATTTTCATGAAGGAAAAGAAGGGGTAAAACTTATCTTAAGTAAATTCTTCATGCAATAACTACAATTATTTTAATTATCTAGTCTATCCCACTGTTTCATTGATATCATTTCTGGAATATTTCAGTTGAAGGACAATAATAAATTTTTCAACATTTATGTGTTTGTGTTATTAATGCGTTGTGTTATTAATGCGTAATGGAAGAATTTAACAACTTCCATTAAATAACGCATTTCAAGTTGAAAACGCCAGAGAAAATCCACTTGAACCTGTATCCCATCCACAAATTGTTTTGTAATAACTCTTGTTTAAAAATCGTAAAACTGTTAAAAATAACCATTTCTTGGGGTGGTAATGAGAGAACCATTTTTTCCCCCAGCAAGTGACTAGTTTCAAACTTTCTGTCAGTTTTGTGTAACGAAATTTTTTTAACACGCCATTTACTTTGCCATAAATATTACCTACGAAACTTCAATAGTCCTAAGTTCGAATGTGTTTCAAATAAAAATATAGAAGAAAAAGACGTAACAGTAAATGCAATTTAACTCTTATTGTTTATCTATATCGGATGTTTTCATTAGTCAAAAATCTTTCATCTAAAGCCTCCAATAAGATTATGTGATACGTGTAAAATTAACTAATAAAAGGAGTGAATGCATACAGTTTGTCAAATACGCAGAACGAATCATCGTAGAAACGAACAGAGTTGCAAAACATATTTAAGAAAATCCAGGGAAAATAGCACTTTGATTTCCATTGATTTAACCCATTTTTTAAAGGTTTTAATACCAAATGAAAACCATTATTTGTAATAACAATACTCTAATTCAAATGGGCATTTATATTTACTTCAAACATTGTTAAAGAAGTATCTAACAAATTTAACATATGAGCCTATTATCAGGTGCGGGAGAGGGTGGCGGGTGTTTTAGTAAGAGGCGAATACATTTTTGTTATACTGATTTTATAATTATTTAAGATACGTAGTAAATATAATCAAGAATTCAACTTGAATTGATATTTCAAGATATTGGCCTTAAAGATGCATAGAATTCTTTCTTTTTTTCTCTCTCTCTTGTTTTCTTTCAAAAAATGTTAACAATTACTACAATTTTTATCGACAGGAAGCATATATCTGTCGTGATTTATTACTAATCTTTTTTAAGGAAAACACTTCATTCTGTGTTGAGGAGAGTGGCAAAGAGCAAGTCATAGAAGCTAAAAAAAATATTTATGCTGGTTGGGTAAAAAAATAAATTAATCGAGATTTTTACACAAAGGGACTTGGGTCTTCTTTGTAATTATGTACGTGTACATTTTCACATATCCAAAGTTTGCCGAAAAAAGATAGGCGTCAAACGAATTTCTTTCTAGAGCTTTCGGGCAGTTTTTTCAACTCCTGTCTCGTATGGATAGGAGGTTTTTCCCGTGAGAGCGGCTCAGGATCAAGAGAAGCCGTCACATACCGAGGTCCCTTCAACACTGCCGTCTTTGGCGGCTATCCCCCCGTCCAGCGGTCATTCTTTGAAGATGAGTAGCACCGCCAGCCAGGACTACCATCTTTGCAAAAGTAAATAAATAAAAAATCTCAGGGCCAATATGCCATTGCAGAATTAACTATCAATAAACAAAAAATTAATATTTTTTTTTAGAAAACTTTTTATGAAATGTTTAAAATAAAGTTTTAGAAATTTTGCTTATCAATATTGAGGAATCTGGTGAAAGTACATTTTGGTCCAGAAAATTGATTCATGTAACCCCACTTTTATTTGCGGCTCATCGTAAAGAAGCTCGGTTACGAATAATTTGTTTTATATTTTTACGCCTGATTCTTTTCTACTCCCCAATAATCTTTTTGGTATCTTATTAGAGCTTAATTAACTCAATGACCAATTACAATATACCAGATATTTTTCCATTCATAAATTAAATTAGCATGGCGTATAACTTGTGAATTTTGTTTTGATTTTTTAATAAATAAGAAGAGAGGATATTACTTGAAACAGATACCACATCTTTTTCAAACTTTTCTGAAAACGAAGCATGCGATTAGCGATTTCGTCTAGCTTCTTTAGAATGAAAATGTTAGAAAACAATCTTGCCAGAACCTTGCGTATGTATCAGAGTCGTATTGAATTATTATTAAAATATGTCAAAGTAAATGCATTGTTATCTTATGTTTTACGTGAAAGTTCCAGTGACGAAAGAAGGGAAATCTTAGCTGAGAGCAATATAATTATGAAAGAGGAAGTGAGAGAAAAATCAAAAGCAATAATAAAATATTTTGGTTTCAGAGAAATCTAGAAAAGAGTGCTAATTTTAATAAAATATTTCATTTTCAAATTTTGAAATTCGAAGTTTCATTGTGCAAATAGATACAATGTGTGCTGTCACAAATCTAATATCCTAATGTCTAGCAATATATTCTGTGTAGGTTATATGTCAAAGAGCCATCGAAAAGAAAAAACGAGTTGGTAGCTATCGAAAAGAAAAGCAGTAGTTGTTTTTCGAAGTTTTTCTCCACTCCCTTGATCCCTCAATAACTTACAACAGGTTCATAAACAAAGTTTTCAACTTCTCCGAAATAAAAGAGGACGGAAAAAAACTAAGCAACAGTTGACAGAAACATCACTTTCCCAACACAGTGGGGAAAAAATTTGGTTAAAGAAAAATAACCAACAAATAAAAATAAGCGTAATGAAATAAACAAAACTCTATTTGTGCTTGTGTATTTTTGCGAAGGAAATTGGTAACAAGAAAGGGATACATTAGAGACAGAGCAAACTTGATGCAAATGTGCTGGGGGGAAGGGGTCCCTGTCGCTTGAGTGGGACTGTTCGTCTATCAATCAAATCCAGCCTCCCGGCTGACATCCTACTGTCAACCAACGGCAGCTGTGGCCAGGGGAGAAGCCCACCCCAAGGATGTCTTGCCACATTTGGCTCATTATCGCTGCACTTTTTTCACCCACATTTGGATCGGTGAATATCTAATAGAAAAGAAAAAAAGGGGCTTATAATGTAGTATGTGTGATATTTTTCATTATTTGTGACAGGAATGGCGAAATAATTACTTAAATAAGTGTTTTGGTATTTATTTAAAATTTTAGGTCAGGTTATTTATTGATAAATTGGAACTGTCAGAAATAATACTTCAATAAGATAAATTGAATCGTTAATTAAATTTTCAGAAAATCTATTATTTGACGGATTATTTTAAACTTTTAATAGAATACGTAAAGAAATAACTATGAAATCAACTATTTCATGTTACAGTAATCTAATAAATGACATATATTAGTACATAATGCAAAAAAAAGTAAAAATAATTTCTTTTCTATTTAGTACAAAGGATTATCTGCTGCAAAGCTTTAATGTAACGTGTCAAAGTTAAAGAAACAGTTTTTCTTTTTAAGATAGTAGTTTTTGAAAACATTCCATATTCAGATAAAATTGCTTAGTAGTTAAGATTCAAATAGTCATACTTATAGCAATTGTCAAATGCTAACTAAATATCCCTGCGATTGGTCTCGATCTAACAGCTGAAGATCTTATTCTTTTTTTATTAAATTAACAAAAAATTTAGAACGATAACCATGATTTTCCTAAATAACGTTAGATACAAACTGAAAATTTTTTATTTAAAACTAGGCGGCTCTGCCCCCTGCTCGCTAAAGCTCGCCAAGCCCCAGGAGGAATGCAACGCAAACCCTGCTCGCTTCTCTCGCTACAATGAAGACACTGCGTGTCCTAGCACAGTTGTTGTAAAGTCTTTATATATATATATATTACACCCCCTGCTCTCCAACCCCCAAGAATCACTTTGTGATTCTTTCGGGATCACTACGTGATCCCACTATTATTAGTCAGGTAAATGTTTTGCTCGTATAAACTGATTGTTCACAGATTATGATAAAAATTTGTTTCATTTGCGCAACATGCAATTCTAACAGAAAAATATCTATCCATTTTCCTAGCAATTTTTCCTCTTTTTTCATCGCATTTGTTTGAAATAATGTTTTTCGTTTTAAAAGTTTGTCTGTAACAGTTTTTTGCTTTGTATACTTATAATTTTATTTTATACACAAATTAAGATTCAAACTAAAAGTATTATTTTTTTTCATATATAAGAGAAAACTCTATTAAGGAGGATTTAAAAAATGAGTAGTCTAACTTAACCTACCACTTCATATTCAGTGTAGCAGCCATGACCTTAGATCAATGAAGGGAAATCATTCTTCTCTATCAAAACTAGCAATGAAAAAGGAAAAAAAGTTAGTTAAGCATTTTTACTGTTAGAAAGGGCCTGGAAAAGGTCCGATCCCAACATGCGTAAATGAAGAAAAGAAAGAAGAAGAAGAAAATAATAATAAAAAAACCCTTTATCAACAAAATCGAAATATCAACTAGAACTGTTTTGACTCATTCGACACAAAATGTTTGCTTTAAAGACGAAGTGACAGAGAGAAGGAAAATCAAGCACAATCCCAACAATTAAATAATTGAGTTTAGCTAAAGTATTAATATCATGTATGCAAATTTTTCAAAAGATAACATAAGCTAGTTTTCAAAACTTCTTCTCCTAAGTTTCAAAAATTCTGTACGTTTAAACTCAAAACAAAAATGAGGACACTTTAAAAATAAAGTTTTCTTTGAGTTATCTTTTCTTTTATTATATGCGGCTTCTTTGAAAAAAAAAAAAATCCACAAAATTTACGAAAAGTGTTGAATGTAACGTAAATCTTGCATTTTTTAAAATTTTGTATTATAGTCCATGTGACATTAAATTCAAATTTTAAATTGAAATGCACTAAAAAATAACAGAATTTATGGGACTTCGGAAGGTTAATTACGGGTGTATGAACTTACAAAGATATCCGGCAATCAAATCAGATAGAGATTTCAATTTACACCTATCTCAGCACAACTTTACACATTGACATACAAGGACCTCTCCCCTGGGAAGTAGCATTTTTTTTGTATAATCTACAATTCAGTGGCAAAGGTTAGATAATTTTTTTAAATATTCAATGCATTAAAACAAGAAACTATAATTTTAACTATAAAATAAATGTAGAAAAAATCAGCAGAAAACCTTATGATGCCTTCCTTGATATAGAATCAAACTCTATTTTTTAAAAAAACGCTTACCTTAGAATTCATCTCAAACGAATAAAAGAAATCTAATGATAAAATGAAATAAATGAAGCGAAAATTTAAAACCTAATTAATGACTAATAACAAACAAATACTAAATAATTTTAGCAATAATAAATAAAAAATATATGAAAACTGAAAAACAATGTTTTCGGTTTAAAAGTATACATTGGAAATATTATTTCTCATTCCACGGGAAATATTTTTCATAAAGCAAATAGAAAAAAATTATGCGTTTGTTTTGCCGTTTTTAATGACGAAAAATTGATAAATTGGTCTTGCTATTGGCTAGCTTGAAACCTAAACGAAATCAGGAAAATAATCTGCATTCTTTTCAAATGGTGCTATTGGGGAATTACATGAGACTGATACATGGGTTGGAGATTCCCCCTGTCGTAGAAACGAATGAGAATCTTGTTTCAAGAATAGGCATGTGTGGTTAAATTAGCCATGTTGTGAAGCTAGTCAACTTAATGCGAAATAAAATGACAAAATTGGAAAACTTGGTTTAGAAGTCAGAATGATTGTCATCTTAGGATTAATAAGTTAGGGAAGTTAGGGTTTGTTAGATTAATATATAAGTGTGGTCACATGACAAGTATGCCATGAGGGCCGGTATTTCACTTTCCATACTTCCACAGTACACCAAATGTGTTTAACGTCCACCTATAGTGGACCTTGGAATCTTAGGTTGAATCGTGACTCCAAACCGCGTTTTATCGAACTGCGCACATTGTGTCTTCAGGAAAGTCTATATTTATCTAGATAGTAAAGAAAAGTTCTCACGAGTATGTTCTTTTCATAATGGAAAATATATTATGTCGTACTTCAGTTGAACAGAGTGTTTGTGTGGTTATCCACTTAATGAAAAGATAAGATCTCATGAAGGAACACAGAGATTTAAAGATCATCCATAACTGTATTTAAATATAAATATTGCGATACACAGATAAAAACATCTATACGATCATGATTCATGACTTTTTTCTACTGCCGTTCTATTGAATCTATTGAGTATCAGTTTCATATCTATGGTATATTTTAGAATGGAGGATAGTTTCAGTCCCGAATCTCGTCACTTACCTTTGCTGGATAGTTTCGAAATAGATTTTTGACCAATTGAGTAGGTAGGGTAATATGTGTTTGGAGGACTGGCGATAATTGGGCTGCTGTTTTCTTTTTAACATTTTTCACTGCAGATGTATTCTATAAATGCTTTTTCGATAGACAGAAAGAAAAAGTCGTATCTAGCTTAAAAATATCGTGAGAGAGTCCAACTTGTCGAAGCGACAGTTATTTGTTGTGGGGTTAGACTGCGAAAAAATGTTGCATCGACCTACTAATGTTATATCTAAGGTGGGAGGGGGGGGGAGTATCAATGACCCCGTCGCGAAGATAGGATATTTTGCAACCATTATGTGTAACTCAACAAGAATGCCAACGGGAAACTCGGAAAAAAATGAAATACTCAGGCAACCTTTAATCCTCTCTACGCCACTGCTACCTACACACTTCCTGCAGGAGTTCTGTGATGGCAATTGACATTCTTCACTAGCTAGGAATAAGGCACCCTTTAATATCTCTTCCGGGATGAAGCCAGTTTTCTTCTCTCGAAATGCTTCAAGTCTCATGTGACTAAACAGAGACTTTCCTATTTTCCATGGGTATTTTGGACTAATGAACTTAATCTAGCTGTACAGTTACCAAGCGATTTCAAAAACAGAAGCAAAACAAGATAATTTGTAACTGAATTTCCATTTGTTTAAAAAGTACTTTAAACTATCCATCAGCATTAAAATTTCACATAAGACTGGCATAACTCGAGAAGAGGTGTTTGAAGAATTGCTTTCTTGGAAGAGTTTTATAGCCTTTCGTGAAGCAGCACGATTCGAAATTCGAATTCTTGATTGCTATGGCTTTAAGTTCTGGCAAGCTTGTTACCCATAAAATTCACAGGTGGTAGATTCAAATAATTTTCGCTTGAAAAGAATGCATTTGCTTTTACTATGCTTGTGTGAGGTTTCTGAGCCATGCTAAGAACACAAATGATATTCTTTAAATCCCAGACGCTGCTTTACTTCATCAGTAGTAGATAATGCACACTGAAGTCACTTTGGAGATAATCCTGAGCATTTTACATAAAACAACCCTTTATTTCACGCAGAGGATTTCGCAGCAACTTCTTCCAAATTTTTTCTTTAATAAGTAATGATAACGATAATGCAGATGATATTATTAAATGCATTCATAATAATATGTGATTATTTATACAGGATCACCAAAAATGGGGATTCTCCGGCATTTACATTTATATACAGAGCCGTCTTATCCAATGGGATAATTGGGATGTAGACCAGGGGCGCCACTAATCCGCAGGCGTCTAAAAATCTACTATACTGAATTCATTTTAATTTTGAATGACAAAATTTATTATAAAGCTCCGATTTACCAAATTTTAAGGCGTTAATCAGCAAACAGGTGACTTTTTCTTTCTTTCTTTTGCTCCTCAGCTATTTTATTAGGTAGGTATTTTCTTTGAGCCACAGGCACTCAAATTCCTAGTTAAAGTCCTGAAAGTCCATAAAAATAAAGAATTAAGAAAATAAAGTACCATTTTCAGTTTGTTTCGACGCAGATATCAACATTAAGGAAGTGTCATCAGTGAGACTTTTTGTTGTTGTTGTGTTAACAAAATTGTATGAAATTTTGTGATATGGTTTCTTAGGTGTGCCTTCTCTTTACTATAGAGTTGAAAGTTGCTTCCTAGCTTACCCAAATTTTTTTGGACACCTTTATCTTAAATTTACCAAAAATGACGTTAAAATAAAATCTTTAATCTTTTTAGAGATACTCATCTTTCTTTTGGCCGCCAACTGCCCTTTGTTTTAAATAAGAGGTTTCAAATTTCTAGGTCATACGATTGATATTCTTAACTATATTGATTTAAAGAAAACAATTATTTGTCACTTAATTTTATCTGATAAACAAGAAATCAGAATATGTCTGTAAATTTCATAAATTTCAGTTGCTGTGGCAACTTTAAATAATTAATAAATTTTTATTGATGAACAGTTGCGTTTGATTGCAGTTAATGCTCATAACAATTTTACTTTTCGACTCAGATGTTTGTTTCTTTAGAACAGCTAATTAGTTGAAAATTATAGGCAGAAACCGATACAAAACTTACAAAGATTAATTAACGTAACCTGTATTAAATTGTGATCTCACGGTATGTAGTTGAAATGCCCAAAACGACTGCAATATGAACAACAAATTATTCTTGCAATTGTAAGCAATTTATTGAGAAAAATCTTACTGCCTAGGGTCGTGTAATAGATTTTGTTTTAATTTATCTGCACTTATGTAAAATTAAATCAATTATGAGCAATATCGATGAGAACAAATTTTTATTTAAAAAAACAAGATTTTATTACATTTTTTGGCTATTATTGTCTTACAAAATAGAATTGAGAATAAGAAAATAATCGAGTGGTAATGTTCCGTTGAAAAGTTTGTCACCTTGAATATAAAATTAAATGCAGCGAAAAAAACTTGGTAAGTGTTCACAATGATGATCGCTAATCTGGCTAATGAAACGTATTCTATGCCTGCCGTTTTGTTTCATCAGATACAAAAATGCCGATTTTTATTTACTCTCATCTTTACTGCATCGTCTCTGCAAGTTATTTAATGTTAACAGATTTAAAAATACCTGTTATTTTTTTTTTTACTCCAGATTCTTTTTTAATTACTTCCAGAATAAGAATACAATTAGTAAAAATGAATGAAAGAAATTTAATTCAATGTTTAAACCATTCATCCAACAAAACCTAGACAATTCTTTTGCGGATGGCACTGAATCATCTTTGAAGCTTCCTTTCGAATGAATGCCATTAAATTTCTAAATGCAAAGAGTGACAGAATTGGCGTCTTTTGGTGAAATGAGAAACTCCCTGGCAAACCTCTGACAGCTTCTGACATTCACAGGAAACCGAAAGACAGAGGGGTGGGGAACGAGGTAAAAGACTCTTTGTCACAGATGCGTTTTCTGTGAACAAACGTAGATATGTTTGCGACCGTGTATCAGCGGTATTATCATAATTATGCCAGATACGATCTAATGCGGGGTGCATGGCACACAATTGGTGTGTACGTGAGTTAAAAGAGATGCCAACATATATAGCATAGATGACAGTAAAGAAGAACAAATGTTGGCAGACAGTCGCGCGTCTTCTGCCAGCTTTTGCTATATGAAAACACTGCTGGAGATGCTGAAAAGAAAATTTTGAAGCTATACTTCTCTTGTTCATGGCATACACTTCTTTTTCTGTTTTAATGTTGTTGTCGTCATTTCTTTCCCGCCCTTGTCATCTTACAATATCATTTTGGAGTTATGTATCAACATCTTTCTTTGTTTGTAAATTCGGAGGGATTTTGAGTATTTATTTTGTCCCTTCTTGACAAATGTACTTTGCTGCGTCACAGTTTGGATCTTGATTCAAATTTCTCAAAACAAGATTAGGAAATATCTCGCGCAATTTCTCAAGAAAAACTCTCTGCTTGAAAAGTATATCTCATTTTTTTTTGTTAAAACAAAAATTATTAATATTTTTCCTTCTAAGAATCCGGAGAGAAATAACTACAGAGTTCAGTGTTCTTATAAACGTGCTTCGTTCTTCTAAAACTAGATTCGTTTCTTCTAGACTGATGATCAACATCAGTGTGTCAATTCTATGTTACAAGCTGGACTGTATTCAGTCGTATATGGTTTGATAAGTTAAAGCTTTCAAGATTTTTATATTTAAAAAATTATTCTCGAAACACTATTTCTTCCTCATATTTAAGCTTTTAAAAATATTGTTCCCTCACATTTTTCTCAGATATCATAAATGAGTAATTTTTGTAGTTTGAATATTAACAGGTAGATGCAGCCGACATCAAACCACAAAATAGGTGGCAAAATAAAAGACCATTTTTTACAAGTTGGAGATAGTTTTTACATGAAGATTATTCAAGTGATAAACTTAAAACATGATAATTTTTCAAATATAGTCAATTGCACAATTTGAAAATCATTATTATTATATTTAAATATCCCTTTTTCAGTGAATCATTGTTATGTACAAATTTCCTGTGGAATAATTTAAGGGTTAAAACGGGGTAATATTTGATGATAGTCTATATGCTGGAGTCTAGATGCTGCTCTATATTATCGAGGACAAAAAACAAAAGCAAGTTGGTCTGAACAATAAATGAAAGAAGCATTTTATTCTCTTGCCAGGCTAAGAGAATAAAATGGGATTTTATTCGGAGACAAATCTTATTTTATTCCTCAATCTAATTTAAAGGGAAAGCTAATTCAGCTGGAAAAATTTCCAAAACAGTAGAAAGCTATTAAAAACTTTCTTGGTTCAAAGCAATGAGTAACGCACTCTCTTTAAATACCTCTTTTACAGATCAATATAAGAAAGCAATGTTCAATATATATTTGCTCAGTAAAAAATACTTTTCATTATTATTAAAAAATTAAAATTTCAATTTTCGTTAAACCATAAACTCTAATCATTCTAGCTCTTCCTTATTCATAATTTATTAAGGCCGCGGTGGCCTAGTCGGAAGGTTCGAGATGCGAAACCCGATTCGACTGAAGATCCGCTTAACTTAAATGTGAGCCTGGTGCACGTTAAATCTGACGTCATGGGTCAAACGTCCTCCCTCTGGTGTGATGCGGAAATTTGTAGAAAAGAGTGCCGGCTCAGGTGTCGTCGTCGCCATCTGACCGCAGCTCAAATTTGCAAGGTCCGTCCTAAAATAGCTTTTTTGTTGCTTCAAAGCGGGACGTTAATTTAACTAAACTGAACTAAAACATAATTTTGCACTCAGTATTGGCAATTATGAGCTTTATAACACATTTTCTGCATGTTATCTGAACATCAGATAACACGCATAACAGAAAAAAAACAGGCATTTTAATAGGATAGAAAGTCTGAATCAAGAATATAAATTAGTTGGGATTTTTGTAATGTGAATGCGGTATTCGTCGTCAGAGTAAAAATTTTTAAAGCGTAGCAATCATACTTCTCTTTAAAAATCTTTAGTCGGTGACCTATTTTATCGGTAACTATTGTTACATCTTTGGTTTAAGATGCTCATTATAAATTAAAATATATGAAAATCTTCAGATAGAAAGTTCATCTTATGTAGGAGGAATAGCTATCATATTTTTCATTAAGCACTTAATATTGCTACAGTTTCCGATGCATTTTACGACGAAATTGATACCCGCCATGCTGATTTACATTTTGTTCTCATGTATGGTAATTAATATAGGAGAAACTTACAAAAGCGCAATATATATATATATATACAGAAAGTTTCATTTCATTTTGTTTCAAGGAGCATTGATCAACGCAATTTAGAGCATCGATTTTCCTCTATTAACAAAGAAGTTCTTTTTTCACAGAAGCAAAGTAGCTTCTGAAAATATTAATTTATGTAGCACTATGTAACCTATTCCAGAGGATTAGCCGCTAAGTAACAGAGTAAGGAAGCGAAACCATAATGAGGAGCATATTTCTTATTAATTAAACCGTTAGGTCCAATTTGTTCAAAAAAAAAAGTCTAAGTCAGGATCTATTTTAAATTTTTTTATTCAGCATAGGTCTTCCTGTTTTTACTATTGTTTTATTTACTGGTTTTCGTTGAAGATTAACCAACTTCAGTTTTTGGTAGCCTTTTCGGTTCTAATAAGAAAAGACAATTGTCCAGCATTCGTCCATTTAGATATCCTAAAGCAGAAAGGCGATAACACTTTTGAATGATTCCATTAATTCAGGAGAGACTTTTAGACAATAGTTGCAGGTAATATGATTGAACAATAAATTGCGTCAATGCTGATCCCAATGAATAGTATTAGAATAGAAGAAGGTATTTATATTTGAGGATAAAACAATTGGCTTGAAGAAAAAATAAAAATTTGAAAATCATAATTATCTGTTCTAAAATAATATCTATAATGTTAAATTTTGTTACTTCGGTATAATTCTTTCATTTCTGATATATTTCATATATTTATTTTTAATTAATAATTTTTCCTTTGATAATATTAATGAGGCAACCAGGAAAAATTGTCTCTTCACCTATTGCTCTTTTTTATCTCATCTGAGAAAGAGATGATGAGTTATTTTCAAATATATTAAGAATAAAGAATAACAATTTATCATTTCAGAAATGCAAACTTTAACTGATTTCAACATACGGTGCCAGAAATTCAATGGATAATAACTAATATTTTTTTGAAAAAGAAGAAAGAAAAGAAAAAATTACTTACCTTTTTCAAATTGGAATTTCTGCTTTCTTTTATTAGGAGTCGCGGCTTCGATGACAGGAAATCGAGGCATCGAGACCCGAGAAACAGAAGATCCACTTGCATGTGGACCTAGAGCTAGTTAAATCTTTCAATGAAGGTCAAAATTTCTCAAGTTGGCTTGGCATGCAAGATTGAAGACAGAAGTGCCAACTCAGGTGTTTTCCCGGTCATATTACTAAGTTTCTCAGTTAAGTTCTCAGTTCCTAATAGTCATCGAGCAGCTTTAAAGGGAGGCAGATAAAACCAATTTCTCTTGTTATAAATATCTCAAAATTAAATGCTTATTGCGATTTCATTAACTATCTTTAATACGGTATGTTAAAGAATTTCCTTCTTAACTATTTCAATGCAATAACAATTAAAAGTTCTAGCAAAAGTAATAAAATTCTTCCTCCTTACACAGCCGTAAATTATTATCACCGATCCTCTCCGTAAGCAAATTGAAAGTGAGCCGCGAAAAAAATCCTTTACAAATCACGCATTTTACGCAATTCTTTTCAATTGTTAAACCATTTAATTTCTCCGGAGTCCATTTCTTTTTTCACACCCCTCGCTTTATTAGTATTTCTTGGCTGAGAGCCTGCGTTTCGATGCGGATGCTAAACAATAGTTTATGCCTTCTCTTTTAAAGCTGGATATTAATATGCAATCTGTCTTGTTAAAGTATCCGTCTGTCTTCGTGCGCTTTAGATTTAATTGCTTTTCGTGGGGAAGGGGGAAGCGAATCCTTGAAAAAGATAAATGTTTTTAATATTCTGAATTGTATTAAATGATCTCGTTGTAGCCATTGCGACACAAAACGGCGGCTGACTGAAAAAAGCTCCTTCTTCACCGTTTTATTGTTGAAACCATTCACAACGGCGTGATCAAATTAAAAACGTGTCATTTTCATTGTTTTCGGTAGCTATTCGCTATTGTGCTTCGACTGATGCACACCATAAAGAATAATAATACTCAAGTGTCAGTCGTTACTCCCCTACTGGAACAGCTAATGAACTTTTTCAGGCAAAGGGTTTGGATGCCACAACAAAACACCGAGTGCTTGTTCCGGTGATTAATTGGTGGGGGTGGGATGGAAAAATTTCTGCTCTTTGTTTTAGGTCTGGCCACTTTTGCTTTTTATTCGCATTTTGTTAAAAATTGCTCCTATTGAAAAGAACGATTAACTGTTTGTTATAGAGTTAATTTTCGGTAAAAATAAACTCTCTCGGGAAGGACGTATTGTATGAACAGGAATGAAATTCAGGAGTATTGATTATTAGAAAAGTTTGGGTTAGGAGGCTTATGATTCAATAAATTTAGATGCAAATACTGCTTATAAAAACTATTTCCGATTTATTTAAAAATAAATTTATGAACTTCTTTATAAATGAGAATAATTAAAAATTGGACAGAAAATGGAAATAAACTAATCCATGTAAGTCTGCTCTGAATATTCTTAGAAGACTAACTATAGAGTCATGCGAAAGCTCATCAAAATCTGACTTACAGAATACGTGGCAATATGTTATAGAAGCATTGCATTTAAATTCAAAGTAAATACTTTGAATATTAAAGGAAATAGGAGTACTTTTAGTAAATTATTTTTTACTGCTCATGTGGGTAATGTAATGTAATTTTACTTTCATGAATTAAGAGCCAGATATAAAGGGCAACTTAAATAAAAATTCCTGTTCAATACTATTAGTATTTAGAAAGATATTGGCATTGCAACTTGGTGAATTTCGGTGCATTCTAAGAGAAGCTAAATGATGAGGGTTCTGATATTTTTTAAACTTGAATCTTCGAACAATAATATTGAATTTTATGAAAGTTGAATATTCTGAATACTTATGCATACTTATAAGTTAAATACACGATTCAACTTACAGTTCGACGATCAAGTTTAAAAAATATCAATTTGTGCAAGAAAAGTAAAATCACGCCACATTTCAAACATGCGCAGTAAAATATCATTTACTAAAAGTACTCATATTTCCTTTAATATATAAAGTATTTATTTTAAATTTTAATGCAATGCTTCTCTAACATATTGTCACATATTCTGTAAGTTTCGTATAATTTGGTTTAAAACTCTGCACGTTATAAGCAAAAATTATACAGAAAAATGTGGGATTTTTTAAAAGAAATATTTATATCATCCAGAATATTTATGCTACGTTTACGAAAATACATGTAAATATTATGCACATCAAACATAACCATTGAAGAAAATTTCATCTCGTTATCAACTTTCTTTAGAACGGGATGAGTCGAATTTTTTTTCTTGTCTTCATCACATTTTGGTCGGCCCCTTAATTATTCTCGCGATCGAATCGTCACTGTAAAATATGAGTTCAAGCCTAATCTTTGCATGCTCAAAATTCTAAGAAAATCCATGTAGATTTTCGGGAGATATTCGAAAAAATATTCAAATTTTCAAGTGTCCACATTATATTGGCAACCCACTGTACAAAATACTTGATACAAAAAAGAAGAATACAAGAATCTTAGAAAATGAACAGCATAAACTTCCTGTTTTAGACATGGAATGTATAGGGGAGAGACGGCGAATTGGCACCGGCGCGGCGCCTAGATTGGGCCGGTATCATAACTTCAATTCTATTAAATATTTGGGCCGTAAAATAGGCAAATTATATTGTAACGATGTAAACGAGGTGCATGTGATCATTTTAGGAGAAAGCGCTACGTGGTTGCAGTTAGATAACAAGTGTGTAGATTCAAGTACCATCAATTTATTACTTTAACAAAAGATAAAAAGCCCTAACACCATTCTAAATTAAGTAGGCAAATATGTTATTATATCCTCAGATAGGAAATTTCTTTAGCTACTATTTACTATAATCATTTTATGAAAATAGTTTAAAATTAAGGTATGAGAATTTTTTGTCGTTGTTGTCCAAAGGTTGCATAGACTGGACCATCTAAATCAATGAGATTAATATCTTGAAGTGCGGGAATATTTCAGAAACACTCGATCACCGCTAGTAGTCATCTTAAATTAGAATTGGAACAACTCAAAGCAAAAAAAGCAATAAAAGGACACTAAAGTCATCAAATGTTGGAGAATGGAAAAAAATATAAAAACGTAGGATACGTATCATTTGGGAGGGAAAAAAAGAGAGAAGAGGAAGTGATATAGTGGGTAAATGTCATACTTGGGTTCAAGCATCGTGTGCTGGTGTGAATTTGAAAAAAAATTGCTTTAATTGTGCTGAAAGAAATTGACAGTCCAATCTGGGCACCAGTGGTCCAATTTGTGGCGAACGAAGTGCTAACTCAATCCTGGCCAGAAGGAGTTCATCTGCAAGCCTTCGCGGATGACTTCATCTTTCTTATAAAAGCACCAACAAAGGCTAAAGTTAAATCCCTTGGAAATGAAGCCCTAAATCAATTTAAATCCTGAACTGCAAAACATAATCTGGGAATTTCAGCAGATTAATCAATTTACATGCATTTCAACAAAAATAGAAACTGCTGTGTGGTTATGCATATATATAACAAAAAGGATCGTATAGTGGTATTTAAGTTGAAACTGATTACTTTATTTCCACCCTTTTTTTTTGACAAAAAAAACTATAAAGATTTACCAATTATAATTGCATATTAGACTTAAAATTATCAGATTATTTACTTCACAATAACACCAAGGTCAACATATATATGCGCATATACATATATTTATCTTATCAGGCCAGTTCCTTACTCAATTTGCTCAAGGCTAAATAAATGCACACAGACTAAATGAGCGATAATAATTTATATTTATTAACATGTCTTGATTAATACTATATGGAAATTATAGTCGATCGACTTCTTTACTCACAAATCAAATGATTAAACACGTTTTATTCACCTGGACATAACAAACACAGTTTCATCAAAAAAGGAACAAAAGGTATGCACTTATTATGATACAGCTACACTTAAATAAACAAAAAAAAACTGATTCACTGGAAGTAGTCCTAATGCCTTACAGCGGCCAGAGTTCCACTTATTATTTCTTTACGCGTTTTAATAATCCCGTGATTGAACATGCCTCAGCAAGAGGTCGGCTTTCCTTTTTATCCTTTCAAAATTGACAAAGAAATTTAATCTACACTCCGCTGTCTTTAAAACCTTCAGCTTTCTAATGTCCATAGGTACCAAGGAGAAACAATAAAAAAATTCAAAATGGGTACTTATCACTGTGGCTCTGCAGCAGCCTCTAAGGTAGCACCTTCTGGCAGGGGAAATCTTCACATCGACACCTGGAATGCAAAGGATCCACTATCGCAGCGTCATCTCAAGACGAAAAAAATCCTCTTCGCTGGGGACCTTCAACCCCCGACCTCTCCAAGAGTCCCGTTCACCTCCTTCCATGATGTCCAGCCCCCGAAAAAAAACCAGAATCACTCCGTCTGTCCTTCCCCTCCAACCAAAAGGCCCGCTTTCCTACGTCATAGGCAGCTACGTCACTTCCCTCTCGAACGTTCTCCAAAGTTCAGGACCAGATATTTCGTCACCTCACAGCAAAATTGCGTCATCCACTCGTATTTTCACTGCCGCGTGACTCAGCATTTTTTTGACCGGGGCCATGCTTCGCGGAGAAACGACGATCCACTGGAGCAGGGGAAAGGGGAAAGGAACTCATTTCATCTCCCCTGCTTTTTCATCTTTTGGCATAAACAAATTCTCATTTCACACACCCAGGAATTTAAGACAATTTAGTCACTATTTAAATACAGAATAAAATGACAAAAACAGAATTATTTAAAAAAATCTTTTAAGCGATAAGATATTCAAATGCTAGATAAAAGAACAGACTTTGAGTGTTTTGATTAAACGCATTTTGAAGAAGGAAAAATAATTGAAGTTAATAATTAAAAATTTAGTTGTTAATTTAATTTAAATGTTGTGGGACAACACAACAAAACGGTCCTCGCTGGTCAGCAGGCATAAGATGGGAAGTAATCTTCTCAGAAGGAAATCAAGTATCAAATATCTAGGGGTCTTTATTGACGATAAATTAAATTTCGCCACACATCTGTCTGAGTTAAAAAATAAAACGATAAACTTTTATCAAAAAAAATAAAAAGTATCGCCGCGTCAAACTGGGGTCTGAAAAAAATATCAGAAGGAAAATCTATTTTACAGTTATAGAAAGAATCTTACTTTATGGAGCACCGGCATGGGCAAATAATATCATCTCAAGGCAACAAAGGTTTCTCAATTCTATACAGAGAAAATTCCTTCTCAACATCACTAGAGCGTATTCTACCACTCCAACACCAGCTCTACAAGTGATCGAAGGCATCACACCCCTACATATCAAAGCTCAAATGGAGTCCATTCTCGTTAGAGTAGGTCGCCCTCGCAGGGATTACAATTGAGAAGGCTCAAGCTTTTTATATCAGGATTTTCAACAACCAAATCCTCCTCTTATCATTCATCCAGGTAATTTTGATTTAGAGGATAGGATCTCAATAGTCTCTGACCCGCATCCCCCAGCTGAGGCTATTTACACAGACAGTTCACATCTAGAATGTGAAACAGATTGCGCTTTCTGTGTCATTCAAAACAACGTCCAAATTCATCAGAGGACGGCAAAACTAAGCTCACATAATGCCGTATTTCAAGCTGAAACCTTAGCAATAAAAGAGGCTATAAATTGGACTAATTCTAAGGGAATACCAACATCAATCTGGAGTGACAGCGAGTCGGCACTCAGAGCAATTTCTTCCTTCAAAAGTTCTAACTCACTAATCCAAGAAACACAACAAACCCTCCTTCAGAACCCATCAATGCAACTCAACTGGATTAAGGCGCATATTGGTTTCCTCGGTAACGAGGCAGCAGATAACCTAGCCAAACAAGCTACTAAATAAGGGACTCACCTTCATATTCAGGCCCCGAAATGTCATCTGAAAAAAATGCTTCAATAAATGGCAACAAGACTAGAATTCAAGCGACACGGGGAGAGTAATTTTTAATATACTCCCTATAAAGTTATTCTAACCTCAGCTTCATGGTCAAGAGAATCCATTCTCTTCGCTACAGGCCACGGTCCTTTTTCCAGCTATCCCTATAGATTCTGGCTTCATCATTCAGATATCTGAGCATGCGGGGAAAAGGGAGACCCTCGCCACTACGCAACTTCTTCCAACTTCAACCAAGTGCAGAAAATACTCAACTTTGGTGGAAAAGCTTACTTTCAAATAAACTATCAAGAATAAATATAGCTAAACTCATATCTTTCCTCACTGAAAATGAGAACCTCGTAAAACAGCTACAGGACGCAACCAGTTCATCCGACTCCGACCCAGATTTCTCTCCTTCACCAAGACCTCAGACTTATGAACTAAGACCCTCTGGAGGTTCAATACCTAGGACCCTAATCAGTCCTCCTACAAGTATATAGATACATCGAACTTTTGGGACCTGTCTTAAAATTGTTTTTGCTTCTAGAGTCTTTCTTTTCATATGTAAACAGACATTTTTCATCGTTTTCAAAATTTTCACATGTTTTTCGTCGATGTTAAAACACTGTATGTAACCCTTTTTCTTCTTCTTCTTTTTTTGTTCAATAAAGTTTCTAAGCACACTCATCCAAACTGCAAAACGGAGATTTTTATCTCTGGAGTCAGGGGTGTGTCGTAGTGTAAAGTAAAGTGGTCCAATTTAGGCAAACGGTTTCCTTGATTGGACAGGTATCACATTTTTAAAGCTGCTTTTTTCTTAATTTAAAGTGTATTTCATAAAAGTTAATTACACTGTTCTGAAGATAGATAAACTACAAAAAAAATTCTACTATTTGTTTTCCATTATAATTACTTTTCCATCATTGTGCACCAAAATATGTCCTGATGGTCCATATTTGGTTACTTTCCCCCTACACTAAAGATCGACTAAGAAATCTTTGTACAACTGGGGCTTATTAACCCAAAATTTTCATAACTTGTTTGATAAGGAGCTGCTTGTATAATGTAACGAGGAAAAAGAGTGTAACTGTAAAGGGTCTCCCAGTAAGTTTTGACTGTATGCTTATTGCTCTAATTTCTACCTTAACCCTTTGCACTCTTATGTCGAGTCAGACTCGACATTCTGAATGATGCATCTTTTACACATTCTTGTTGGATAGAGCTTATTATAAAAACCATACAAAATCAAAAACACAGATATTAATTTTTAGTAATTGAAACAAATTAATAACAATATTTTTCAACTTCCTAAAGTACTGAATCCATACTTACACTCACACGTGCATAATTATGTATCTTATTATCTTTCGGAGTGCAAAGGGTTAAACATAAAAACCTACAGTGAATAAGGCAGTACTTAACTTAAATTTTCCCAGTTCCCGCACAACAAATTATTATGACTCTTTAGAAAAAATATTGGTCAATAATGGCTGTTTGAACCACGACATACTTCGTGACTGTTGATTCATACACCACTCTCACTTATTCTCCTTTCCTAAAAATATTCTGTTATGTTCTTACCGAATGTCGATACAAAAATAAGGCTAAGATGAATTAACTCTGTTCATAGAAAAAAAGCATCACATTCTCCTCTAACTGAATCACAAGTTGGCATGTTTGATCCTTTTATACCGACATAGTATAATTAGAATTTCAAGGCAAATGAATTATTTAATGCGAAGAAATGGACGCACCTAGATGGCATCGTCTAACTTCTAGGCCTGATATAAATTGTTATTCAGTCCATAATCATTTTTCAAATGTTTTCAAATGATTCTCTGATAAATTTACTATTAAATGGTTTTTAATAAGTAAGCAAATCAAATGACTTCTTGGAATAGTCACTGATAGTGTCTCAACAGAAAAAAATGATAAAAATGTTGCGGATTTGCAATCTACCTGGCCAGAGAAATGTGTCGTAAGCGGGAAGGCAGTCAAAATAAAAGAATTCGGATGTAGATGATTTGTCATCTTTCTGATAAACAAGAGTAGAGATAGGGAAAGGGAAGATAATACAGCTGGTCTTAATTCTTCCTCCAAATATTGTGTTTTAAGAATGCTATAAAGGATTATCAATGTGAGCCAATTATCAAATTATATGACATTTCAGATTTTATCATCGTACCAGGAGATTTCTACACTACCAAAATAAAACCTCTCAGTATTTTCATGAAATTTGTAAATACATTGCCATAGTCTTTATCAGTCATTTCGAAGAAGAAATCATTCAGGGGAAAATCATTCATCGAGTTTCTTATGGACTTCTGTTAATGATTTAAATAGCCAAAACAGTGATGGGTTCACGCTAGATATTTAAAAATGATTATTCAGGTACTATTTTAGCTGCATCTTTTTCTGTCGTTTCCAGAGGCTTTTGCTGCTTCCTTCTGAGATCAAAGGCCCAATCCTGGTATCATTTCCAGATTTCAGAAAGTTTCCACAGGAATGACGAATGATTCACTGGTCTGCATATCCACTCTCAAGTTACCTTGTGGCCCGAATTCTGTTTAGTAACTATAATTGCATTACTGATTTTTACTTATAAATATCTTAGAATCTGTCATTTACAAATTCCATTAAAAAATCAGTTCATGAATGTATTCACTCTTCATATACATATTTTAGAACGCAAAATCCAAAATTCCATTCCTTGCATATGAGAAGCTATAAGAATTTGAATATTAAGTCGAAAAGAGTTTGCGTATTTGTTATATCTTTATTTATTTACAACCCATCTCGACCCACTCATCCATTGGGTATGGAGCGGTTAAACGTCCGAAGGGGAAAAGTTCACAACCAGCCCTCAAGAGGCCGGAAATAAACACGTAAAGGAATGCAGAACGGTGCAACAACAGACATTACTAAACTACATGTCACTGAATACAAAAATAATCACAATATTCATAAAAAAGAAGTGGAAATCCCACCATTAACAAAAACCTGGTATTCAATTACCTTAAAAGGAAAAGAAGAAAAAAAAAACAATCCATCACTTTCAAACAATACATATTACGGTACAATAAAAAAAAATACAAAACCAGTATAATTATAAACGGAAAGCACGCTCCACAACTACAATACACCTCTGTAAGTCACTTATAAAAAAATAATAAAAATAAAAAAAACCCCGTTAAACACAAAAAGTTTGCGTATAAGGTTTTATCAAAATTGGTTCCAAATTTAAGAATGCCTAAGATTATTTTTTGGAATTAAATCTATATCGACTCTATGACATATTGCCATGAATTCAAATGTACAATACTCGGCGATTAAAACAATACTTAATATTTTCTATATTTATTTGTACTGATAAATATTTCAAGTACCAGAAAATCCAAATACTGCTGTCATCGATTTTTTTAAAATTCTGTACCACTGTAGATATCCGACTCATTTGCTTACTTTTGTGCTTCCGAAAGCAGAAATTAAAGAAAGCCATTTAGTTTTAGGCATTGTTTAAGAAGAGATCGAGCGAAGAAACTCACGATTGTGATATATCAGTTGATATTTCAAGTTAGAAAAGTCCTATCTTATACTCTAAAGAAACAGAAGGCCATAAAAGAATGTTATTCAACTTTAATCGAAAAGAATCCAATAAAAAAGTTTCATTCTCACTATAGATCATAAAATTGTGTTTCTAAATGAAAATATTTTAAAGAAAATGATACTTATATTTATTTTATTTTCTATCCCAGTTGTATTTGTGCTGTCTTACACATTTTATATTCTAAAGCTGTATAAAAAAATTGTGTTTCTTCGATATTATCCATTACTCTATATAAGTCATCATTAGCGACTATTCTATACTAGTCGTCATCAAAGTAAAAAATAACAAACTTGAGCGTCAAAATTAAATAACTTTAACTTTCCTAATAAACCACTGCATCAAATGCTTGCAGCTATATTAGACTGTTGCGAATTGTTTTAGTGTATTTATTGTATTGTTGCTGCCAATGAATAAGATGCCTTTGAAGTCATTAATATCAGTCTGTATCCGATATTGTATTATTATATTGAAATTCCGCGACAATAATTAAGCAAAAAACAGGAATTTACAATTATATTTATTAAAAATTTTTAAAAGCCTCAATAAAGCATGTAGTATTTAATTTTTTAACTAGAGATATTTGAACAGCTTTTGATAAACGATTCTTCCTATCTGTGCTATGAAAAGTTGTTCAAAAATGTAGCATATAAAATACCTAGACAGCGCGCTTTATTTTTTGAGGCGCCTATACATTTCGTGCTGAAGTTAAGCTTCCGATAACCTTTACTCTCTTAGATAAGCGATTATATAAAGTCACTCCTATCTAACTCCCGTCGAGGAACCGAAGGTTGTGTCATCCAGATACTGATGCAGCGCATCGTGAATACATCACATGTTATCTCACTTTTCTCAGTTCAGTTTGCTTGAGTTATCCTCTTCAACACAGAAGGCATCCAAGTGGAAAATCGCTATCGTGAATGGAGAACGATTATTGATCGTTAATTACCACAAATTTCAATGCATCTGTCGCATTTTTGCAATTTTGATCAAACTTAAAACCGTCGACCTATCCTGTTTGCTTCCACAAATTTTTATTTCTCTCAGCTGCTTGTGGGCTTCGCATTTCACGTGCTAGAAGTGTTTAGACTGAAATTCTTTACTCGAAATCATGGAATGTTTGGTATTTAACTAACGGTCCAGACAACTTTCATTGACTATTGGATAAACGAGTGGTATGCAGTCATGCATAGTGTTTTGTTGCCTTCTCTAGAGTATTGATTTCGATCAGAGAAAGGTATGACTTTTAAGGGCAGTAAAAGTGATCTAGACTAAAAGTAAAAATAAAGATTTCTGGTGTCTTGCCATTTATCAGTGTTCCTCTGTATTAAAGAAACATAAATCTTAAAAAATCAGGCTTTGGTATTCTTTTTCCTTCTGTATAAGTTGATTAATTGCAAACAAACATTAAGAAATATGGGTGAAACTTGCAGATTCATAGTTAAAAATGAACATTCCGGACATTTTCTGGTTATTTGAAACCGAGCCAGTAATGGAATTAGATTTTTCTCATTTAACAAGAAGGTAATTTTTACAATAAGGAGAAATGCTGATTATTAGATATAGGTTTATTATAGAAGTCATATACTTCATATTTCAGTTGGTTATTTTTTGCTTTATAAAACTTTATTGGAAAGTAACAAAAAGTGTGTACGGAATCATAATGTATACATGTAACTGGTTATCACACGTCCCTTTGCCTTCGCACCAAGAAGCATTTAAAGAGTTTACTGTTTAATTGTAGGTTCGTACAAGGCGAATTATTTTGAAGGGTAAAAAAACAAAAAAAAGCATGCGTCTTGAAAACGACGTCCTCTTGATGAAAAGACAGTTCAATGGCACTTAACTTACTCATTTCTAATGGGAAAAATAATGTAAGAGGATTTTTAACGAATATTGGTTAAACTCTTTAATAAGCTGCTATTTATTTAAATTTTGTGAAATGTGATGGAATTATAAAGATGTCCAGACCTGAACCTTAAATCTAATATAAGAAATTATAAGCTTTTTCTCCACTTATCTCTTTTTATTTCACTCTTTGTCTCCTTTGTGTAACTTTTGGTGGACGATTATAGTATCGGTGGATTCGTCACCAACACCGTAAAATTAAAAACAAAAATGTGTTTGATACATTGGGTGAGCTATCAGGCCAGGTCAAGTTTTCAATGTTAAGTCTACGGACGGAAAGGAGGACGGAGCCGTTAAGAAAAAATTTCAAACCAGCATAACCGCTATAGACAGACAAGCGTTTCTAAGCGTTCAAACTAACAGTCCAGCTAAGTAGAGTCAAGCTGTGCTAACTCCAAAAGTTAACTCACTTTGATGAGGTGTGGATAATTGAAGAGTGGGCTGTCGGCCCAGGTGTTATTCTCGTCATTTGAAATGATTTTTAAAATGTGAGATCCGTCCCTAGTTGCCCTCGTGTCACTTTAAAACGAGATGTTAATCCAACTAACCGATCGCTAATAAAAAAAAACTAGTTTAAACCACGAATGTTTATCATAACCACTACCAAATCGGTTTTCATTGAAAGATAATTTTAATTTTCTATTTGTTTTTCGCATTTACCATACGAAATGCATTATCATGGCAACAATGTGACGATTTTTCCGTTTTACTCTATGCGCCTCTTCTTCAGCCTTTTGACCTAACTATAAAATATATTCTATGATAAAATATTAGAACATCTTGTTGACATAGAAAATACCTCCCGAAAGTCAAACTGAAGTTCTTGTTTTGAAAAACAGCCCCAAAATGCTAACCATTATGTGTGTGTATATATATTGTTTGACCGCAGTTCGTTTGGAAAGTTTGGAATTCTCGCGACAAATTTTTGATTCGCATCCTGGAATAATTACACGTCCGAGTCAAATAAACAAGCATTGGGGCCCAAAACGATTGTTAAAATTCGGAAACAACAACTCCTCGCCGTGCTCCCATGTAATTAGAGAAATATCAATCGTTAACTTTGAGACTGGCTATAGCAATGTGACAGTTTGCATAATTATCGGCCGAGATAGCAGGGGATGCGATGTATATTTGTGTCTGTTGCGGATAGTTTACGTGTATGGTCGGAAGTTTCGATAATTGCAGAGTGTCAAGTTTCGAATAGCTGGAGTCAGATAAAGCCGATACGAACAGTCTTACGGAAAATGTTCGACCAAATCTTCCACTTCAAATCGTTGCGTAATTATGGGTTTCAGAGTTGTCCGGAGCGGTATCACAATTAGTTTGGAATTAACACGTCCCCGGCGCAATATTGACAGATCTCAACTCTCCGAAATGACTGGTTGCATTAGCACCCCTTTCTCAACTTTGTTCGCATTTTGCTTTGCTTGATGCCTGTGCGTGCCGCTAGATTTACGGAGGATTTAAAAGTTGCTTTTCCACTGCTCTTCTGCGTAGAGGGAGAGAAATAAAATACTGCAAACTTGCTGATCTATGCTAATCAACGATGAGACGCGGACCAGGTGGTGCAATGCGAATTTTATCCTGGCTAATTTATCTTTAATCGGTCCGCGATCCACGATTTGCGACTACTCGGTCATATTTCAAACTGCGAAATCTCTACTTAGTCGACTTTTCCATACAGGATGATAAAAGTATCTCGGCTCGAGTTTTACACTTTCCATTCGCGCCAGCGATGTGTTTTAAATCGGGGAAACTCACCTTTTTAATGGTGTTACAAAGACCTGCAACAACAACGTTTAAAAAGGCATCAATGAAAGCTCGTGCGGCCCGCTTTTTCTACTAGTTGCCTTTGAAATCGACGAATAAATGTTTTGGATTAATTTAGAACCTTTAATTTTGTGCTTCCGATTTTGACAACCACGCTTTGTTAGGATTAAAATATGACTGATCCTGATTTAGAGAAGGGTCTGTCTCTTTTTTTTACTCCCTCGTTCTCTTTCCATACGTACTGACAAGGTCTCAAGCAATTTCGCTAATGATTTATGGAAATTGAAATGAAAAGAGAATGATGCATCGAGTAATGAAGGTGCACGGGATAGAGTTTCTTAATTAAATTCGTGCTTCAAAAGAGAATTAAGTGAGTAAAGTAGTGGGTTCATTTTAATAGTTTTTCCTTTCACTTTGCAGTGGGTTACGCGGTGATAAATTTGTTTTTCCGGTGATTATTTTTCTTCCTCGAGTGTTTGCGTTTTTCTACCAACTTTAATTGACTTTCCAGTCTGGATTACGGTTTCGCGATCCAAGCTGTTAAAAAAAAGGGATCCATCGAAGACTAGAAACATTTTATATGCATTGCTCTTTTTCTGGGATTCCGCTGCTGTTCGCTTCTTAAAGACTCCGAGCGTTTGCACTTTATTTTCTCTCCCTATGTTAACAGAGATTTTCATGCAACTAGTATTACTTATCCTATATAGTTTTAGAAAAAGAAAGAACTCATAGCTCTTTTTCATCTGATCATCGTATAATTACTCAAAAAAATTAAATTTTAAAATATTATTTTCTCTGGCAGGTGTTTTCAGTACGGCAAACAATAGTGGTGTAGCAAGGTAAATTGGTGCATTTTTTAAGTACCCTTTGTAAAATCTGGTTTGAAACCTTGAAATAAACGCGTTGATTTTGTATTTTCATGGGATCTTACAAGACGAGCTCCCCGGGACATCTATACACCCCTTGATCCTCCCGCCGGCACGCCACTGATAAGAAACCTACTCAAATCATAGCTTTAAACTTGTTGTTCCAGTCGAATTGAGCTCTTACGGATGCCACATAAAAATCGAATTTGAAAGAAATTCACGATTTTGAACTGTTGAGCAAATTCTTTTTCCGGTGTTTCAGCTCTTATTATTTTTAAATAAATAATGATAAATACCAAATAGTCTATTTAAAATATTAACTTAAAAGAATGTCTATCGATTTCTAGTACTTGCTCTTCACGAGTGCAATTTCATAGTTAACAGGATGAGAAAATTTCATTTTTATATTTGTTTATTCACTAAAATAAGAAAATATGTCAAGAAGTGTTTCAAAAGGTGGAACATCACGGGAGTTATTTCAGTAGATAAAAATATTTTATTTGTGAATTTAATTATCTCTCAAGCAAAAGAAAAACTTATCAACTTATTGTAAGGAATATGTAATTCAGCTTCGATGCAAGGAAGTGGTGATTTTTAACTAAAAAACGTATCGAATTGATTGAATTATGGAATATTGCATAGAACTGTGATACGCAAAGCATGGAAACTAGTCGGGACTATTCCGACTGTGAACAGGAGTAACGTTTTATAACCACTTCATAATATTTGCTCCACGATTCATCATCATTCCCTATATATCGTTTTTAACCCATTTACAACAGCTCAAACAAAATTTGGATTTATCAGAGCGTCGCAAGGAAAGGGTTAAGTTAGCCATATGATGGGGTATCTCCCTTATGTTAAGTACCTTTAACCCAAGGTAAGGTTATTTTAATTATTAATTTTCTAATGTGAAGTTTTCCTTTTCACTGCGTTATATATATGCTAAAGGAAAGATCTGAGTTACGTTAAAAAATTCGTATCTATCTGAACTTCGGAGCAAAAGGGTTAACTAAATTGCATGATTCATTAGCATTCTTAAAATAGTTCTTTCTTGGAATATGGTGACGCATTACCATTTTTGAAACAAGCATTTTTTTTATTAGCAAGCATTAAATTAGATATTTCAAGAATAAATTTGAAATCAGAATTCTTAAACTGCTTTTAGTTTCCCAATATTTAAGTAAAGCGTAATGGAATCATTTCGGATTTGATGTGCACATAGTTTCGGTTAGTTAATGGCGAACATTTACAAGATCAATAATCTGGGCTTTGTATCTATTGTTTAGAAGGATCTTCCATTTGTTACTTCATACGAATTATGTCTGGATGTGTGTGAGGATGTGCTCCCTTTTGCTTCCCTTTTATGAAGTTTTTAAGTACTTTTAAGTTTAAAGCCAGTGAGTGCCATTTCTCTGTAATGAAATAGAATTAATAATTTTGATTTTCATAGCAATTTTTCTCAAACGTACTCTTTCTTTAGATGGATTTTTAAATTTCTTAGGTGACTTCAAAAAGTGTCTAATGAAGTTTATTCCAGTATTGTTGTTATGATAATTTTGTCTAGAAGAAACAGGTCTAAAGCGTTAATTTGATAAAATATACAAGCTTTGCTGGGGGGGGGGGATTTTCTAAGTTCCATACGGGGCAGTAGCACTCCTGTTCTGTGCTTAAAATTGCCAGCTACTTATTGAGTAGAGTTGAATCGTCTGCATACTGGATTTAGCCGATGCTAACAGAAATAGAGAAGATGTGATGCTTGATACTTCTTAACCCTTAAAATACCAGCTTTTTCAAAAATTGATTAAAAAATTTTTTAACTTTTTTTTCTTGAATAAAAAAAATGAAAATATTTTTAAAAACTTATTTTGTTTTAAATATGGTTTAAGGCTAAAAAACTGTTTGTTACCAACTGAAAACACTAGGCTTTATTCCAGAAAAAAATTTTGTTGATAAGATTCTATAATGCCAAACAAAGATGAATTTTAATAAATAATGATACGGATATGGAATTTCCTTCAACATCACAGAATAAAATATGGTATTCTTAAGCGTACAAACAAAGCTAAAAAGATGCAGCCTCAAATGAAAAACATCAATTTATTATTATTTCTTATAAGCTCTCAGGTTTTATATGTTGTAAATCGATTTAATAAACATTTCAATATGTATCCTATCGGCAAAAACAGGCTTTAGAGCTTCAGTCATATTTTCAAGATTATAGAAAACAAACTTGGATATGTATGTGGCTTAAAGGCAACACTGGGCCTTTAGGGTTAACATAAAACTGAGGAGCGCTGTAGTGCTGCTTGGTAATTTTCGACCAGATGTCGTCAAAGGTCCATGGGTACTCCAACGGTTAGTAAGTCGTATATATATTATTTAGACGACTGGGAGGAAAGTGCTTATTTAATTGGGATTGATCTTATATTATTTGTAGATTTTTGTTAAAGATCTTTCAAGTATTTTCTTCTTTTCGGTTAGAACATAACTATCTGACAGCATGTAAAAGTACACTCCATTAAGAAACTTCAACGACTGTAAAATTTAATATTAATATTTTATTTGTTAGAGTTCAACTATTTTTCTTTTATTTTGAATTTACAAAACTATTTTTTCCCACCGGTATAATATGATAAATTATTACCTTATCCTTGATATCTTAAGTTATCAGATTTATAGATATCGACCATACAATTTGAATTATCAAAAAAGTCGTTTAAGAGGATATATTATCATTCTTATTATCATAGATCAATAACATTTCTTAGGTAATTTTAATGGAATAAAATAGTTAAGAAAAGCAGTTATAAATTATAGTTTTTTTCTTACTAGTGATAAGAATTTTATTTAGTGCTTGATGACACGATTTGCATTAATTAACTGCAAATAAAATTGTTAAAATTGAAATATATTATGAAGTATCCATTTATCTCATGCAGCATGCCAAACTGTTGAAACTTAATTCTACTGACAGAATATGTCACGTAAAAGGTTAACCTCTTGTTTCTAATTTATTAACATCACTTCCTAAATCGTGTCTCCCAGTAATTATCATTAAATTAAAAAACGTATAACCGATTTGACACAGCTACCTAGATGATAAAATGCATCCAATTTCTAGATAGATCCCCTTTCATCGACAAATGATAATAATTTCCAATGATGGGGCAACATTTTTTGAACAATATCTTTGATTTCAAAAACTATTTCCTGGCATCTCATGTTTGATACTGGTGGAAGAAAAAACTGGGAAAAAGAAAGCAAAATAAGTGCATGTGTGTTCTAAATCATGGATCAAAACACAAGCATGTGTGAAAGGTATTCATTGGAGCGCATCTACTAAGATTTTTTTTAACTGTACGAGTTGCGCAACTAGGAAGATGTATCGAAATCACATTTCCGGTTACTCAAAATGTTATTCTAGTGATCAAGAGGTTCACGCTTGTTTGATCATAATCCACTGATTCGAATCCGATTCAGAATGATTCCTAGTAGGAAGTTTAAACATTCCAGCATAGTAGTCGAGCATCTCTTCGACTGATAGTATGTGAAGCATAGTAGTCTCTAGAAAATCTTAAATGGCCACTTATTTAGTGTGCTATCATTGTTTAACAAGCAACACCACCTATCTCAATTCTTTGAAATTTCAAAGAGGAAGAAAAAACTGAATTTTTCCCAATCAATAACGAATATTTCTAAATTTTAATCACAACTCTTATAAACATGAGACCTCGTGTTCTTACTAAAAAATTCAGAAATATTCGTTATTGTTAGCGAAAAATACAGTTTTTTTCTTCCACTCTGAAATTTCAAAAAAGTGAGATATGTGGTTTTGCATGTTCAGTGACGATATTCTTGCTTTAAAAAATAAAAAGGATTTTAATAAATATTTTTGTAAAGCTCTATTTTAAAATAAAGTAATGAACATAAATTTTTCACTAAAACAGATCTGTGCTAAAATAAAGGAAATGCACGGTTAGGAAAAATTCCCTAGAAGCACCCTTAGAACATCATAGATTAACCTTTTGAACATCAGTGTCTAGTCTGAGTCATCATTCTCAATAGTGCATCATTTCGACTTTCTTCATAGTTATCGATATGCATAAAGATCACAAACTTGAAGTCGCTTATTAATCTCTAAAAAGTAAATCAATCAACAGTTGTATTCTTCAAACCTAAAAGCACTAAATGGTGTGAATTCAAGTGACGTCATGATCATATGTAAAACGTAACTGTGTAGGAGATCTCAATTCTAGTTGCAGGTTGTCTTACTCTGGAGAAATATCTTTTTTCCCCCTACAAGATTCGCAGTTGACTCCAAAATTAAATTGGAGCAGTGCATTTGACATGCAACAAATGAGCATGACTCCAACGAACCTTCAAATGGAGTCATTCCGGATGATCAGGCCACTCTCTAATTACTTGTCGGAGGGCAAAAAGTTAATGTTTTAGCTCTTAATAGTCGTACATAGTTATCATAATTTAATCGGATATAGCAATCCTAAGTTCAGTTCTCTTGAAGTTAGTTGATTTAAATTTTAAGTTTAAAAATTCCCAAATTTCTTTACAAAAATATGTAAAATAGATTATGAAAATCTTATATAATAATTTATATACCTTCACAAACAAATTAAATATTTTGATTTGTTGGAGCTTGTAAAATGTGTGCGTCGGCTATATAATTTAACAATGCATTATATTTTTTAACATTTTGATACGTTGAAAACTTATAAAGTAAGTGTGTTGCGTATAAAATTTAACGAATTAATTAAACTGTGAGCACTTTGATTTGTTGATAAATGTTACGCAACTAGAATTTAGGTCCCTTCGCTCTTCACATCGAAAAGTTAGCCAATCAGAAAGCCGGCTCATTCGATGGAGGATGGTCTAGCCAATATATAATTTTAATTAATTATTAAAGATCTGTATTTTGGTTTGGCTAAATTTTGTCTGAAGTCACCGATGGCATTGAAAATGGTTCATACCATTTCATAATAATCAAACAGCGGTGTTAGTTTTTAAATGTTTCTAGAGTAGCACTCAGTTTTAAGGTCAATCCCTTTGTTAATGTATTATTAAGTCATTACCTTCATGTCTTTAATTTCTTTGATCGCCTATTTTTTCTTATTAATCAGTTAAAATTTCTTTAATTAATAATGTTTCCATATATTAAGAGTTAAATGTATAATTTATATAATCACGCAACTTTAATTAATTAAAATTTGTTGTGTGCTTGGTAATTATATTAACAAACGGAAATTGATTTTTAAATGAAGGAATTTTCAAACTACTTAAATTATATTTAAACAACGAGAGGGACGTACGCAAAGGTTTAGAGTGAAAGCTAGTTTTAGAAGCTACAGGAAATAATAATAATAATAAATGGGAATAAGATAAAACCAATAGCAATGAAATTCAAGAAATTTGATTCCAACAGCATTTGATTCAACTTCTAGAGTCTAAAGACAATGAAATTCTGAAAATCTGATTCCAGAACGATTTGGTTCAGCTTCAAAAGATAGTGATAATAACATGTAAAAAATGATGCGAGTAAGAGGAAAAGAAAAAGGAAAGTGAATTATTGAGTTATTATTGGTTGTATTATTATTCATCTTCTGTGTTATTATTGGCAATACAAATAATAGCGAGGCTAAACAATGAATATCAGTTGAACAGATGAAAATGTGAAGTCTTGAAATGTTCTTATTCCCTTCCAGTAATCTGCCAGATTATGACCTTCTTCTTTAAATGATTAGATTTCACTTGTTCATTAGATTTTACTCAACGTCTTGTTTTGAAACTACGCGAGAGATTTATACGGATGGACCACGTAATTTTGAGATATAAATGTGTTAGATACCTGAGCCATCACTCCTTCTCCATGTTTCTCCACCACACTAAGCAATTCGACCTTGAGAGATTTAACGTGCATCAGACCGAATCGTAGGTGGAATTTAGTTTTGAAATCATGACCTTTTGGCCCTGGAGCTGAGACTGCTACCAGGCTTCACAGTAAGAATTATTTTTGTCAGAATAAACTTTCTTGGTGGGTTTGCATTCTGAGTTCTTCTGGGCTTTTACCGATAGACCCGTTGGCATAGTGAAGGAGCATAATGGAAGTTTTTTAATTAATATTTTTTAATTTACTTATTGCCATGAATTTTTTTTTCAATCTATATAAAGCAAATGTTTGATTTTACTTTGACAAAAGTTTTTCATATTACCCAGTCCAGCGTTGAAAATCTACTGACCTGATGCGAAAGTTTTTCAGAAAATGCTACAGAAAATTTATGATAAATTTATAAAATAAAAAATCCAACGCACGCAAATTATAAACTGAATTAGTTTCTAGGATAACCAACTATTGTATAATTCGCATGTTATTAATTTGTATTTCTCTCTGAATTTCAAATATTTTTATGTTCTTTATCCTTTAACAAAAATAATCTTTTTCAATTCAGTGTTTCTCCAGAAACCAAACAATAACAGCTGTTTTGCTAGGAAAATATTTTCATGAAAGAGACATGTGTAGAATTCCTCGTAATGCAGTGACGAAAATCTGCATATCAATTCCATCAAGATACAGAGGAAGAAAGCATTCGTAATGATAAGATCCGTGTCTTGAAAATGCTGTCTAGTCGTATATGATATTTGAAAGAGTTCGTTGCGACAATATCACGACCTAGCATAGAATTTCGTCAATAAAAGTAGAGAAGGGTGTTTCCCCTCTTCCTAGGATTTTTTTTTCTTTTTTCCTTCGAAAAGGCGATAAAAACGCAGTGGATAACAATAAAAAGAAAGCGTAAAAGAAAAAATACATTCCTAAGGAAAAAACCTCACACATCTGTTTAGAGATTAGAGAAAAAGTAAAGATGGTACGTACTACATACTTATTTTTCTTAGAACCAAATGTGAAAGGGATCTATGCGGCTATGATTGTATGTCTGCAGACTGATCTGTTACTGATGTAATTACAGACTGTGGGTTCGCAACTTGCTTCATTATCAGCCACATTAAAGCTGATACAACTGTAGAATTGAGGGGTAGCCAAAATATTACAAAACTGTTGCTTGATGGTTCATCTTTATCCTTTTGACAAGTACAGAACGGCCCATTTCTTTGATAAAGCTATTTTTCTTTACTTAAAATTCATTCCGCAGAATGTTTGACCTGTTAAGTGAAATTAAACAATTTATGAGTCAGAAGGTAATTAAAATAATGGTACGAAATTCTTTGATCAGTTGACAAAAGCACCAAAATTGTTTTCTTTTGATTTATTTATTTCTTTAAAATTACTTTTTGTCTTCAATTGTAAATTATTTTATGATGTAAACCGCTGATCATATGCGTTAACTGAAAATAATTAATTCAAATTAATGGACCAAAGCTTCGCAATGAAACATTGATTGAAGCTCAGTGGAATCAATTTTTTTGACGTCGCAGTTGGATAATAAACGTAATTGCGCATGTTATTTAACAACTAATTGCACGTTGTCTTACACCACTCAGCGACTTCATGCCGTTTTCACTCATGCAAGATGCGAATTTTATTCCAAAATTCAATTGGCGAGATGCATTTGACGTGTAACAAGTGCACACGAATTAACTCCACTGGCGACCAACTTGCCGAGGTACTTTCTCAATAAAATTGGGGACAAAAGAAACATAATTATATCATGATGTATTATTATATTCTAAATTATTATATCATGATGCTATCACTAGCATAAAGAAGTTTCTTTATCTTCAATGAAAAATAGTTGCTTGAATAAGTACATCAATCATTTTATAAAATGCTTAGACTTTCCAGATATTATGGGATTTGTTTCCAATGCATATGGGAACCATAGAAAAAACTGCGGATTTTTATCGGCTCTACACTTACTGTTTTCATACTAAATTGTGAATATAAAATATGCATGCGTTGGAAAGTGCAAAGAGCTGAAATGATTTTTCCTGAAACAGATAAATCTGTCACTGAATAGCCTTGAAAAATCGAAACAAAGCATTTTATATACATCTCCACTTAAGTCCAGAAATTAAGGATATTTTAGAATCTCCGAAAGAAAGAAACTCAAAGACAAAAATTTCTGATGAAATAGAATTACAGATAAATTCTGGAATGATATGCTTGTGTTTCCAGCTGAAATAAGCCACTAGATTGCGCACCTTATATAGGACAGAGCAGTTAAAGGAGTTTATAAAAGGAATCGTTGCTGGGATGTAGTATAGTTTAAAACTAGCGTATATGCCCGAGATTGCCAAAGAGGGCTTATGACTTAGAGGACCCACATGAGGATTTGAGTGCGAATGAATTGAGTGGGAAAGAAGCTGAATAATCAGTTGGTTGGTATGTGGCCGTACGTAGATGAAAGTATCCCATGAATTGGGAATCACAGTGTCAGATCTAGGCTACGATCATGAGGATGGAATAGTAAGAAGAAGCTTCAGAACAGGTGATACCCTGGTTACAAAGCTGCAAGAAGACAGGTAGTTGGCAGATACTGCCGAAAAAAGCAGGAAAAATACTTCAGCAAACTTTGATAGTTTCCCAACAACTATAGACATCCACGGATACCACAGTTTCGAGACAAACCGTGTATAGATGGTTAGGAGAGTATGGTTTACATGCCCGCTGACCTGTCAGATGTGTTCCATTCATGGCAACTCATTGCCGGAGCCAGTTAACCTTGTGCAGAGAATATGTTAACTGAACACCAGAGCAGTGGGTCTATGGGTTGTTTTCCGAAGAGTCCAGGTATTCTCTTCAATCTGACTCGTGTTGTTTGTTCATGGGGAGAACATCAGGAAACCGCTTCAACAAAGAAACTGGCACTGAACACCACGGTTACGGTGGCACAAGACTGCTGGTTTGGGTTGGCATTATCCTGAATTCTCGAACAGATTTCCGTGAGAAACGCGGAACCTTCACAGGCCAGATTTATCGGGATATTATTCTGTAGTATGTTGTTGCAATGGGTGCAGATTTTGTCTGTATGGATGACAACGCCCGTCTTCACCGTGTAAGCGTCGAGGACGAATGCCTTGAATAAGAGGATATTACCCATTTGGAGTGGCCCGCTTTCGCCCCAAATTTGAACTCAGTTGAGCTTGTATGGGACATGCTCAGTTTACTGTTTTGCTACACATCATCAATCCCCTTGATCTATTCCAGAACTTCAGATAGCATTATCCAAGAATGGGACGGTTTACAGCAAGAGCACCTAGATAATTTAGTCTTCAGCGTGACCTTGTACTGACTGTCTTGCAGTATAGGCAATCATAACTTATTGTCTCGCATAATAACCAAATAGTGTTAATTTTTCAAGACGAGGCGTGTATTCACTCTTAACTCTAGGGAGCATTTCCCTTATTTTATTGGCTACTGTGGTACATATATCATATTTTTTGTTCTGTACCCTCTCCTTATTATACAGGCTTTGTGTTTATAGCACCGTTTTTTGTGCTTTTTCTGCTTAATTCGTGCGAACTGTAGTTTTCTTTAATTTATGGACATGAGTGCAAATGATGTTGGCAGCGAGTGAATGATCTTGCACTGCAAATTTTTGAAAAATAAAGCTATCCAATTTGAAAATATTACATAAATTTGATTTCTAACAAGAAAATATGTTGCGGAAGAAAGTGTTTTGGTAGATTTTTGGCCTATTATCCCAGTGTTACTTGTAATAGCTGTCATTTATACTGCTGACAAAATTTTCTTTTCATAGCAATTGTGTTTATTTATCTTAAAAGTCATCACCAAATTAGCATCTCACCTCACTATACTATTATAATAATTGCTGAGTATATATTATAAAGGAGGATTTTTTTAATATGACTAAAATGTCAAAAATAATAATAATAAAATAGAAAAATAATTTTATTAATATGATTTATAATTGATTAAAATCACGTAAAGAAAAGAAAAAAATTCTGATTTTGGTTCCACTTTGACTTAGTCCAGACAAGGCAAGACCGTTTACACTAATACAAACGTCTTTGATAGGGACAAAATTAATCGACACTGCTAACATTGAGTACAAGAGGGTAAGAATTCTGATTTAGCCCGAATATCCATTTGTAAACGAACAATTCATAAGAAGATATCAATAATAAGAGGAATAAATTTTTTGAAAAGAAACTGTCTCATATTCTTATCCACTTGGAGAAAATAAGAAAATTTATTTATTTTAATTATATTATAATTTCAGGTTGTGTGTGTGTGGTCGGTCTGTCTAACAATGACTTCTAACTGACATTAATGAAGAGTTCAGACTGTTTAATCAATACTCTCCTATTATTGTGTTACACTTTCCATACTTAACTCACCAGAAATCATTGGCGTTCCACTTATTATAGAGTATCATTAGTGCTACCACTCATTATAATTAAAACAGATGTCGATAGTAAAAATGCGTTTTTCAGGGAATTTAATAATCAATTCTGGAATGACCAATGTTTTCTAAAATGCATAAATTATAAACATCTTTGATAATCTTTAATATTTTAATTGTTTACTATACAGCTAATCCATTAGTCTGAAGATCGATTCCGGGGAAACAAAACATGAAAAATAATTACAGATATACGCCAATACGACTGTCATTCTGACAACAAGTAGTTAACATTTGTTAGTGATCTTAAAATCTATTTTGAAAGAATGTCCACTTTGTTTATTAATTCAGAGTTAAGACGCTAAAGTTTCTTGATTTAAAATTAATTAATTTTAAATTAAAAATAAACATTAATTTGAAAGTAGCCACTTTTAATTGTAAATGACTACTTATTTACAAATAATGTCATTTGTTTATTGATGGCTTTTATTTCATTAAAATATTAAGAAATGTCCTTGATTGCATTACTTAGCATACAGTTACAAATGCAAAATTTTATAAATCGAGAAATGTTTTTCTAAAGAAATATGTGTATATGCAGGGCGTCCCCTCTAATCGTGGCGCAACAGCTAATTTCTAAACCGTTACAGATAGGCCTGTACTTCTAAATGGACAAAATGCTCTAAATGACGTAAAAAATTATATTTTATGTTGCTTGAGTCAATAAATGTAATGCTGAAAAAAATCATAAAGTCTAAATTTTTATACAGTCCCCTGATTCTATCAGTCATGTTTAGTAAAATATTCTTGAGACATTAACATTTTAAACAAAAAGTTCCACTCTTCTATGGCCCAAACTAACCGAGTTCTGAAGCTTTGAATTTCATAACATTGGGCCAATCAACGGTCACCTCGAGGAAACGTCGTTTGTTGATAGGCCGATCTTCTTCGAGGTGGCCACTGAAATGGTCTAAAATAGTGATATTCAAAGCTTCATAATTAGGTAAGTTTTGGACACATAAGAGCGGAACTTTTTTTGTTTAAGATGTTAGTGTCTCAAAAATATTTTACTAAACACGACTAATAGGACCGGGGGAATGCATAAAGATTTAGATTTCATAATCTTCTAGAAGTACATTTATTGACTCAAACAACATAAGATATGATTCTTAACCTCACTTAGAACAATTTTCCGATTGGAAGCATAAGTTTATCTCTAACAGTTTAGAAATTAGCTTTTGGGCCACGTTTAGAATGGACACAATGTGTGTGTTCGGAAGCATGTTCATGAGTATAAGATTTAAACAGTCTTAGTCGCCCAGATAAGGATTAAAAATTTATTAGTGAGTAGAAGTGAAGTTAGTGCCATAATCAGCGTTCCTGCATTTAAAAACAATACAAGAATATATCTATTTTCTAATGCCACCCCCTGAATCATTTTCATGACCTTTTTTTTTTATCGGTTGAAAGAAACGCGAATCCCGTAATTTGTCGACGTCCCCACAAGTCAGGTGTTCAATTGATTGACACCGTCCAGCTTGAAAGAGAAAAGCACTGCTTGCAAGCTCCTTTGGACCCTTTAGGAAAACCTTTGGTCTCTTAATGGCACTTGATTACGGCACTATTCCCACCCTTCGAGGAAAGAGCAAGAAATACTAATATGTTACCGAGGAAGGGTGATAGAAGGCGGGAATCCAGAAGAAAACCGCTGAAATTCTGTACAAAACAAACGCTTCTTTTTGTATGCACAGATACATATGTGGTTGTGACGGTTAGATAGATATATGTGGCAGAAATGATACGTTCCCAGGCCGAAACTGACTATAGTTAATGGTTGCATTCGTACAAGTCTTTTCTTCATTTGCAGTAAAGAAATATTGAGCTTGCCTTGAAAGAAATGCGCGATGGGATCTTTGAATGTGTTTTGTGAGGTTTATTTCCATTTGTTTTCTTGAGCATTAGTCTTCCGTTCTTTTGTTGGGGAATTATGACACCTATGCAAAAGGAACGGTTTTCTGGGTGCCGTTCGGAAGGATCATAAATGTGTTTTGGGATCAGCTGCTGTATAAACAGATAGCAAGAGAGAATTTTTCCCTTGTCATTTATTTCGCAGAATGAAGACAAAAGCGGGCACTTTATGCAAATGTAATGAATTTCGTTCCATCATTCGGTGAGATAGAAATCAAGAGAAAGATTTTTTTCTTCCTTTGCTGAGAAACTGACCTTTTCTGACCTTCTTAAGTTTAAAACGAGGAAAGTGCAGAAAATGTCAACTTTCTTTTTTTTTTTTTTTTTTTAAATCGCTGATTCTTTCGAAAGAAAAATTGGGACCACTTTCATTTCATATGGCTAAACTGGGTGTTGTGTGTGTGTCCCGCGCCGCCCCGCGAAGAGGAGTAAATTAAGTATTTAACTTCATCTTCCTTTAGCACTTAATTTCTATATTATATTCTAACGATAGTGTTGTGCTTTCATTCATTGTTAAAACGCAGAATATTGTTTAATACGAAGCAAATTAATATATTCGAATAATTTAGTTTTAAAGAGGAAAGATATTTTATAAGACTGTGCAGAATTAATAAACTTTTTTTTAAAATGATAGCTTAAATTTTCTTAACCAATGTTGTTTCAGGGAAGAAAATTGTAGAAATTATATATTTGAGAGCAACAACAACAACAAATTTATAAAATTAATTTTTAAGTTTCATAGGTCAATCAGGGTAATTAGTTTTCAGAATTGCAGTTTTAAAGATTTTTAAAATCATTTGAAACTGAATTTCGGCAGTTAATTTGCAAACAATATTATTTTGTATCATTTTAATTTAAGCAGGGTTTCTAAAAAATTTCCAGTCACGACCATTTTCCATATGGAAAAAGTTTCGTACTCCTTTTTTTCGACTAAAAGAAAAACAGGAAATTGGAAAAATAATATTAATAAGATAAAACAGTTATTATTTATGAATAAATGTAAATTCTTTTTAGAATGATTATTTAACAAATTTTAATGAAATATTTTAAAGCAAGATAATTTTTAAAAAATTTTTCCTGTCCAAATATTGAAAATTTTGAAATACTCAGACGCTGTTATATTTTTCGAGACCCCAGTGTTAATCTGTGCGACTTCCTTCGGCCTCAAGGCTCATAATTTAAGAAGCACTGCTTAAATGAGCTATAACGTTTCCGTTCTTGAGACGGTCATTCTTTAAAATTTGAAATTTAAAGATTAAGAAACAACATTCACGAAATTTTAAATATATTTTAATTTGAAAATGTTGAGCATTCCATCTTAAAAGTGCGGGGGGGGGGGGGGTTGGAGTAATTAATATTTAGGATGGAAATACATAGCTTTTTAAATAAAATTACGAACTTTTAAGTAAGTAAAAGGAAATAAAAAAGATAACACTTACGATATTTTATTAAAATACTCACTATAATAATAGAAATTTTCATATAAAGGAAAAAAATTATGATGCATTTTTTACTCTTTCTTTACAAATACACCGAAAGGGGGAGAATCATATTTTATCCAACTGAAGATATCCGAAATTTTCAGCATAGAACTTTTCTCATAGCACTCATGAAACATACTTATGATGCCAAAAATAAGATATTAATAATAATAATATTTCAGTTTTTTTATGCACTTAAAAAGAATTATTTCTCTCTTCGAAACCTATATCTAACACCAAATCTTTCAACGTCATAACAATCTACGTGTATAAAAGGCAAATACCATGACTCACTCACTCATCACGAAATCTCCCAAACCATGAGGCCTAGAAACTTCAAATTTGGCAGGTGGTTGCTTTTTGGGTAGTAGGTGCTCGCTAAGAAAGGATTTTTCGAAAATTTTAATTAATTAAAAATTACTTTAAATTTTAACGTTTTTTCGCAATAACCTCGGAGCATATTGTCGCACAAAAATCATTTTAACATCATCTTAAAGTTTAAAAAATTAGCTTTGCAATGACACCAATTTTTATTTTCATGCAACGTTCTGTTTAATTTTAATTAATTTTAAAAAATGTTTCCAAACACAATTCCAAACAGCGGGGCGGAGAAACAGCGTTCCTCACGGTTCCTCAAGGTCACAGTTCTATTTATAGCACATGAAAGGCAGGAGAGTCTTAGTGACGGGTTACGATCTAGGGAGAAATGCTACCCATTCATTTTTCACACCAGTGGCGGCGAGTTAGGAAGGGGGGGGTGAGGAGTGTCAGTCGCCCCCCTACATTTTTAGGGAAAGATTAAATTTTTATTTCATTTTAGCTGTCTGAAACCAGGAATTACAAAAAAGCAATAGTGTTCTAGAAATTTAACTAATTTTTTAATTAAATTTTTAAATTTTATTCTCTGCCCCCTATACTCCCTGATATTTTAGATGTCAATAAATTTTTTTGCCGCCTCACTTTTTCCACCCAATCTGTCACCCACTGGTTCACACGGGGCGCCCAGTATGTTTGGCTTTCGCGACCTTATTCAGTGTTAATCATTCTACCGATGAGTGATAGATGAATTGAGTGAGAGTTATTTGAAACTCAGTTTTTAAGTTTCGTTAGCTGTGATTCATCATATAGAATTGTATCGCTGGTATTTTTAAACTACTCCTTTACATAATTTACTATCTACGAAGTACAATAAAATATTCACATCTACTTTTTTACAATACCAATACATTCGCTCTATAATTTCCTAAAACATTTTGTTGATTCACACTGTCTTACGATCAGAACACTCGCCTTGACCAATTGTATTTCAATGAACTCTTCAAGACAGGTATGGTGTTTTATGAAAGTCGGTATATGAAGCTCAAAATGAGATCAGTATAATAACATCTCTTTTTCTCAGATGTTGTGGGATATAGTGCTTGATAAAAAGACTTGATTGTGAATGTGAAATCTTGAATTTCTTATAACAATCACCTAGCATGTATATAAGATACTAAATAAAAATAAATAACCTCAAGATTGACTATCTTGTTCTGAGCGAGTCATACCTTTAAGGTTCTTAGTTAAAAATGATTTATTTGATTATTTTAATAAACAGGCAAAAATATCTTTTGTTGTTAAATTCTAGCTAAAAATTTAGCTTGTGAACTGAAAAAGTCCTTGCCAGCATTTCGAAATTAGTCTGTATTTGGAACTAAAATGTTTTGATTTATCATCTCAAAAATGTTCTAAGAATCTGTTTGCTATTCTGACTGCATATTCGTCCCGATATATCGATTTAGCATCGATAACATAGAAATTTTAAATTTAAGTTGTTTTTTTTTTGTTTTTTTCGTTTGCATAGATATTCAATTCATCATCACGTCATAGGGATTGATCCATAAAAGTTAACAGAGAATTCACCAAAACGTTGGAAAATAAGGAAATCAGAAATTTGATCTCGTCTTGATTATCGACGTGTTCATATTTTTGAATCATTTTATAACTCAAATACATACAGTATAATGCAATCAATTGCTAACATAATTGATCACCATTTCATTGAAAAATTAAATATAAAGTGAAAGGGTTAATAAGAAAACATCTGTAGAATATGCTACAGCAATGTTTTTTTAATGAATTAATTAGACGACATTTAAAACAAAATAAAAATTTAAATGTTATTCTATTATTATCTCATTTATCAGTACAATATCTCGTTCCAAAGGTAGTCGAATCCCTTACTTTATGCTGAACAAAAAAAAAAAGCCTTTTTTTAAGATTTGTGTTTTTTTCTTTGGTAATCAACTCTCTTATACTTAACTTGTAGACTTCGTCTCATTGAGAAGTTAAAAGCAATCAGAGCGGCGACAGCTTCTCAAGGAGAGCCCTCGCCAATCCATACGAGACAGAGAAGAAAGAAAGTAAAAGGAGAAGATGGTGAAGTAAAATATAAATTAGAGCAGACAGTAGGATACCTCGGGGTCGTGATGCCTGTCACACCTAAGGAAGATACGTGTTTAAGAGTGGTTAAAAACTGGGAAGCCCGTCGCAATGCCCTCGTGTAGTTTCTTGACAGGAAGTTAATAAAAAATCAAACCTAGGCAGTTCAAAAAAAGTTTGATTACCTATTTGAATGAGAAAATTTTTTGATAATAAGTGCTTTGATACTTGGAAGAAATGGATTCATTGGAATGTATGGTCCAACACCCGAATATTATTTTTATGGAAATTGTTCCGAAAGTCAGATATCTCATATCCATTGAGCTAACCGTCTTAGGATTCTTAATTAATCCCAGCTCTAGAGTGTTCTATTCTTAATGCATTTTTATTTATTCGTGGCTCTAGTACGACATGCTGTCGATACAATATTTTATAAATAGATAAAGCAAACATGAGAATATTTGTTTGAAAGGCTGGTGTTACCTGTATGAATACCATTTTGCGCAAAGTTGACTGTCTAAATATAAAGCTGTTTGAAATTTTTATGTAAGTAAGATCTGAATTTTTAAGTAAACTGTTGAATTTTATAAATGTTGGCCCTTGGGGATATTTCTTGATCTGATAAAATCAAGCACTCCTTCAAGTCGTACAGAAGCATTCATTTTACACTTTCATGGTCTTATGCATACTTCAATGCTGTGAAATGTGTAACGAGTTTCTGTTTCTTTAGGATTGTCCTCTGAAAGTTTGATGCAAATTAATGTTCATTGTTTTCCTCGGACGGTGTGCACAATCTTAAACTCCATTTGAACTATGATGAGGACATCTTGGAGGTTCTGACTGTCGCATACGGCCCAATTCCTCAACATGAAAACAATGACTTTCGTATTGCAGAGAAAGAAGTCTGACAAAAATGAGTCCTTTCCTTTGCCAATATTTTATGAAGAAAAGGAATTTTCTGGGCTTTACATCAAACTCCACGCCATTTCTGATTCTTAAAAACAAGTTTAATGCTTTCCTCCACGTCCATCAATGAAGTAAATCACACACTAAATTACTTTCAATGGAAAGACTTCTCGAAACAGTTCTATGATTCGATTTTCATTCTAAAAAAGCATTCATAAAATGTCTACTATTGTTGCATGTTTCATATTTGAACACGTCTTTCACAAAAATATACAGGAAAACGTGACATTTCAAAAGCCAGCGACTTTTGCAAATTTGTCTAAATTGGACACTAATATTTTATCTACATCCCTGAGAGGGATTTCGAGTGGACATTTTGAACTGAATAATAACTAAGTATTTGGATGCAGTGGCTGTGCGAATCAACGGATGTCGGAAATTAACTCTGGTAAGTATCTTTCACTTATAACTATGAAACAAAAGCTCGTAGTTTTGGCGATCTGGCTAAGTGAAATATGAGATTTAAAAGCTTCTTCTCAATTTGTGAGAAGGATATTCATATTTGTCATTATTTAATTCAAGAATTTCTTGAAAATGGTTATTTTAACATTTTTATTAAAAAATGCGTGATATGTATATTTTTTAAATGTAGATCCTAAGGAAATATCTTAAGTGGAGAGAATTTCTTTTCGATTAATATTTGTGTGTTATAATTACTTATTATCAAAATATTTTAAGAATTTAAGCAGAAAAATCTGTAGATATTCATCATTTTAAACCAGAAATATACAAGTACTGAATATTTTTTTAAATCGGTTTATATAAAATCAATTCAAGAACGCTCCAATGTTTCTGTGAAATTTTTAACTGCCCTAAAAATCAATGCCACAGTTAAAAATTTATCCACACAATTTTCTAAGCATATATAATTGTCATTTATATTGTAAATTGATTATGTAAGAAAGGAAAAAAAATTAATATTCCGGAAGGAAGTTTTTTGTTTTCCATTTTTCTATCTCTCGTGAATAAGTAAGTTCGTGACACTGAAGTTCAGTCACAAGCAAATAAAGCCAATCAGGCGCCCCCGTCTGTGAAATTTCTGGAAACCTTTCTAAAATCATCTTAGTTTAGAAGAATCGAGAGTCACACACACACACACAATTCACATTGTAATCCCTTATTAGAATTAATACAATATATCTTCAGAATTTCTATAGCAAATGAAAACGCTGATTTGGTTTGAAAAATTGTGGAAATCAATGATTTTATCTGGTTTAAAATGCATGAATACACGATTAAATTTATATATGAGCGTAATTTATAGAAAAACTTTTGTTCCATTTAATGGAAGAAACCTTTTTAAGCAGTTTATTTATATTGTTTAATTTGGAAAAACAACAACTCCCGGTTAAGATAAACTTGCTTAAAATTTCTGTAAATCTGAACAATGAGAGTTATTGCTAATGGTTCGAGATGGTAAACATTTTCTTCACTCGTGTCAAAATTTTTCAAATTGAGAAGAGAGTTTATCAAATTTGTTTAAGGTTAGAATATCAATATATTTAGCACTTTTCACTTAAATTAGCCTTATGGGTTTTATTTTTCAGAATAAATAGTTGATTTTTAAAAGACGAATTATTTTATTCAAAAAATTCCATTGATACCTGCATTAAGTATTTAAAACTGTACGCTGGTTAAATTAAATCTAAAACGTGTAGATTACTCAGAAAGGTGTATCGCTTGATGTGAAAACAATACTATAGAAAAAATGCTTCGTATTCTGCCTAGCGCATGTTCACATGTTAAAGACTGTCATGGAAGACAGATTTAGTAATTTTTTAAACCTGTACTCATTAAAGTCTTTATCTCGAATTTTACTCACTTTTTACATAATGTATAGCATGAAGGATTACAAAGCGTAGGAAGCTAATATAATAGTGTTTATACACCAAAACTAATACAATTAAATGGTAGTATTATTCCTCTATACTTCAAAACAATCAAGGATTTATTATATATAGAAATGAACAAATGATGGATAGTTGTGATTACAACTCCTCCACGCCTGTAAAAGCATTTTGTACTTTTTTCTACTACGTGAATAACGGAAAACCAGAACGATAGTGCTATTATTTTATTCTATTGAGCAATTGAAGTAGTTTAAATTCCATTAAGCCTCGCTGTACTAAAAATGAACTGTCTCTGCCTTAATTATTAGAATTTCTTCGCATTGATCCGAGTTCCCCTCGCTGAATTTTCAAATTTCATGATTTTGTTGCGATATTCCAATAACGTAGGCGTATTTTGTACGCTGCTGCGTTAAATGATGCCTAATTTATTCTCTAAATCAAAATATTTGGAATGATTTCCATAATGGTGAATCAAAATGATAGCTTTTTTTTTTTCCTTTCAAATCTCTATCTCTGACAGTATATCAGTATAATTTCAGGGCTTTATAAGATCCTACTGCATCTGTTAAATACTAAGAACTACTTATTATGTTCTCCATGTTCTGGTTTTAATCCAACTGGTCATTGAGGTTTGATTTGAGGTTGCAGTTTTTTTCTCAATTGTATACATTTGTTTAATGTGAGCCGAACACTTAACACGTTGTTCCACTAGAAGTCATTTACGGACTTCATAAATATATTATCAAAACCTTGATTATGAAGCATGATATGTAAAGCATTGTAATAATTTTAAAACTTAACCATCTTGGCACACTTCTGATATGCGAACTACGAACACTTACAATCAATGAGTTTTCTGTTCACTCGATATGTGCGATTTTTCCTGAGCGAATATTAAAATTATCGGCTGATATGTAACCTTGTATATCACTTTGCTCTCCTTTTATTGTGACTAAGCGAAGTCAAAAGTCTTTAAATGCTTTTGAGAGTAAGAGAACAAAAGCATTTGATGTAGGCTGGAAAATTTTTAATAAAAATATTTGAAATATCTTCTGTTTTCGGTGCCGTTTCTCATTTCGCGACACCCTGCAAGCGACTAGTGTGTCTTTCCTGTGCGATTCTCTGAACAGAAACATTTAATAAAATGTTTTTCACCGAGTATTCATAGGATTATCTAGAGACAAGAAAGAAAAGGGAGATCTTATTACTCTGTAGCAGATTCTATTTCAATAAGTGTCTTTAAATCGTTTGTCAACATTTTCGTTTTCTTTCAATTGAATATCTTCTGTTCAATTTTGTTCTAAGAACTTTTTTCCCCACTTTTCATTATATTTGTACCTGGCGAAAGTTTACGAACAATATCAGTTACTAAAGAACTAGAATGTATGATCTGACCTTTCTAAAAAACCATCTGCATTTCCAATTTCAATTAGTAGGATTCTATTTATTTTCTTGTTTTGCCCAAAGTCAGTGAGAAATTTCTGGAAGTAATGCAAATGTAAGCTGTATCTAGCTCTTAGTAGTTGTTTTTTCTATATAACTGCACAAATCTTTTAAAATAAATTGTAGAGCTTCTTTCTCTCTCTCGCCTCCTAATAAAATAGTGATAATCTTCCTTTCTTATTTTTGGTTAAAGAAAATGACTGCATTTGAATATTAATGTAATTACAGCGGAATCTGGACATCATAAAATATTTTCCTTGTATTCATTTCTTAAAAATCACTTAACTTATACGCTGCGTATCTGACGTGATCGAGACCAGCTTAGAAAACAGTTTTTTTTAAATGTTTTCTGCACTCTAAGAGTTTTCTTAAAACGCAATAGTTAAAATAAATTTTAGATTAATTACCGAAAACGTTTTTAGAGCTCCGAACAAAGTCGGGCTTTTAATTAAATTATATACTATCATTTAATTTTCTAAAAATTTGCCTTTCCCAAAGGCCATTAAATACAATTTTGATTATATTTTAGCAAGTCAACATATTTTAAAGATTTTTAATGAACTTCGAATTCTTAAATTGAATCTTTGGAAAAACTTCGATTTATCCACAAAGAGTTAATAGTAAGTGTAGCGATTCCAGTGTGTTTTGACGAACTTGTATCTAGTGGCCTGAGCATTCATCATCTACAAAAAACTACCGTGAAAATACTAGATCCTTAATAATGAAACTATCTAACGTAGCCACAAACGCCTCGAAATCAGTCAAGACTAACTTAGTAGTCATTTAAGGAATATGCATTCATCTAAAATAAGCATTAAGATAAAATTATATTTTATGCTTTTATTTGTATATTTAAAAGAAACGTTTACTGAAAGCCTTATTATTTTCTTGATTATTTAGGCGTTCTAGAACTTAAGAATTCGACGTAGTATCTGATGTTTAATTTTTAGCTGCCTCAGATGTCGTCTACGTTTCGAGATTTTGAATAGCTTAGGAAGTCTAATTCTAGAAAGTATAATTTGTCTTTTGCATTATATTTTCGATTAATCTCTCTATATATAAAATGCAATGTTTGTGTGTGTGCGTGCGATGTTTAGACGTAAAATGCAGCCCTGAAATTTGGCACACAGGTAAGTACTAATGGTGACTCAATTCACCTCGAAGCCCGGATTTTAAAATTCAATCTAGAAATTTTTTATTTAATATTTTGTGGTATTTTGGGTGATTTTAAACACATTTCTCCATTGCATTTTTTTCTAATAATCGTAGCAAGAAAATAAATACACCATAAGAAAGTCAAACAATTTCCGTTCCAATGAAGTTTATTTTAAACGTCTAAAAGTTAGTTTTAAACGAAAAAGTGGCCGTACAATATTTTCTCTAATTTTAATAAATTTTTAAAATTATTTTTTGGTATAATTTACTACAATATTTTTCATTGTTGCAACGCAATTCAAACTGTTTTCATTGTTTAAACAAATATTTGAGTGTTTCTCTTCCATTGTTTAAAGCCGAGTTAATATCCTAATGCATTTTGCTTTCATATTTTATTTCACAAATATTTTATGGAATCTGTAAACGAAGCTGTCTGAGATATTACTTATATTAATCTATACTTATGAAAAGGCAATGTGTGTGTGCTCGCGAGATGTGTAGACGAAAAATATTGCATTTACATCCTTGAAATTTGGCACACAGATAGTCGTAATGGTATGAATCAATGCACCTCGAAACCCGAATTTTAAAATTTTATCTAAAATATTTTTTATTTAATGTTTTGTGTTGTTTTGGGTATTTTTCGCCCGTTTTTGAACTATCTATGAGAAATAATGACCATAGGAAAACAAACGATGCACCATTAGATAGAGCAAATGATTTTGTTTTAATGACGTTTGTTTTGAACGTCTAACGTAATTTACTGAATTAAATAGTCACTTGGACGAAAATACAGCAAGAACTATTTGTTGGGCAAAAACCACAGGATCGTTATGATTTGTTGGCAAGAGTCTTTCATCAGAAGCAAAAATACAGTCGGGAATCTTCTCCAAAAATCTTTGCCTTTGTGATAAGTTAAGTGTCATATGTATACGATAGAGCGGCAGAAGTGAGGTCTTCCCCATGGCCACATTCTCATTTGCCTCAAAGACTCGTTACACGTTCACAGAGTGGATGACTTTATTAGTGCAGAAATTTCTAATTCACAAGAAGACCCAAATTATTTTTGCATTGTAACAAAGCAGATGGTGCACGGCCCATGCGGAAGAATAAATCCATGTAGGAAGAATAGAATTTGTACAAAGTGATACCCACGCCATCTTTTGAAAGAAACACAAACAGAAGAGGACGGATATTCTCTATATCGTCGTAGGTCTTCCCAAGATGGGAGATTTACTGCAAACATCAGTTTTTGAGGATTAAAAGTGTCTGTGGACAATACTTGGATTGTACCGTACTGCCCTTTGTTATCAAAAATTTTCAATGCGCTTATCAACGTAGAGTATTGCAATTGGGTGAAGTTTATCAAGTACGTCTGTAAATATGTCAGCAAAGGATCCGACATGGCTGTGTTTGAACTCACCAGTGGCTAAAATGACTTAAAAGAAATCCATCAGTATCAAATGAGGAGATACATCAGTAGCAACGAAGCAGTATGGAGAATAATCAACTTCCCGATTCACGACCGACATCCCACCGTGATTCCATCTATAGCCCAGTGGTTAGGTCGTAAAAAAAAAGGCCGAATTCGGAATTAATTAGGGGAAAGCTGGAAATTGTTTTAATCCCTTCAGTTTAGGTCTGGAATGAACTTGCTAAGTTTCCCCCTCCGGCTAGGTGAGCGCGTTAGCAGCTGTGTGCAGATTTGTAGTCAGAAAATAGGCGTATTACGCATACGGCACGCATATTATAGGCGCGTTACGTATCATTGGGACTAAGCGGTGTGCTCTCAAAGCGAACGTCATCAACGCATCCTCTCTCTGTGTTTGTATTTTAACTATCGATGGATGATGAACACGTTTCCTATACGTCCAGATGGATAAATATTCACTAATCAGCCACAACAGTAACAATGTGCCTTGTACAATGCAACTTCCTTACTTAAAAGAGAACTGGGAACTTTCATTCCTTCAAGGGTCTTTCTTTAAAGTTAGTTGTATATTAATTACTCTTCGCCGTTTGTGGCAATTCGTTTATGGTACTTTTTTGTGTTGAAATAATTTTTTTTTATTTCAAGCGCAGTTTATGATTTTGGTATATTTCTTTTGCAAAATAACAGGTAAATTATTTAAAATGCCGTGCAATATCAGAATGCAGAAGGATCTTTTAGTTATTTTGAAGAACTTCCTTCGGATGATAAATCCGTTGCTTCTAATTAAAAAACACGCTTTCAACCATTGCTGAAATTTTCGTGCGATGTTTTCCTTTGTTAAATCATAATAACAGTGGGGTTTTTCCTTTCAAAATATACTAAATACAGCCTTGAAATAATTATAAAAGCATCATGAACAAATTTAAAATGTATATATAATAATTGGAGGTAGGGTGAACCTATAACTTGGACCGTTCTCGCTTCAAGCGCTTGATTAGCGATTTAGGCAGTACTTTGAAGCGCAGTTGTGAGCTTAATTTTGATTGAATATAATAAGTGTTGGTACTCATTTTAATCCGAATTTTAAGCTCTACAACTATTGTACTACAATATTTTTGATAGCATGAGTTGTTTTTGAGATATTGCTCGATTATTGAAAAAAGTCCTATTTTCTGACTACAAATCTGCTCACAGCTGCTAACGCTCACCTAGAAGGAGGGGGAAAACTTAGTATGTTCATTCCAGACCTAAACTGAAGGGATTAAAACAATTTCCAGCTTTCCCCTAATTCCGAATTCAACTACCCAACCACTGGGCTACTAAGCGTACACCTTGAAAATGGTCAGAGTCTACTTCACGACAGAAAATGCTGCTCAACTTGCCCAAGCACCTGAGGAAACAACACTCGTATTTTTCTTCAAACTTTGCCCCCAAGATGAGTTTGCACAATGAAGTACCCAAGTGCTACACTTGAACAATAGAAACAAGATACGGTAACGTCGAAAACAAGGGCAGGTTGTACTAGAACAAACAGAAATAAGATCCAGCGATGCTCTTGGGCGGGTGTATACTGTCCATCCAATCCACAGACGAATATCAAAGAAATTATGCTGGTCTTGATCTTTTCAGGTGTATTGGTTCTTTTGAAATCCTTCGAAATTTCATTCGGCTTTCATTCTTTAACATTTTACGTGGTTTCTAAGAATCATTCTTATAAATCCTAAAATTATTTTTTTTTCGAAATTAATGGTTTATTTGGTAACTTCAATTTTGAATCATTTCGTTAGATGACTTTAATTCAAAATATCCAATGTCGTCTATTAACTATTTGAAACGGGATTCGAAGATTTTAATGTGTCAGCCTAAATGAATTGTCACCCCATTTTAGCGGGCAAACCAACTGGTTGTTCCGAGAATCTAGAACTTTTTTTACTCGGTTTAAATTCTAATAACATCGTCTGCATAAACTTTATAATTTCATTGTTGCTTTTCTCATACTTATCTTCACTTAATGTCTTTGCTGTGAAGAAAAATAAGCGGGCGAAATCAATAATTATATATATATTCTGATTTCGTTTTTAATACTTTGTTTTATGTCATTCAGTTTTTTTTTTTCTTGTTGAAGTCATTATATCACGGGCAACGCCGTACTCGTACTGCTAGTAATATATAAGATGAAGTCAAATTTTTCAACTCTTATTTATCTTGAATTTTGTTTCTAACAAACCATGATCTTATGGTTAAAAAACTTATTTAAGCTGAATTCTTGTGTAATGTGGGGGGTATGAATATAAATAATAAAAATACTTCCCATGAAGTTGTTTTGTGAAAGTCAAATGCATGTTTTTTATAATACTTTTGTAGTAACAAAAATTCTAAGATATTTCAAATAAATACCAAACTATAATATGACCAAATGTTTGAGAATTGTTAAAAATTTTCCTTAACTGTATTCTTTCAATCATCTAAATCTCTAAAATTTTCGATAAAACTTTTCATCTGCTGTACGACATAGATATTTCAAATTGTTGGTGCTCTAAAACTTATTGTTGCGAATGTGAATTTTAACTAATTCGTTTACGAGAACATCTCGCGAGACTAAATTTTGCTGATACATTGTCTTATAAAAGTACTATTCACTGTGTCAATGTAACACAAATACTGAGAACCACTAATTTGTATTTTATTTATCAGTTCTTTATTAAGAGGAATCCTTTTCCGAGTGCTTGAATCTAATTCAAAAGCGTTCTCTAAATAGTCAAGGTATAAAAAATGGTATCCATGTATCTGATACAGAACATAATTTTTTTTTATGTGTCAATTTCAAAGATCCTGGATGACTGTTATCTTTCACATGCCAGTGATATCCTTTTTCATGAAACATGATTAAAGTCAACAGATGTTTCTCTTGCACGTAAATTCTTTTACAAAACTATAATTTCTAAAAGGCACCCTACAAAGGTCCTATCTTCTTAATAGAAAATCTTTTTCAATAATCTTATTTCTTGTGCATTTAGGTTTACGCAAAATTTGACCATTTTATGAATCGTAACCATTATGGTTTTCCTGAATGTGTTACCATGGAAACGTCCGAAGTTTTAAGACTGAGTTCCGCTTTTGCTGCTCATTTTCAGCCAATTGACTTTTTATAAAGCAAATTCTACATTAAAATGTAATTCCTTTTACATTTAATGAAATGCTATTTAGCCAGTAAATCAAAAGATAAAGCGCAAACTGTAATTAAATTTGAATAAACAGGTGATAAACTGTGATGGAAAAACTAATATCTAGGCAAGCTAATAAAAGCTAAATTCAACATAAGATTTTATTTTTACAAATGAACACAGATACATGAATTTATGGATGATTGATTAATGATGCAGGATGAGTATGTACATCTACTGTCAAAATCTGATGAAAAGACTGCCCATCTGTCTTGAGATATACTGTACACTTTTATACATTCCATAAGTTGCTAACATATTTACAGATTGAAAAATACATTCCTAAGATATTTCACTCTGCTCAACATATTCTACACCAAAAACACACTTCTTCGTTTTTTTCTGTTAAACAGTTTATCTTGCAATATTGCTCTTCATTTGAATATTTGCGATGATAATGAACATTATGCAGTGTTTCATGATATTAACACCTTAACTGGTTTGCCCGTACGTGCATCGAAATACCACAATTTAAAACTTAAATGAAATTCATTCACAGACGTTATAATTCGATACAAAAGTTTACATGGACTCCGCAAACATTTCAACTGTCCTTTAGGTTATCAATTGAAATAAAATGACAACGCATTTCGAAAATAGAAGGTGTCATTGAATTAGATAGTTGAGAAAACAAACCAGTTAAGGGGTTAATGACATTTTTTTATTTTAATAATGTTAACAATCGTAATATGATTAACAAAATATGAAAATCTCCATGTTTAAAAATAATATTGCTAAATTTTGTTGTTTATTACACGCAGAAGGAGAATAATTTTGAAAGTTATTTTGTATTTCTAACTCCTCAGAAATAAAAGAAGAAAAAAAAACATTTCACCAAGTTCATTTTTTTTTTGTCTCATTGAAAGACCAGTTCCCTTAATAATATTTACATTGCAATAAATAATGCTTTAAGTTAAGCAGTTCGTATTAAATGGATATTTTAATGCAAGACAGAGCAAACAATTTTTAAAAAATATTTGAATGATTACTCACAAACAGTATTTTAGCTAAATTTTTAACCGATAAGAAAGATGAAAAATATGCAAAAGATATGTAAAGATTAATCTTTTCATTGCTTTAAGTTATTAATATATATGAGTGATCAGGTACATTTTGGTACAAAGCAATATTAATGTAGAATTTGGCAGAAATTGGGAGTAAAAAAACAAAATAGATACTTACTTCGACACGAGATCAATGATGAGACTAAGTGTGTTTTTTACTGTGTTTTACAGGTCAATATTATTGTAACAAAATTAATGAAATCATTTTCAATATTTTAGTGACATTGCCATGGCAACATTAAAAGCAATTCTGTGGCTGAACATTGAAAACTCCACATCACTTTTTGCGTAACGTTTTCAACCAGTTGGCCAGTCTTTACAACATATTTAGCTGTAGAGTAAGAAGTTACCTTTTGTTTAACTTCTGCAGAATTGTGTTCTTTCTTGATTTAAGTAAATTCAAGCATTACTTTTGATCGAGATACTACTACTTGAAAGTAAAATAAAAAGGAATAAATTAAGGCCGTTGACTAAAGGAAAAATTGAATTTAAATTAAAACATTTCCAAGTAATTGTTTGTACAAACTTCGACATCAACCCCTTAACTGGATAATTTCTTTTGGTATCTATCAAGATGCTCCCTTCTGTTTTGGAAAGGTTCCGCCGTTTTCATTAATCTCGGAAGGCATATAATACTTGAGATTACAGATTCTACGTAATTTTTGTGTAAAATTATGTAGCTAATTAATGATTAAATTTTAGATTTAAGACTAAAAATGCGATGCACGAATATTCTCGGGCTTTTAAGTTAAGCGGTTAATGAGTGATAGGTGTTTGCAGTCTAAAGCGGTTAAGCCGTAGTAATATAAAAATATAACGATTTTATATAAAATTATATAGATTGGTTCAACTCAGCAAAATTCTTAAGCAAATTTTCGTGAAATAATCTTTCTACCAACCAAAATTTTTACATCCTCCAGAAAGGAAGTGCAAATTTCTAATTGCAAATAATTTTATTTGTTGTCAAACTTTAATTTGTACGATGGTCGTCAATATTTTTTCATTTTTCTTGCCCCCTTCCCATTTTTTGAATTCCGTTTACCTTCTTAACTGCACGGCATCCTTTAAAAACAGATTTAATACAATAATAAAATAAAATTTTAAAAGGGAAAAATGCGTAAGAAACCCCACCTTTATGAATTTTTAGTAAATCTATTGAAAAGTTAATCTAAATATAAAATTTCAATAATTAACCTATTTAACATAATATTTTAAGCCAATTTTATATTTATTGCGAAAATTTGTGTTAGATTTAGGCAAATTTTTCCATGCCCCGGATGGAGGGGCACGGGAAAAGGTTTTTGTAATATACCTCTTGGACAGAAAATTCTTTTTTTACAAGACAACATAAAACTCACGTTGTCCATTAGGTAGTAAAATAGGACTTGAAAATGTCTTTGTCGGCCAAAGAATCGTTTTCATTGTTTCAGAAGAAAATGCACAAAAATCTTCTTTATAGATTTTCATTTTCCACCTTAGTGTCATGTAAAGCGCAATCTTAAATTCTGAATAAAATGAGGCAGACTTCGTCAATTCCTTCTTAGATATCCCCATATCATTATTTGAAATAAAATTTTAACATTAGCCAATATTTCTTTTTTTTCATTCGCGATTCATTTTGGAACGAAAAAATTGGAAAATAAGAAATTGAAGAATTAACTAATGATAAGTAAAAAGAATATATTCAAAAAATTTCAATGAAATACTTTAGATCAAAGTGATTTTCTGAACTATATTTTTTTACAACTATCGAAAAATCTGAAAGAAAGCGGTTTGAAGGCTTTCACGATTCTACCCCAACTCTTATAGGGACATAACCCACAGTTTCAGAAACTGTGCTATAAACTATTATTGTAATATATTTTACAATACAAACTATCATTAAAAAGATTTGAAAATATGTGAAAATTTAATCGGAACTTGAACAAGATTTATACTGTGACATAAACGAAGGTTTCTTAAACCATGAGTCTCGAAACCAAAAGAGGTCATATACAGCAATATTGGCGTCAAGAAACCTTTCACACCTCTCTTTTCATATTTTTCAATATGAAAAAGCAGTTCAGAAAATCATTTCAACTCCAACCATTCTATTAAAATATATAGAATAAATTTTAATTGAATTTTTTTATTTAATGTTGATTAATCTTTAATTTTCGTATTTCCCATTTTTGAGGTTGCGATAAAATATTTTGGGGGAAAGTGAGATTGGGGATAGAAAAAGCGGAAGAAGTCTTGTTATAAACCAATAATAATTCTGATTCAGTGTGGTCTCTGTGTATTTAATTTCAATTGCACAACTTTTGTTTTCGCACCCTAATAATTTTCTTCCCCTGAACTTATAGAAAACTCTCTTGTCATTACTGCCTCCGTGGAAACTGAGTGGGAAGACATTTTTCTGCAGTCTGCATCGCAATTAATTATGGCTCATGCAACTTCGCAAATATCTCATAATGAATGAGCTTCAACCACTCCTTTCGACGCTTGCCACTCGACGGTTATCTTCATCATGGACTCATCGAGTGCATCAACTTAATTCAAAGCTCGTGAGTTTTCTAATTTTTCCTTCCATTTCTAAGCGAGTGCTAATGATTTTATGTTGTTGGGCTTTGATGTCCTTATAGCTAAATCGCATGTCTTAATCCGTATCGAAAAGGGGAAGGTTTATAGTACAGGGGAAGTGATTGAAGACTTCTCTGAGGACACAGGGAACGGGTCCTCCCCGTTCGAGTCGCAAAAGGGCGGGTTAATTTTCATCTAGCGTTTTCCTTCAAATGGCACTTCTTATTCGGACCTTACTCATCAGCTTGCCCTTTGCATTTACCCTCTTTCTGCTTATTCCCTGCCAATTCGGAAGCACAAAGGGATTGTCGCTTAATTGCAGCAGCCGCAGCTCGAAGGGAAGGGTTCCGATTTGTGAATTTAAAAAATCTTAAGAGGCTGTTACTTTCTAATAAGCGCATTTTTATGCACTGAGAAAAATTGAGCAAAAAAACTATCGTATTAAAATATAAAATTTTGATTTGAAAAATCATTTTTAAACATTCTTGCATCTTTTATTTATCGATCTTTGCTTTACATTAATATATCCGCAGAAGAAGAAAATAAATGTGATTTTGCCAAATTCCCCCAAAAACTAAATATCTTAGGGTAATGGATGAACTCGGCTGATTGATGAAGGATTTTTTTTTTGTCTGTCTGTGTGAAGAAAATTGATTATTGCTTTCTTTTAAGTACGATGAAATATTCAACACATCAGGTGTTATTTCATCATTTCATATGTAGGTTTTCCAAAAAAGGTAAGCATATCAGTTATGTAAAAAAAAAAAAAAACTAAAATTCGTATTCCAGAGAAAATGACGTCCGTGAAAAGAAGTTTATATATTTTTTAATATATTTTTAATTTATCGTACTTTAGAAACAACTTTTAAAAATTCAACTAATTTTATTGTCTCTAAGCATGTAAATTTTAGGTCCCTTTTTTTCGTTAAGAGTCGAGCATATAGTCTTTAAGTAGGATAATACAGGATGCAAAGAGGGGTTTTTTCCCTCCTCATTTTCCAACTGCTTAACTCCATAAATCAAGTCTTAAAGTGTCGCACTTCAGAAAATACTCGGCCCCCTAACGGGCAGCGTGTTAGGAAAATGCAGCCAGGATTGAGTTGAGATTTTGAGACATTACGTAGGAGGAACTGAAAACTTGTGTCTAAGGTTCTTGATTGAAACAATTGGTCTCTTTAATGCGATTCCTAGCTTCAGAAATGAAACACCTTTGCTCTTAGCAATCCTCCTGTTCTTGCTGATTAAAATGTTTGTTTTCGGTTGGGTCTAATCCATTTCGCTTAATGGTTTTGGTTGATGCCGAGACACTTAACAACGCTAACTCAGTACGTAGTTCAGTAACCAAGGAGAATTTGAAGTTTATATGAGATTACCTTGTTGGTCTGTTCAAAAGGCGATGGAGTTGCTGAAGGTAGTAAATTTGTTTCATATCAGTATCATAAAAGTGGGCACATTTCTTTACATTTTTATCGCCATCGTAAATTTTATTCATTAAAATCCCATTCATTAAATTTTTATCATACCAACAATAAGTGTTCATTAATATATTATTAATTAGAACTTCTTGATCGATTAGATATAAAAATGAAGGGACGAATCTAGTTACTGAGTATCTTGGGAAAATCTGATTGATTTGGATTATTAATTTCTTTCCACTACGAGTCAAGCTTAAGGGTGCAGTAAAAACATCAAGTGACGAGAATAAAAGGTTTATTCTCATGTGAAATTTTGGCGTTTTGTTGAAATATTCAAAGTCAGTGATTTATTTTAAAAACAAATTAAACATTTTTGCTTTTTAAAACTTTTTATTAATACTATAAAAAACTGAAAAGTAAACTATAAAAACGGATAGCATTTCTCTTTTCCTTTTTCACTATAAATAAAAGTGAGTTGATTGAAAGCCAGATTCGAAAAGAATTTTGAAGCATTTCTTGCGCAATACTTACCATTCTGAGAAACAAGAAAAACATGAGAATTTCTTAGATTATTCCTCTATTTTCAATAAAACATTGCTTTCTATTTAATCAGATATTTTGAATGAGAAGATCAATATTAATAGAAAGATACAAAAAACGATGGGAAGGTGGGATGAGATCAAATCAAACAGATTTTGAAGCTTCGAGATGAGCGTGGAAATTTTAATAAAATAATTCTGCATTGCTAGAGCTTCATGAAGAAAGAGTTTCTAGTTTGAGGAACTTATTTTTACGCAACTGAAAATTCAAATTTGTCGCATTATTCATTCTACTGTTTTAACGACAACATTGCCTAGAGGTATTAGAAATAAACTAAACATAATTTAGGATCGATATGATTTACTACTTTAGAACAAGAATTCCTAATCCATTAATGAGCATACATGAATTTTGGAGTTGTGCAAATATTTTTAGTGCATGTATCAGTTACATTATTATAAAAGTTGATATTGAACCATCGTAGTTTCAAACATTTTATTGACATTTTTGAAAAAAATATATATATTTATTTGCTTATTATCAATGTCTAGTCCTACTTAAATGCGTAACTGGAGTACTGAAAAACTTCTTTTGAGTATAATCTTGATTGAGTAATTCTGCAATCAAAATAGGGCCGTGTGTTGAAAAAGTTTTAAAAACTTTGCTTTAGAATTACGAGGAGCTTGTAAAAAACAATTTTTTAATCATTAGAGCACGACACATCTTTCACCGCGTATATTTCTTAAAGGTCTTTCTTTCTTCTTTAGAACGGTTGAAAAATTTGGGCTCTTCCGTGAAATTATTTTACTACATTTCAAATTTAAATTGCCATACGAGTTAATTTAACTCTGGAATGGTAACGTTGAGTCAAATTGACTCCTTTTCCCATTCAAAATGTGAAGTCTGCGAAGTAACGTTACCATTCCAGGGTTAAGTGCGATGGCATTCTTTCCTGAAAATATATTCTAGCTCTGTAATTTGTAATAGAATGTGAGGGGTTCCTGTAATCAGTCTGAAGGATTCATAAGACTCGTAACAAAAGTAGGAAAATAACGAGACGAATACAAAAGCATTTATGAGGCGCTGAATTATAACCCTGATAATGCATTTAAAGTATTTTAATGAATTAGCTATCGGCAGTTCGTTGGCAGTTACTACCTGCATCAAGATGCAAGGATGTCAAGTTTAAATAGTTATGCATATTCATATGGAATTTATCACATCTTTGATTGCCGCATTATTTTCTTCATCTGAGGATCCACGGTTTAGTAGTATTGTTTCCTGTGCTTATCAATATTAACCGCAAATTTCATTGAATATTTTTTTAATCATAATTAGACGCTTTTGTACATGCATTATATAGGGGAAATTTCAATTGTTTTTTCTATTTATATAAAACTTTCATTATTCTTTTGTTTCGGAAATATTCCTTTTTTCTAAACATTTATGCATATATGTTCACGAAATAAATTATATATTTCGAAACACAAAAAATAAAATACGATCAAAATATTATGAATCTTTATACATTGCATTATTCAAATAATAAATAAGTTGAAAACACTACAAGAGCAATTTTTTATCCCAAATATATTTACATGCAAAATATTTTGAATTAGCACCAATTTTATAAAGATACGTACTTTCGTATTTTAAAATAATAGAAAGAAATTCTGATTTTTTATAATATATCCCTGTCTGGTAATGATTGTATTTTTAAAAAGTGTGAAGGTTCATACAAGATTAGAAGTACAAAGAGTACTCGAGGGTTTTTTTTCTATCGATCCTCGTATTAAATGGGTTTAGCAGCAGGGTCATATTTTTTTCTATTCAATACGTTACGATTTTTTTTACAACATATTTTCTAGTGTCGTATATATGTTAATAATTTCTAATGTCTTATAAATGTGTGTGGATCTTTTTCTTCTTTACTCGTTAACACTAAGTGCTTTGTTTTCAACATTCTAAACTGGAGAAGAGTGCTTCTGGAACACAACATAAACTCTGTTCATTTTATATGCACTGAAAAACTGTATAATTTATGATGTTCGAAATAGTGGGGGGTGATTGTGAGACAAAAGTGAGGGGGACAAAAAATTTATAGACACCTAAAAGTCCCCTGGAGTATAGGGGATAGACAACAAAATTTAAAGCTTAGTTACAAATTAGCTAGCTTTCCTGGGCCCAATTGTTTTTTTATACATAATTCCTAGTTTTAGGCAGATAAAATGAAATAAAATTTTTTTCCTCACAAAAAGTGGGTGGCGACTCCCCCCACCCCCAGAGCCGCCGCCACTGGTTGGAAACTGAATAATTATCAGTTTGCTTATAGCAGGTACTCAAAAGTCTTAACCCGAGAGAAGGTACTCTCAGTAACAAAAACAATATCCATTATCTTCAATTATTGAGCACTAAAATTAATATATTGTTATTTTCTTAAAGTTGGAGAACGTAAGCATCCTGCCCTTTTATCTCTTCTAACAAAGAAGAATATATCTAAGGTGCCGTATCTCAGAGTTTGGAAATTTCTGTATATCTTTAGTACACAGTCCGAAAACCGGAAAAACTTGAAGTTTCCGAAAGTAATCATTTTTACATAGGAGAATCAAAACTTCTTTTTTAAGGAAGGGTAAAATCTGTGTGGCAGCATAAAGAGTAAATGCTTATTAAGTGATAAAAAAAATATTTTTTTAATATTTGCTAAACTTTTGTTGATCAGTATATATATATTATTTAAACGAGAAAAAAATGGATTGAAAACTCCTATTTTTTTTATTGCAGGAAATCACAAACTTAAATCTGAAGTTTAAGAGATCATCGATTCAAAATTTGCAACGAAAAAGTTTCTTCTTAGTAGTCTAGAACTTAAAAAAATTATACAAGGAATTCTTTTTATCAAATAACCCATCTCGCTTTTTAGCATTAAAAAAATCGATGTCTTATTTTTGTTTCGGATGATGCTTGAAATCCAGTTGTCTGAAACAGGTGTGAAACACAAATTTCTGCCTAGATAACTGTTAGTATCAGAAAATCTTTTTTAATGTTACACACACGTTTGCTTCCATATATTTGCTTTGAATGTAAAAACACTTTTCAAATTTGTTTGTATAAATAGCAGGGTTAAAACTGTCAAATATTTGCTTTTATTGGTTTTGCAATAGGCTGATAGCTCTTTTTATATTTTAGTTTGTCTTTTCTTTATTTCCTTAATGTGCAGCTTTTCTGTAGGCATAATGAAAAAAAATATGGAAGTCAACTAAAACCGAGCATTCTCATGGTTTTAATTAGTTGTCTTTCAAAATTAACATATGAATCAGAATGGAATGAATTTTGATAACTTAATCTCGATTATTAAGCTTGGCAGACTCAATTTTCTTTTAAAGCGCGCAGGTCTGGACTTTGACCTTAAGACATGAAGTCAGTAACATATTTGAGGTATATTTTATCTGATTTTTTGCATATATTTTTATTTTACATCAAAAATTCATTCTGCACTTTTCGCTTTAGAAAAAAATTCAGATGCATTAGAAGTAAAATTGCTTTATCATTAACCTTAAAATGAATTTAAAAACATGTTCTTTATAAGAATTGAAATTAACAAAATCTATAAGAAGGAAGAATCATATTCACAAAGGAAAATTCATTAAATTAAACTTACGAGAAATGAAGTTGGGGATAAAATTAATTAGATTTGAATTGATAATGATATGTTTGAAATGATATTAACTTTAAAAATTTGTGTAAATCAAAAGTTTATAAAAATTTAGAAACTTCACTTATTTTCCTTTAATCTTATATTTTATATAAGCTCTAAATCAACTAGTGGTTTTAACATTATGAATACTTTTATTAAATCAAACGAAGCTCTAATTATAGCATACAGTTACTAAAACTTACTTCTTGGTGGAATCCATGCTAAGCTTCTTGAGGAACTTACCTTTGCATTTGAGAGTATTTTTCCGTTTTTCTACCATCATTATAACTTTTCATGTGTGGAACAAATGGAAAATAATTGTATAAAATTTTAAATTAGTTGTGTGTATTACTGAATGTAACTAAAATTTTATTGAATTTAATTTGCTTTCAAGGTTAATATTTTAAGCTCATTAGTATCCATGTTAATACTGAAAAGTGGAAAACCAAATAATATAGTATATAAATTCATATTTAGGATGATGATTTAGTCGGTATTCTTAATATTTCATTGAAAAATATTCATATCGGTTAAATATGTTAAAGAATTAGAGAAAACTTACTTTGCATGAAAAGGTGTGTCGATACATCCTCCCATGTCTTTTTAGTATATAAAAAAATATTTTTAAGAAATCCTGAATAAATATTTAGAAAAAAACTTTTGGTTAATTTTAATGGTTTAATATGCATAGGTTGTGAATAGTTTCTGGAGCTAACTCGATAACTTGAAAGCTCTAAATATATAAATATTTTTCTTACTTGCAAATTATTCAACTCAAGGAATTCAAGGAATGTTTCTTAGGTCTCAACTCAGCATGTAAGAAAAGACTCATTTATTGACACAGAAGCCTTTAATAGGTGTAATTACTACATATTTTCATTGAACTACAACCAACTTCTGATAAACAGGGTATTTTTGAATATCTTACATAGTTTTATTCACAGACACATGAAAAATATTAAAACAAGAAAGCAAAGTGTAGTTAATTCTATTACACATAGACTTAAGCTTCTACGAAACATGCGGTTTACCTTTTACCAAAAACAAATATACATTATGTTGGATATCTCTGATTAAAGTTCATCACGGATATTTAGACTAAAATGCTATAAAACAAAAAATAAAATACCTATCTTTCACCAGGATATAAAATCACTCTTTGGATGGTTTCCTTTTGTCCAGAAGAAGGAAGAAATCACTCATACTTACAAACAATTGAACGTTCGGTAGACTGAACACCATGTTCTGCGCATTCTTCAGTTATGGTCTTCGAAAGGAAAAAGTCTGTTCATACACTTTATAGACAATAAATTTAATAATTTACGTTTTTAAGGAAATAAATACATACAAGGGAACTGGCTTTGTTCAAGAAGTGTATTTGTGTTTATTACTCATTCTGGATAACATTTAGTCCAAAAATAGGAATTAATTCGATTGCATTGCTTCCCTGATTAGAAATAACGTTGTAGAACATTTGAACTCATGTGTGCATTTAAATGTTCAAATAAAGTGTGTTATTCGTGCATGGCTCATCAAACATTTCAATTTTTATTTATAATTCTGAGGTATTTCGATCTATATGAGGTATTTACTATGGACTATTCACGGAATAAGTCATTATTGTTGTAACTCATACCCGAAAACAAAAAGCATTTCTTAACTTTCATAAATAGTAAAGAAATGCGGGCTAATTTATTTCTTCCACACATCATTGAGATGGGATGGCTATTGAGTTCAAATTAAAAATATTTGTTTCGTTTAATCTATTATAAAGGTTCGTAATAGTGAGCTATCAACATATGAATAAATGTATGCATAAAATGTGTGTTGAATTTCCACAAATTAATACAGATCAAATTATATCTCTCTATACAATTACACACACTATCTACACAACCATAGCATTGTAAACTTATTGCATTGCACTGTTAAAATTGTTTGTAAAATATAATCAAATGGAACAAAAGAAATCGGTAACATTAAAACCGAGATTGCTCTAGAACTTTTTCATCACCATTCAACCCGAAATCTCGCTCTGTTTATAAACAAATATCACATTTTGTAGAATATTGCACATCAGTAATCTTTCCTTGTATCAAAGCGAAACTTCTATAGCATTTATTGAAAATTGATCTTGACCTTCGTAGATATGAAATTACTTTGAATTTTTAAATATGATGCGATTAAAAATTTTACCTCTGAGAGAAAATTAAAAATAAAAGCTACAAATAAAAATTTGTTTGCAATTTTGTAGCTAAAAACAATGCATCAATTTATTATGCATTATTTATAAAGAAGTAATCTATTTTTATCTTATGCATTAAATGACATGCCTTGTAAACAGATCCAAGGTCTATCATTTAAAACGTAATTTATTCCCAGAATGTTTTACAAGAGATATTGAGGTTGAATAGTGAGCAAAATTAAGAAAATTTACAAAATTATTTTTCAGATGCTTATTTATAGTTTTTTAAATCAAGAAGAGATAATTTTCAAATTGCATTTGCAGTTCACTGAAACAAATTATTTCTGTCGCTTTTCATTCGAGCAATCCAGTTTTATTGCCAGAGGCTGTTTTATGTTGTTTATTTTATAACATGGTGCTTCCTTGTTCTTTTGAACGCAGCACCTGTAAGTAAGAGTATTAGTGAAGTCAGCTTAACTGATAATATTCTGGTGAAGAAAATTCACTAGCTAGGGTAAGAAAATTGAAGTCGGTCGTACCACATGAATTGTTATTGGCTGCTCCATTATTGTTATTATTAGACGAGTAACTATCAGAAGAGTCGTAATAATTGAAAGATAGATCACCTTCCGTCGGACACTGTCCCCTGTAATTTTCACCGGATTGATTATACGTGGGAATGTTGGCAGTGTCTCCAACGGTGTGACTAACTTCGTACAGACTACTTGTTTGAGGAAAATTTTGTTTTGGAGCAGTAGCACTGTAATCTGGAACACGGTTGTTGTTTCCTGTACTGTTGCTTAAGTCGTAGTAAATTGTTTGTGATCCATTCTCATCAAAAGAATCAGATCGATATCCACTGTTAGCATTGTTGTGATGAGGATAACAATAAGACACGGAGCCATCGGGATTAATACTGTTTGGTACATATTGTTCACTGGAGGATCCAACACTTGAATCATACCCATTATTTGAATGAAGATTACTGTAGTTTCTGTTAAAACTGTAGCCGGAATTAATGTCTCCCCGGTAATCGGACATATAGACATTATGAGAGTGAGGTTCGTGCGACTGATTTTGCGCAGGTAATGAATCCACCGAATATGGATATGGAGACCTGGAGACCGGTGGATTGTGGGAAGAGTTACGTTGGGAAGTTGCGTGAACTGAATGTGAACCAAGACCCACTCCGGTACCCATTGGAGTCGCTTGACTATGAGTTAATGACCCATGCTGCTGCGGTGGCTGGCAAGATCTCTCGTTTGTATAATACAGTGGAGACTGAACCTGACTTCCGTAAGAATTTTGTTGCGTTATCCAGTCATTATCCATACGTTGTGGTGAAGGATGCTGGTAAGACTGTTGTTGGGTTGGAGTTGATGGTGGTGTACGATAACAATAATTTCCTTGCCCTACGCTCGGCGAAAGACCTCTATGATTATTTTGACCATACGTCATCATTCCATTAGGATCTGTAGAATAGGGGACTGTTGATGAATATGATCTCGATCTGTTATGGTAAGATGAATTGGTAGACAAGTGATTTGGAGGGCAGTGCTGAGCGGTCAGTTGATACATCCCACCACCTGGACTAGTGCAATGGGTTGTGCTAGCAACAGGAGCACAGTTGAGATTGCACGGAGAATTGCAGAAAGGTATAGTGGAATCCATCGGACAGGATTGAGGAAGTTTCCTATGACTGGTGCTCCTTCCACTGGTTGCGTTCATGTGCCCATTGGTCATCCCGGGACACATCGCAGTGCGATTGCTTTTAGCTTCACCCGCCGCCAAAGCTTGAGATCTTTCAGATCCAATACTACTCAGATTGTGCAGGATGGGTTCCGTGGGTGGTGTCGACGAAAGGGAATTCGTATCTGGCGATTTTAAATCGCCTAGGACCACCGGGCTACCCTTACGCGACGTAGCTGATAGTGCATCATTCGGATTGATTTGTACAGAACCGGGGGAATGGATACGGTTCTTTTGCTGATGTGTAAAATCCGAATCCAGGTTGAGAAGACGTTCAGACGAGGAGCACGGCGACAGAGCTTCACTTATGCCGTCGCTGGTGGGAACTCCGGCGGCGGAGGAAGGAGATCGGTCCGCAACGGTTCTGTCCGAAGAGATCTCCCGCTGTTTCTTAGTTACTCTCGGCGGTCTCTCCGGGCTTCCTACAGAAGATGAAGTTTCGGTCGCCGACCGGTCATCAGCAGAGTCAGTTTTATTGGTGTCGGCCTCATTCCCTGAGAGGGTAGAGCCTGCTCCCGTTGGAGTAGAAGAAGATGTTGGCGTCTCGCCTCCGTCGAGCTCGTTTTTCTCATCACCATTTTTTGTCATCAAGCTTTGCCGCTTGTGCTTCATCCGTCGGTTCTGAAACCACACTTTGACTTGTCGCTCCGTGAGGTCCAAAGAAGCCGCTATTTCGATGCGCCTCGGCCGACACAGGTATTTGTTGAAGTGGAATTCCTTCTCCAGTTCCAACAGCTGCGTGTTTGTGTACGCGGTCCTCAGCCGACGAGGCATCCCGTTTTCATTGTTCTCTGAAAAAGGAAACGCATCGGTTACTTAAACGAAAATAACTCATTACAAATTATGATAATATCAAGAAAACCTAAAAGAAAGTATCTGAGAATCATTCATATTCCACACAAGGTTAAGTTCATCTTTATATATTATTTAAATACCTTCACATTTTTAAATGGAAATACATTTTTCATGTTAGTTTGCATAGACAGTAAATGGTCAAATTGCTATCCTTTCTTTACGATTCAGAATTATGGCTTTTCATAAAAATCAAGCCGGGTCCTTCTTCGTAATGAAAAACAAATTTTTCCTCTCCTTGAAAGAATATAAAACAAAATATTTATACATATTATTTAAACAAAATTAAATTTAAATCCCATAAGTAGTTTTAGATACGTCTAGTAGTAAATTTCATTCAAAAAGTGTGGCAAAAGATAAAGTATTTCATACACATTTCCTAAAATGTCTTTGTATCATAATACCTTCTATCTAATTTATTAACATCTACACATCTATTAGAACTCCTACTTAATTCTATTAAAAATTATTTTATGGAAGTGAATTCCTTAATTATCATCCAAGAGTCAGATTCAACAAACAAAAATGAAAGGAAAACACATGTTTATTAAAATAATGAAATTAAATGTACAAAAAGCCTTCCTCTATCATGATGAAATACTTTGAAAGATTAAAATCTTCGTCATTGATATTCTGTAATTTCTTAATGGCTACCCAAGTGCTTCCTAAGCGATATTGCAAAATACTTCTATTTATTAATCTTCATCAAGTTTCATCAATTCGTTTCATTTGATACCTGAGTTGATTCTTTTCTTTTATTCGGTTATTTAAAACCCTCACTACTGGTTTCACAGCTGTATGATATGAATGCAGGCAGAAAAAAGAAAGTCGTGTAATTACCTTAGGCCTAATTTTTTTTTCGTGTTTCCCTAAGCAATCAAAACGTGAAGACAATTTAAGACTACTAATATTTTACTTAAAAATTCTAGACATATTTCTTTAAACAAATGTTTAGTTTACCTCAAATATCGAAAACTTTTCAAACGCGCCAATGAGAAATACTAAATATTTTAAACGAAACTATTTAATGGGAAACTATTCAATATCAGCTTCTAGCATATAATTTAATGCATTTATATATTCGATCTCAATATGCGAGTTCCTCATGGCTATTCCAAATAGCCAGATAATTCTCAAAACCAAAGAAAGCAAAACAAACTATCATTCTCATCAGCAGATGCTCTGTGAGATCCAAAAAGTCCCTAAACGTTAAATCAACAAGTAACCAAACAACAATAAAATGTAAGGGGAAAGCGCGGGAGAAAATTCCTTGGCATTTTTAATCCGCAAGAAATATCCATTAATTAATCCTATTGGTAAAATGCCCCACACAGAGGTGTAATTAAATAACCGAGTGGTTGGATGGACAGCAAATCGCGGAAGTGGTTTTAACCCTCTTCCATCATCGCAACTAACGAGGTGTTCCTCCACAGGCAAAACGTAAAGCGTCAAACACACACTTCTAATGAAACAACGCCTTGTCTGACACGTTTTTGATTTATGAGATGTGATGTTGTGTCCTGGGAGTTGAAACCACAGGAACCACTATAGACTTTTCAGCAAAACTGTCACTCATTTTTATGCTTCATCTCGCTACTTAGCAGCACTTATTTTCGGCAGATGGAATATTAAGGATTTTATCAACTTTGCCTCCTGTAGCGTCTGGACACCAGATGCTGGAAGGAGGATTACAAGTTACCATGGAACAGAATTTGATGAGCTATTGATATGTTTTATTTCGGTTTTACAAGCCAAATGAGAGTAAGAAACTCAATTTTGGTTCGTCTAAGTGTTAGGCACTATTTTTTAAATCTGAAATTGTTAACTGCTTCAATTTTTGAAAAATGTTTTATCGTTAATGATATTTGAGAAAGCCCCTTGGCTTCTTAATTCCCTCGTCTGTTTTAGAACGCTAATTTTTTTCGTTAATAGACTTTATTGTGGCGCATGATATTATATCAGAAGCAGGCAAGGGTTTAATATTCTATACTGGAATTTCATCTGTAAATTGAATGCACAGTATTTCAAAGTAAAATTTATTGGGAATGAAAAATAATGTAAATATAAATACAAATGAAAACTCACGAAATACATTTCACAAAGCAATTCCCGAGCTAAATGCTTCTAGTATGACGTCAGTCAGTCTTCTTGTTACTAATTTCAGTTTTCATTTTTGTCTTATATCGAGCCTTTTGGCTCCACGTTTAACTAATATTTGACAAAAAAAAGTACTTCAAATACTGCTAAAAAATTGTATACAAGTAACGATATTCCGAGAGATGGCGTGTACAGGCGTATTCAAGGAAGAGGCAGCGTTGAAGAACGAAGAACAGTTTATTTTAACTCTAGACATGCTTAGATAAAATTAGGTGGATTATTAAGAATATATAAATGTTTGAAATAATTATAAATCCCTTTAGTGTCCATGAGGGAAAACTTACGCGCAAAGCCGCGCGTCCTACCAAGAAAGAGTTGCATCGTAAAAGAGGACGTTAAAAGCATTCGGAGAGCTTAAATAGTTTCGAAATGGAGAAAGTACCGAATTCGAGGCTCTAAAAATATTGCAACTCTTGCTAGTCTCCAAGTTAAAGCAGAAGTGCCTTTATAATAGGATTGAAGTAGAAGTACTGTATTTGTAATTAATTAAAAATTAGATGGAGGTAAAAAAGATTTATTTTGAAGATTAAAAATTCTAAATTATTACATACATGATAGGAATATCGATAATACTATATCAATAAGATTCTCAGTTGAATATGTGTCTGGCGCAGAATGGTCAGATCTGGCTTTTGCGCCAAAAAATCCAATCATCCATCCTACATTTTAAATTTTTTTATATTAAGCGCAAACTGATGGAGCAAGAGAAAATTGAAATCAAAATATTGTATCTGTTACCTTCCTTTTTTCATATTCTTTTTCGCTTTTATAACATAAGCATATTATGAGGATATTTTACCATTAACTTCATGTCTACAAATTTCGAAGATAATTAAATCAAAATCATTAGTTATATTTAGGAGATTATTATAAATACACACAAATTTTCTGCGTGCATTTTTAACGAAGTATTCTACATTTATTTGATTCTCAATGAAATTCAGACTGGTTTTAAAAACATAACTGCAATCAAATATTTAAAATCAAATTCTAAAAGAAAACTTGCAGGCATACATCAGCTTGCAAAGTTTCATCTGAAGATTTTTATTGCTCATTTCAATTAAAATCATCAATAAAAATCATCTATATTTTTCTTTTGAAAATAGTGGACATTCGAATGTTGCGAAACTCGTATCAATATTATCTAAATAAAATGCATCCTATTACCATCTTAGTTTGATGGAAATAAAATGCCATAGCATTTTAATTTTGAGAATTTGAAATATATAATTTGGTTACTTCACAAAATCCGATGTTTAAAAGCTGCATTATCGAATTTCGGATCATGTTCATGTTCCGTCAATTACGGATTTTTGCTTCATTCGGTATACTTATCTCGGCAATAATAACACATTACAGTCTACATTGAAAATTGATTTCAGTAGTTTTAGGTAAGTAGGTAAAATATTTATGTATAAAAATATGGAATATGCTGGCCTATTTGGAAATTTTCTCGATGAATTCAATTCATGTGATGACGCCACAGTCATACGATGAACGAAACTGCAATATAGCATGTGACATACTAACTTACATTGTGCTATGATGCAATACTTAAAGCAGTAAATGCAAAATACTCATTGGCTTCCAAAACTAAATTAGCTTGGAATATCACGTAAGCATGAACCGACTCCATTCTCGTCCTAAAATACCTAGGAAATTGGTTCCAACTCGATTATTTTATTGAAATATAGATGATATTTTTTAAATTCAAAATTAATGAAAATCCTAATATATATAATCTTAGTGAATTTCTATTCTTATCGAATTATATCATATAATTTCTCTTCGTATTTTAATTGCTACACGACAAGACAAATAAAGCGGAAAGATTTCTGTTTATTAATTATTTATTCAAACTCATATTATCATTACATATTTCGAGTAGTGTAAAACAAAACAAAAAATTTCAAAAGAGAAAACAGTGAAGAAAAATAACGCGATTAATAATAAAAAAATATTAAGAATACTAAAGCATGTCAGACCAACATGTGGGCTTCGAATTGATTCAAACACTATACCGCAGTTGAGGAAAAGTGGTGTAAATAATCTACCAAGGACAATAAATGCATTAACGGTTTCATCTTCCTTGTTTCGAAGCCTAAGGTCAATGTAAATAAAAACAAGTGAAGACAACCAAGTTTACTCCAGCGAAGTAAGAATATTTGTTATTCAGATTTATTTATTTAAAACCCACACCGGTCCGGCCTACCCGAAAGGGTGTAAGGCCTTTAGCTTGTCATTCAGATTGGCATATATTTTAGAAATTCAAAAAAAGACTTTAATCTTCTAAGAAATAGAGCTAACATAATTTTCAAGGGAAAAAATTTAACTCCGCCATGTATTGGACATTAAGAATTATAGATATGATATAATGATCAAAACCAAATTTTCGCACATATTAGCTATTTTCAGGTAATTTTGAAAATAGAAATAATCACTTTTCAAATATCAGACAGGAAGTAAATGATATCCAGTTCCAAGAGGTAGATATCTGAAATGAAGTTACTGGATTGGGCATTAATCATATAATTTAAAATAATAACAATTGTACTTCCTAACAGCAAAAATTTCGGATTTTAATTAATTCTTCGAAGTTATTCAATGCTGCTTAAAAGAAATTTTGGTTGGTAAAAAGTTGAAACACATTTTGAGCTTGTTACTAAAGACACATTCATCAAGAATGCCAATCCACTATGAAATTTAGAGTGCTTTGAAAAAGATTTTTCTAGGCAAAATTAAGAAAAATATATAAAACTAAATAGAATTCTGAACTCTAAAAACTTAATGATGAAAAGAAGAAAGTTTGACAAAGTAACTAATTATAGAAAAAGTAAAAATTCAAATATCTGTAATTGAAAAACCTATTTAAATCATAAAAACCAGTTTTAATTTCCCAAACTAATACTTTTTTTACAGTGTTGAAAAGAAATTGAAAAGCAATGGCAGCGACTCGTGGCTAATTAATGTGGTTATTCGTATTCTATTGGTACGAAAAAAAGATAGAATAAGGTCGTGGTGTAGTTTTATTTTCACGATGAACATTCCTATCTTATGTCTTAGCATAAACAAAGCTTTGAACAACGGTATTTTCAGATATACCATTTTGTGTAATTAAATTTAAGGGTGAAGGGTATAAAGTTTTATTAGAGCTTATCATAAAATATCGCGTTGTAAATCTTTCTTTTATTTTGCCTAAATGGAGCAAATTAGGTTTAAAATTTTCTAGCGTTTCATCGAATGTATGACTGAGCATTGCCTAAAATACAAAATCAATCGTTAAATATTATTAAACATGTTCTTTTCATTTATTTTTTAACAGTTCTAGTACTTTCATTTTTTCAAAATAATAAAATGTTTTAAAAATTGCTTTATGTTTGTATTTTCAGAAAAAGTAGAAGTTTGTTCTCTTGTAATCAAACGCAATTCAATCATATATGAAAACGCAACCTCAGGAGAGAGTTTGACAAATTGGAAACCTTGTAAGATGAGGATGAGTTTCGAATTCTTTGAATTTTTAAATTATCAAAAGCTTACTTAAATCGTATTTCTTGTGATCATATTAAAGTTTTCTTTTCTTTCATTAAATAGTATTGTAATAATATAATTGGATTCTCGCCGTCTCACAAAAGTAGCATTTTTCTCACTTTATAGATTCAATTTTAAAAACGTGAATTCTTTTTAATGGATCTTGTGCATGACTAGTGCCATATACCACTGATTTTAATCTGAAACAAATAATTCAATTTAGACGTTATGATAACTTTTAACCATTTGAATCAATTCAGCCACAAAATGAATCCAAGTCCTTAACCACTTTCTGAAAAATCACACCATGTTTTGAATTTTTAAAAAATTAAATATCGTGTTCACCTTTCTTTAAAATAAACTTCAATTCGGAATTTTTAGAAAAGCTCTAAAGAATATAGTATTCTTTGAACTTTTTATGATTTCACTTGAAATATTAATTTATTGCCAAATGATGAAATAAAATGTGGTTAAACATAAGAACTTTCGTGTAAATATTTCATCTTCACGAGTTGTTTCTTCAAATAATTTTCAAGGTTTTTTTAAAAATGTTTAAAGAAAAACTTGCTACAAAATTTTTAAAATCAATATTTCCTAACTTAAAAGACTCCTTCAAAAATAAACATTTAATAAAAATGTAATCAAGAGATTTAATAAGCTGTTCTTTGTACAAATTATTTTGATATCCCTGTAAAAACAGAATCTCTCTTTTAATTAAGATAATAATAAAAGGTTGGTGATATGGGATCTTTTGCGAAAGGATAACAAAAATAAAAAAGTGAAAGGTAAACACTTGTTGCAACATGTTATGGAAGCTCAATTAAGCTTCTGAAGGACAAATGTATTTATTTTTTCTATTTTGCTCTTAGTTTTTTTTTCTTTCCAAAACTGTTTAGTTATCTGTATGTGAATGAAATAAACAGAATACGTCTAAAATATTTTTGTATTGTCGAAATATTTTATAACTCTCGCATTATGCATAGTTTTGTATAATAATCAGCTTTACATTTCGCAAAAAATAAAATACTTTATAGTTACATTTATAGCACAATGTTGTTCGTACCTATCAAGTAAATGCTTTTCGGTATAATATACAAACTTTTTCATCGAAGTAGACCAATTGTGTTGATAACAACACACTCCGCAAGTATCTTTTTTTTTTTGAAGTCTCGTTACCAGGGGTGTAGTGGAGCCGGAAGGCCATTCCGTCACTGCTTTTTTCTTTTAACGAGAAATAAATTTAAAAAAAAAATTGTGAAAATGCCCTTAAAACAGAGCGAATTTTGTCACCCAGGTTAGAGCGTTTCGGCACTGCTTATTCATCACATTTTCAGCCCACATTAAATCGTGTTCTTCTATTTTCATGTACTGAAGTTTAACACGCGAGGACGCGCAAGGGGGTGTCCGAAACCCCATGCCACATAAAATGTGAAAAATACCCACTTCCCTTTAGTTGAAATGAGTCAAATCCATGCTATCTGTCTTTAAGGTTACCTTCCACAGACGAAATGTGTTGCAAGAAAAATCCTTTATTTTTTTTATTATCGGAATTGAGCTTATGGGGTGTCGAACACCCCCTTGCGCGTCCTCGCGTCAGGTTTTTTTGTTCAATTGAGTGATCGTATTAGGGACAAGAAAATAATTTTTTCTCGCGATTTAAGTTTTATTGAGGAAAATATGTGGATTCGAGAACATTCTATATTTTTAAAATGGAGATTTTTGCGGATACAAGACTTTGAAACTGGATAATAGTGTAAATAAAAATCTCAAGTGATTGATGCAAAGTTTTATCATTCTGTACGTAATGTAACTGTATTTTGCTGGTACATGTCTTGTCCCCTTTCACAAAAACGTGGAGGAAAAGTTTAAAATTTTAGAAACTATTCTGAAAAATAAAAGCGTATATCGCCCTAGATTTATTGGATCTAAAGGGTAAATCCCATCAGAATTCTTATTTGCATTACTAAAAATATGGTTTTCTCTGTACTTAAGAAAATTAGAAGAAGTATTTTTCTATCCAAATTGTATAACAATTATAATATTAATGATTCTTTACTATAAAAAATGTTGAAAACATGTGTAAGAAATATACTTTTCTTATGTGTTCGTTATGCGTTGAATAATATAATGTATTATTTACTGAATTTTTCGTCTAAAATTTGTTCTTGTATAAATAGAGCTGCTTGTACGAATCATTTGGAGCACATATAGCATAAAAATGTTGCAAGTCTTGCTTAAATAGCGAAATAACGATTTGGGGTGTCGCATACCCCTGCGCTTCTTCGTGTTACTTTTAGTAGCGCGCGTCCTTCCGGGTTAAAGATGTATAATTTGTTAAATATCGGCTTTATTAGTAATTGGGGCACTAACGGTCAGATAAAGATTGAAATTTCATGTCTCGCTGCTTTCATGAAATTTGTAATCTACTCTTTTCAAGAGCCCTATGACTATTTTACGAACGCTGTTTAGGTTTACTCAACATTCGATTTATTTGACTATAAAGAAAATTCAAATATGCATTAGTTCATCTTTAGGCATAGCATTGAAATATTTCACGAGTCAATTAGAATGACGTTTTGAATGAATATTTATTGAAAAAGAGCAAAATTTTTAGTCAACGTTTGGCTAGTTTAGTCTTTATGGATCAAAGAAATGGTGGGAATTTTACTCCTTAATTTTAAAAGAATTTTATTTTAGCGTAAAATGTCTTCAAACGTGAAGAAGGAAGAGCTATATAAATTATTTCTGTGTCATTGGTTTTGTAGAAAGTTTCAAGGCTGCTTTAACTATGGATCTAGACATAATGGTATCGCGAAAAATAATTTTGGGATACGAGAGCATTAACAACACATACTTTTATAGACTTTTTAATTATTTGTAATTAAAAATGTTGTAATCAAAATGGTTTTTATAATAACATTTCATTAAAATACATCAAACCACTGCATTAAATGAAATTTTAGATAGAAAACATAAGATAATGCTATATTCACTTGCTTTATTCTCCAATGAAAATGTATACTTGGGATCGCTAAGAATGTTTTCATCCGAAAATCGGTTGTAAAAAATTGTCAATAGAAAAGAAGTCACAAGTAGTGAAAGTTGAAAAAAGCCTTAGTTTATACACAAAATTACATACATTTTGGTAGCTAAGTTTGTAGAAGCCGATTATAGAAACTCACGATTATAAAAATTAATCATTGTATATGAACTTGATTACATACATTAGGAAAACGAAATTATCTGCGTGAAAGTTTATTTCCGAAAATGATCCAATTTTTCAGCTACCCAGGCAACTGGATTCAAGTAAACAATAGTTGTTGTACGAACGACAGATGTTCTGTACCCCTTGTTTTGAAGTTTTTAACCCCTCCCTCTTCTACAGTCGTCCACAAAATAAATGGGACACCTCTGTAACTCTGCTATATATTATTGAATCTTCACAAAACTAGTGTCGATGTTAATGGCTCAAGAGGACAGGTTTATTCAGATCAAAGAGCTGATTAACCGAGTTAATCAACTGCTATCTCGGATTTTTCCCATTACGCCTATTAATTCTTTTCGCTGAATCGACTCGCCGTCATGAAATTAGCCTCCCCCAAATTTTTTTTAGAGTTTTGATTAAAATTTCGAGAGTTGTAGGGTTTTGAAAAATGGCGTTTCCCATGTTAAATTAATTTTAGGAACTTTTGACAATATCTCAGAAAGTATTATATATTTCTTAATTTTTTTAATTCACTAAAAGAACAATATTTTTTTTCATGAAGTCATGAAAAAAATTCATAAATAAAGAAATTAATAATTTTTAAAAAAATTTAAATACGACTGTAAAAAAACCAGAATTGTAACATTTTTACAAGAGATCAAAGTTGAGACATTATAAGGCCGGTATCCAAAAAATCAAATGCATATCTATGATAGTTTCCGAAATATTTACAAAAGACTGCAAATTCCCACTCTTGACAGGCCACGCTCACTTTTTGAGGGACCGTATATTATATTTATTTGCATTTATCGGTCCACTCTTCATGAAGCGCAAGCTTTAATAATAATTATAAAATCGCGGTTGAATGAATATTTTTATTTTAATATCAGACGATTTTAACACGAAATAAATTTTGCTTTCTTTTCGCAAGTTTAAAATTTTTTTACTCAGATGATGTTAAATTTGCAGTATGTAAACAAGTAGAATTTCTCATTGGAAGAAATAGTAATTATATTGTTGATTTACGATTTGTAACAAATCAGTTTTAGACGAAATAAATATATTTTTATTTGAAATGAAGTATCTGATATACTTGTGTTAATACAATGTGTATTTAGTGTGTGTATGTGTCACTTTATTTCGAATATTAGTTTGTACATATATATTTATAGCAAGTAAGTTACCCATATATATATAGATAGATATATATAGATATATAGAAAACTTGATACATGAATAATGGCTTATGAAATGGATTATAGAGAGCTACGTTTAGTAAGCATAATTCTTTTTTTTTAATGGCAAGTTTTTTCTTTCAATGGCACTGCGTACTTAATGATATGTTGTGAAGGTATTTTTTTTTCCTGAAAAAAATGTAAACACAAATATAGTTTACATATTTAAGATTTCGGTTGACGGATAAAAATAGGTGTTGAACATTACACCTTTTATAAATGAAAATCACATTTTATAAACCTGTCTCGCATTGGTAATGGGATATTTTGTACGAGGAACTAAAAGGAATGCTAATTTGTTTATTTAAAATGCCGAAATTATTTGTCTTGTCTATTCCTTCCATATCATTAACTTTCTTCTAACAGATTTAATTAAGATTATGTAATTTAAATAAAATGTTAATTATTAAACTAACTTTTATAGTGGTAACACATTACTATACAGATTAAAATGAAAAAGTTATATTCGATTTTTCGGTCACAGATTGGAACTAGTCAACTCAACGCTCTTTGGTAGATTGACTTTTAAAAAATTAAATACAGATACCAAATGTGACTTCAGTCAGAGCTGCTGCTGACCAACAGGTTGTTCGAATTTGCCTGTCTTGTAACACATATGAGGACTCCTTTCATTTCAATGGTATACTATTTTATGTCCTTCCTTGAAGCTAATCCAATGGTCTATTCTTGTTGTGTTTCACGTTATATGCGATTAAATGAAAACTTTTATTCGATTATGTTACTAACTATGGGTATTTAGGTTTAGACTAATTCTGTGTTCGTTGATTGAATTCGATTAGCAACAGCAAAAATAAATATAACTTTTTTACTGAAAAATGTCAAATTTAACAGTTCCCCTACAATCGCAGCAATTTAGAGTTGTAACCCCTGGACATAGATGCAATATATTCGAAACAGAATTATTTTGCAAATTTTCAAATTCTTTGAACTTTTGCTGAACATTATATCAGCATATAGTTTGCATAGTATTCAATCTGATTCGTTGTTCTTCTATATATTCTATGCCTTGTCTTATTCTATTAACAAAATCCTTTCTAAAAGAAAACTCTTTAATTTTTGTCTGACAAATATTACATTTTATCACGGTAACTGTAAGCCTTTTCAAAGAGTTAAGAGCTTTGATTTTTAAAGAATGCTGAATTTTTCTTCACAAAATTTGCAGTAGTTTGTGGTAAAAAAAATTACGATTAGCATTTTACTATACTTCGAAGAGTAGCATGAAAAATTTAATTAAAAGATTACCCGATTGTTGATCATTGTCATTCTGATACAGACTAGACAGTAAATCACTTATGATCGTATGACATTATTACACAAAGATATCAAATTAATATTTAAAAAAGTTGTGACTCAATATAAGAATGCTAAGAATCTTAATATAAATAAAAGTCATTGTGGGTATGTGGGTATGTATGTGGCTATGTTCCACATCTCCTCCTAAACCAATGGACGGTTTTCAACCAAATTTTGTACACTTATTATTTAAGACAAGGGGACACTTATGCACTTTTCTAAGTCCAAAAGTTAATTAAACAGGCAGTTAATTAGAAATTAACCGAAACCATTTTTCCACCTTAACTTCGGAGCAAATTGTCCGACAAAAATATTTTTATACCATCTTAAAGTTCAAATTTTTACCTTTTTGAAGATACCAATTTTATTTCTGTGACATTTTCCCTTCGATTTTTATTAATTTTTAAAAGTTCCATAATTTTTAAATACGTGCAGACGATTTTGAAATAACGAAGATTTATAGCTACTCCGTTGCTAGGCAACAGTTAGACTTTGAACTAATTCACCTTTATTTCTGAAAATTTTGCTTATTTTTATTAATATCCATATATATAATAAATGCGAAAGTGTGTCTATCTGTTTGTTACGCATTTACGGCAAAACTACCAAACCGATTTGGATGAAAATTGGCAGAGTTGTAGCTTGAATCCCAGGAACGGACATAGGGTAGGTGACATCATGTTAAATTCATTATTTTTGATTACAGATAACAATTAAATAATTAACAAGCGATTTGCGATGAAGATTACTACTTTATTTTTCAATCAACTGTCACGTGATCCTTAAGGAATGCGTAAGCAAAATGAAATGTCACGTGATCCTTCAGAAAAGTGCAAGCATTTGAAATAACTTTTTAAAGTCAAGCATCACGTGACCTTGCTGAGAAAAGAAATAAATAATTATTTTGTGAAATAATAACTGAAAAATAGACGCCAGGACAGAAAACCAATGATAGATATGATATAGTTTCAAGAGTTTTTGGATTAAAATTTAAAAACTAAAGTTAATTATAACTAAAGGAAAATATCGTTCAATGTTTACTTAAAATAAGAGCCTAATTTAATGGAAAACTTGCCAAAATAATTCTTTATTCCTCTTTTTATCGACATCCAAGATTTGTTTGGCTGTTAAATTTGTAACCAAACGATTTGGATAATCACTGGCGGTTAAATTCTAAACCAAACGATTTAGCTAATTACAATAGTTCCATTTCGAATTTTAATGCTTTAAGAGCTTTTTTCAACCGATTTAAAAAGAAAGGATTGCATAAACCCAATGAACACGGAATTCAACGTTTTGTTTACTAAAGAAAGAACTGATTCGAACTTGGCGCTTGATACAGTTGCCAAATAGATTTGGCGATTGCTAGAGATTCAAACAATGTATTAAATTGGAACTTTTTTAAAATTGTTCGCAGTACAGACGAACTGATAAGCAAGGTTTATCCTTCCCTATAAGCTAATAAGAGGAATAGAGATTGTTTGTTGATTGGGTAATTTTGGCACTGACTAATGAAAGTTTAGGTCAGATATATAAAAAAAATGTTTCACAAATGGAGGGATGTATTACAGAATATCTATCTGTAGATACGGTAATGGGCAATAACAAGTAAAATCATATCCTGTAGAGTTCTTCAACCCCCTAGAATTGTCAGGGATACCTTCCGACAAGCTGAGATTAAAATTCGGTGTTCCAGAACTATTCATACGTAACCTCGATGTACCGAGACTGTGCAATGGCACACGGTTTCAAATTACACACTTAGGACCAAAAGTCGTACTAGCTACTGATATGACTGGCATAGCGAGAGGTGATAGTGCTAAATTCTACGCATTCCGATAATACCGAAGGATTTACCATCCCAGTTCAAAAGGTAACAATTCCCTTTAAAATTAGCATTTGCCAGGCTCAGGGTCAGACACTCAAAGGGGCAGGTGTACATTTGGAAAAATCATATTTTTTCCGTTGGTAACTATGTGTGGCATGTTCCCGTGTGTCCAGCCCACTAAACCTCTACATCGGTGCAGAAAACGTGAAACAGAAAACGTCGTATACAAAAGTGTGTTATCATATATAAACAATTTACCTAACTGTAACAGCAGACACATGTACAGTACACTCCTGCTGGTCGTCCAATTATGTATTATCAACCATCAGAACTTTTAATTTCCCCTTTCTACATATAACGAAGCATTTACATTCGTGACTTCATACAAAAAATAACAATTCAAATTCTTCGCGCACGAAGTCGCGGGTAACAGCTAGTAGACAATAAATTCGCATATCTAACCATTCTGTAATCTAATTGCAAGCTGTTGATTAAAACAATCGAAAATGCAAATACATACATTTTAAATTTCAATATTATTAAAAAAATTATAGGATATATTCTCGATTATAATTTATTAAAAATGCAGATGGTATTTTTGTATTTAGATCACATATAATTTTATTCTGAACTTAAATGAAATTATACTAATTGCAAACGATAAATTTTTTACTCCAATAAAATTTAAATTTCAGATAATTTTTTATTTATATCATGTTTCATCATTCACCGGATTTCGTTTTCGATAAATTAAAAAAGCAAACGACAAATTCTTATTTTTCTTAAGATTATTTTACTTTATATTATTTTTAAAAGAACTTTGTAATATTTTCCTCAATGTTATGAAGTATTCGTTACATTGAAGAAAAAAACATACTTTAAAGTAACCTACTCAATCAAGAATTTTTAACCAACTGTACTCTCTCCCCAAGGCTTTACAACAGTTTAACACGCTTTCTATTAAGTTTCGTTGTATAGTGAACAGAATCGAATAAGGCTTTAAAACATTGTCTCTTCAAACGTTTGGGTTCAAAATTTCACCGAACTCAAGTTTTCCCGCCAAAACTACATACCGAATTTCATATATCTAGCTTGTCGCCTTTCTGAAAAATCGCCTTTGCATACCCAGCAATAGATAGACTGCCAACCTTCTGATGGAGCTGGAGCAAAATTTGGCACATATTTACAAATCTAGTGATAAAATAGTATACTAAATTTTATCCATCCAGCTGTTTGAGTTATTATTTTCGAATGAATGTGGAAGGACAGACAGACTTCTCCGAGACTGATTTCTTTTAAATTTTGATACAAATCTACAATTTTGGTGTGAAAAACCACATAACAAATTTCATCCCTCTAACTTGTTCCACTTTTAAAATATAGTGTTAGTAGGTAAGCGGGCAAAAGTCGAAAAATGCTGTTTTCGGACTTCAGAAGTTCTAAAAAATGAAAATTTACTATCTTGTATGTTTCGTATAGGAACAATAAAACAATTATTGTTCCAAATATAGTTTCATCATAATAAATATCAACGTATACAGTTCTATCAACAAATAACTTTAGGGAATTAAACTTTATTTCCGTTAATTTTATTATAAAAATCTTTAAATATTAAACACTTACTAATTCTATTGAAATGATTAAAATATTGATGAACTTTATTTAAAAGTAAAAGGTGTAATATATCTATTGCTAACAAAAAAAATCCCGCTTAATGAATTTCTTATGCGATTAAAAATTGTCTCTGTTTGAAAAGTAAAATTTCCTCCTTTTAATAAAGCTTGATAAATTCATCGGCTTAAAATGTCATGACGGAATTCCTTCTGACCAATCAGGTGGCACTTCGCCTAAAAACAGCAGATCCAATGCATTTTATTCGAAGTAATATTTTGTGGGTGTTAATGAAATTTTTTAGGGCGGTGTCAAGTAAATAGACTCGATTTTAAAGAGTCATGAAATGCTCTAATTTTTAATCAAAAATCATAAAGTATTTAGAATTTGAAAAAGAATGTTCCTATTAAAGATCAATCTGAATCGCCTTTGATTGATTTTTCCTAAATTTCACAGAAAAAGTGCTTTTTTTTTTGCAATTAACTAGCTAAAATTTATTTAATATACGGTCCTTACTGGGTTGGCTCAATTGAGGCGGAGTTTTCCGCAAAAAAAAAATTAATTTTATCTCAAGAACTTCTCCGAATTTCCGAATGAAATTCGATTTGAAATTTGAATTATTGTAAAATCTCGGTTTCCGTAATGGAAAAATTTCGAGATAACAGTTAATTAACTATGTTAGTTAACTTGGTTAATCAGTTTTTTTATCTGAATAAACCTGTCCTCTTAAGCCAATTAACATCGACACTAGTTTTATGAAGATTCAATAATATATATCAGAGTTACAGAGGTGTCCCATTCATTTTGTGGACGACTGTACATTTCTTATTTAAAGGTTCAGATATCCAAATATTTTGTACATTAAGACAAACGTTTTATTATCTAGTTGTATGAAGATATCCATGACAGTAAGCCTACAACATTTTAGCACTTCTTAATATTCTTGGATTGGTTTCAAAAATCTACGCGGGTGGCCGCCGGAATGATTAAAACGAACCCATTTACAAGTCTTGTGTGTCGTTTTTTAATGTCATCTTGTCATTGGTAGCATTGAGCAGAGGCCTGCGTGACTACTGATGGGCGTCAAGTGATCACTTCCTCTTCAATTATTTTCAGCCTTCATCGCAATGAAAAATGAAACGTGAAAACATGAATAAAGTTACCCGTCTGAAGGATACACGAACGACGTTGAAACCGCCTCTTATTTTGATGGCTTCCAATTTGTTTAGATGCCGAAGATTATAGTTTGCTACCGATTTATAAAAAAAAAAGTGGGGGAGGGATTATTCTTCCTCTTTAGATATGCAACACACTCATTCGACGATTATTACTTCATTTAAACTAGAGATAACAAAATATATTTAAAAGTAGACTTATTCTACCAATATAAAAAAAAGTAGATTCACTTTCTCGGAACATTTTGCTTGCTTTACAAATGCAGTCTTCTGAATCTAAAATCCTTTCACAATTGCTCAGATATATAAAATATGAATAAATTATAATTTTAAAGGAAATAAGTCTTAAGATAATTTTTATTTCTAAAAAAGCTTGTAAACGAGTTAAAACTATGACTTGATTCCGAATACTTTTTTTAAATACGGGAATTAATGAAATTGCCCATAGAAACAGAAAATTATATCTTTTATATTCTCTACAGATATGGGGACCGCGGTGGATTTATAAAATAAATATAAAGGAAATAAAACTTAAGATTATTTAAGGCGAATTTCATTCCTAAAAAAGTTTTTAAATCAGTTGAATCTATAGTTTAGTTCAAGATGATAAAACACTATATTTAATAAAATTAAAACGTATATAGAAACAGACATTTGTATCTTTTCTAGTCTCTACAGTTGTAGCATAAATGAAGTTGATATTCTTAAAAATATGCGAGTCCCGCCACCATCTCAGCTTAGAGATTGGAGCTAATATTCATCTGTAGATTCGCCTAGTAGTGGATCTAGAGCTCTTTCAGTTTCTTATCTTTACTTTGTGGAGATGTGAAAGTTTGAGTAGAGTGCCGGCTGATGTGTTGTCCATATCGCCTGAACACACTTCAAAATTCTGCACCCAAAAGCTCTGACAGTTTCAAAACTAAGCTTTTATTTATCAAATCAAGAAGGATTTTAAAATTTCGTAATTTTTCTCTGAAATGTGTCGATTTCATAAAAAAAAAATGTGTACTTCACTGTAAAATTTAACATTAAATTACAGAATGGTGTAAATTGATAATTAATGAAATATTGCGAATCGGTGAGCATTAAAATGTAGTTCACATAATAAAAACTATGTTCTAATTTTGTAAATTCTTTTAAGTTGTATTAGTTGTTATTTATATTTTAGCATATTGACATGCTCTAGCTCATTGAATGGTGTGCTATTGGGAGTAACACGTACTTTCAAGTAATAGTGATTTTTGAAAGAGTATGTCGCAAGATCAATGACACTGATGATTAGAAAGATCTGTGAAGTTTAATTCAGTTATATTAACGTCCCGTTTGGAAACAACATTAGTAATTTCGAACCGTTGTCAGACGACGAGGATGACACCTGAGCTGACAGCGCTCTCTCCAAACTTTCGCACCACACCAACAAGAGGATGTTTGACCCACGACGTCACATTTAACGGATACCAGGTCCCCATACATAGCGGATATTTTAGTGGGATCGTGTTTCGTGCCTAGAGCCTTCCAGCCTGGAAGCCGAAACCTTGCCACTAGGCCACCGAAGCCCCCC